>JARHVA010002706.1:0-42500 GCA_037957365.1 Torreya grandis | reverse complement strand
CATGTGGTGGCTTGAGGACCCACCATGTGGACCTCTCCAATTGCTCCTCATCTTGCCATGTGTCACAACTAGAATCACATAAATAATTATATGGTAAAAATAGTGTAATTATAGAATTAATAAAACATTTTTACCATACATGGTAGAGTCCCCCTCTATCATAAAAGTGGGCTCTAATGGATACGGTCTCCATAGTTGGCCCTTTTGTAAATTACCAAAGAAAATAATGACCATAGTCTTTTGAATCAAACCTCTCCACAAAGAGGCTTTTGTCCTCAAAAGTACCAAGAATCCAACTAAACCTATTACAAAGCTTTTTGCATCACATTAAAAAATAAACTGTTGTAAAAAAATCAACTATCCAACCATAATTGCAACCTATATATGGAGAGTAAACTAAACTCTGTATTCATTCTACCAAATAACCTATTACCCAAAAGTCATACTCTGGCAGCTTCTTTCAACCCCTACACTACATGAAGGTTAAGGTAATCTCCTTGTTATCACATAAGGGAAATCATTGTGATACATACATCTAAGGATTTACAAATAAATTACACACATGTATTCTTAATTTTTACAAACATTTCCCATCTATGGGTCTTTTGAAAGTACACTTACATGATGTGACTGAGAAACATACATGTGTGTACATAAAGTTTGAAATACAAACATTTCCCATATTACTATGGGACTTATATGTATACAATGTCAAGTATAAACATGTGTAATTAACTTTTTTATCCTAAGATGACTAATACATAATTACCTAAAAGCATAATCAAGGAAACTATAAATAACATAATCAACTACTGTGTCCCTCAAAACTTTTCCTGTACCTATCAAACTCCAATGTTAACTTGGAGAATTTCCCTAACAAGATCTTCTTTACAACTCACACATCTGTAAGTAATTATAAGAAAATATCATTTAAAAGTGAGAAAAAACCAAGTATTTTAAACATGTCTCAAGGTTTCCTTCATTATCTAACTTCTCCCTAATCATACCTATACAACTCATCCAACTGAGTTAATTTTCCAAAAAAGTCTATCACAATAGAAAAACCAAACTAGGAGATAAAAAATATAAATCCTTCCAAACACAACTTTTATTAAAAATTCCCTCCCTAGATCCAAAAGTTAGGAGTTATCTAAAAATAATGTGTTGAAGAGAATAAAATCATACTAATCAAATTTTATAGTCATGCTTATCAAAACTATTCAAATAAACCATTTAATCAACCTAAGGGTTGTTCCCTTTTCATGATTTTCACAAATGAATAGTAGTGGTTTCATCTTTTCAACTCTATCTCAAAGAGTTAGATGCACCATGTTATAGTTTCAAAAGGATTTTAAAAACAATTTTTCATAAATATATATTTCATATCTAGATTAACCCACACATATGTTATCCTGATGTCAAGGATTCAAACCCAAAACTTGTGTTACATAGTTACATTGAAAATAACTCATACTTATTTGAGAACTATGGAATGTACTTGTTGAATATTGGCTAGTAAATGTTGGTGTCTTAAATATCTTCATGTTTACTTCTTGAAACTCTCAATAAAGTTGAGAAAATATAAACCAAATTATGAACCAATTACAAACTCAAAATCAAAGTGCAAAAACCTATTCAATACTGAACAATGCCTTGTTTTCCATTTCTATATCTTACCATGGAACTAGTCCTTTCACTTGATCCTATATTCAAATACACAAGCATCCATAATATGATTAATAATCCAAAATAATAAGGCTACACAACTGGTTAGCTAAACCAAAACATTGTGTCAATACCAATATGAAATCAGATCATAACCCTATCTCAATCTGCCCTCTGTGTAAGACTGGTAATCAAATTGTAATTAGTTCCTTTTGGAGATGGATTACTAAAAATGCCTTGTATTTTATTATAATGCTTCCCAAAGAAGAAAGGTGGTTCCTTTCACAAAACCATCTTACATCTCAAGTGACAAAGTGTTGTGTTCTTTATTTGTGTTGATCCTGCAAGGCTATTGGTTCTAGAATCTTAGTTGTCAGAAGCTTGTCTTCTTCTAGTGAATTGAAACACCTTCCAATTTCCCTTTATACTAGTGTTCTTACATGGTCAACTCAACATAAGAATCAAAACCAAAATATTGATATTTAAAAACTCCAAATAGAAGTATAGCAAAACTAAAGCAAGGTCATGCAATCACTTGCTCTGATACCAAATTTGATATGTAAACTAGAAAAATAGTTCATAAATGGATACTGAAATATCTCAATTCCTTAATTAAATAGAATTGGTACAAAAATCTAAGATTGAGTGAAATTAATCAGATAATTTTATAAACTCATTTCCTACATATAACTTCTAATTTGTTGTTAGATTAAACTTTCTTATAATTTAATCTTAGTTCCTCATTAATTCATTTTCTGACTAAATTAAAACCAAAACATATAATAATTGAAAGGAAAAGTGACACTATAAGTGGTAACAAAGTTCACCCATTATTTGGGCTATGTCTCTAGGATTGCTTAACTGTGATCTATTCTATTATAAAAATGATGCAGATCTACACTTATCAACTTACATCATAAATGGAAATAAGAAACCTATACTAGTGTTATAAACCCAACTATGTAAAGAATCTGCAATTACTCAACAAACCATCTTCTTCCAGTCTGTAGCACATTTTTATGCTTCTCCATACATTCAAGCAATTCTTATCCAATAATAATATCTATAAAAACTCTTAAAAAGGCCACAATATTAAATATGAGTGCCTCTGGTTACTAGAGACCTACATCTCCCAATAACAACCTTGTAAGTATATAACTATATACTCCTTGGCCATAGGCCACAAATAGAGACAATCAAAATTATAGTCATCAGTGATGTCAATACAAAGTCATAAACATACATGTCTTCCTTGTCTACCACATAAAAGGGAATAACTAGACTTGGTTTCCGTCAATACCATCTTGGTCAGATATTTATTTTACATCCCTTCCTTGATGAAAGGTAAATAAGTAGAAGGATATATAATCTCATTTATCCAAGAATCATTTCTTGAAACATACGGCTCTATATATACATTCTTTGAGGCCTAAAAAGGTTTTTCATAATATAAGAATGTGTGTGTGTGTACACACACACACACACACATTCCCAGATTATAACTATCTTCTCATAATTCAAAATAGAAGATAAATAAATCCATTCAGGACTATATAAAAAAACATATGTATACATAAAAACTTTACCAATTATCAATAGATAGATGACACTAATATGTCTTGGGTCTAAGTGCTATAAGATTTCACCATTCATTCATAGCTTAAAAATCTTACAAATAGATGAAAATTTCCTTATAACTATGGATCAATGGCTTTATTACATACCCATTTCTTTATTGTCTCCACAAAAAACACCTTACCTCCTTGTATTATAGGCTCAAGTCTGCATTAAACTATCTTATCCATGCCTTACAAGATAGACAAAGATTTTATTTTGCTCAGGTAGAATATATATATATATATATATATATATATATATATATATATATATTACTTTTACTATAATAAAAAGACTCATTCATCCATATAGACTCAGTGTGGGAATCTTTATTGGCTATGAGTTTTTCATCAAAGAGCTTCCCTCCAATGTCCTTCTGAATTGTTTCCATTGGGCTTTCAAAATGAATCCCATAACTACATGGTCTATCTCAAGAAATGCATTATATGTCAAACTCTGATCTGTATCTAATAGAATGATTTCATATATCTATGTTCTATGGATAAAAAAACCATGAAAATAAAACAAAGGATGGATTCCTCTCAATCAGCTCTACTATGAGCAGTGAGTTCTTCTAACAGTTCTATTAAATGGTGAGATCCTCCAAGACTATCCCATCATGTGTCCTCTACAAAACCGACACCTAGTCCTTGTGGCCGAGACTCAAAGTCTACTAGTCATGGAATAAGACCAACCCATGGTCACATCATCCCTTTGAAACTCTCCTTTAATACCCTAGCCTCATAAACCTTTTCAAAACCATCTCCCCTTCAAGTTTGGACTTGATCTTGATGCCATTACTTTATTGAATAGGTGCTTAAACCATGATGATAGTATATTCTTTCATTTAATATTTATATTTCTATCTTTTATGGTCGAGGACATAAAATAGAATAAGAAGCCATTGAAACACAACTTAGTTGTGTCCATTTTGGACCAAGCACATTGCTCAACTCCCACAGCTCAGCCCTTTCAAAAATAGCCTCCCTTTTACTCATCTTTATTCTCTTTTAAAACCTCTACTTGATTCCATAATAATCTCCCTCTATATTACCAATGGAGTTGCTCCTTCCCCAATTCATGGCAAGTATATTCTCAAATCTTGGCATATTCTTTTTAGGGAAGGAATATCCTACATCCACCACATTTTGAATAGGTGGACTCTTTTTATAGAGTTTCATACCTTTCTAATGTGTGGCTTAGGCCATGAACTTTAAACCTTTTATTTGGCTCTTATTCTTGAATCTAAGTTTGGTTATATAATTAGCAAGTTATTTTAGAAGCTTCAACTTAAGTTAGCTATGAGTTAGGTTGGCATGCAAGTTAGTTTCCATGTGAGTTAGGTTGGCATGCGAGTTGAATTTGTATTCACGTCAGGTTAACATGTGAGTTGGGTTGGCATGCAAGTTGGTTTGCATTGTGGCTTGGAAAAAATAGTAAAGATGTGGTGACAAGCCATGTGGTGGCCTAAGGACCCACCACATGGGCCTCTCCAATTGCTCCTCATCCTACCATGTGTCATAACCAGAAGCATAGACATAATTTTATGGTAAAAATAGTGTAATTACATCATTAATAAAACACATTACCATACATGGTAGATTCCCCTTTCATCATAAAAGTGGGCTCCACCAGCTACAGTCTCTGTAGCTAGCCCTTTTTAAAATTACTAACAAAAATAGTGACCATAGTCCTCTAGATCAGTAGGGGAGTAGCCAGTGTCTAGGGTGTGTGTCCCCCTATTACTTGTCCTAGTGGTGGTCTTCCAATGCCTCCAACCATTAGGCCAAGCATTGGTCCCATGGTTACCATTGGCACTGCATAAGATGATGGTGATATACTATTGACTAGTGGTGTGGATCCACTTCCTCTAGGCTACTGCCTTGGTTGTACAACTAAAATTGGTTAGAATTGGGTGTTTGCACTCATGTTCTATTTGGTTGGGCTAATGCCTTGAGGTATATATGTATCCTCGCTTACCTCCTCATAAGGAACAACTTGTTCAATCAGAAAATTTTGGTCTAAGTCTATAAAATGGTCAAAGTATAAGTTGATAATGGGGTCAGTTATCAATCTTCTATCTTCCTATGGGGGATCTAGTGCATGATCTTGTATTGTATGTCTAAAATGGGTAGGTACATCCAACTCATCTCTAATGGTTAATTTCTATAGGGACTCCAAGCATTCACCTATCAACTATGGAGCTTGTTTTATGGCTTCAAGGTTTCCTTCCTCTGGGCACTACTACCATTCAAGAGATCTTTCCCCATGCCCTTCCCACTCGCTATGGGTCCTCTAAGAACTTTCAATTTTTATATATTACATCAACGCATGCTTCCTCTTATTATAAGCTTTTCTCCTAAGCTCTCAGGTGTCAAATTACTCATCCCCTTTCATTATGCCTCACCTACATGTTTCATTCTTCCCTATTGCATTATTCATATGTGAGAGGACTTCAACCTTCCATCCTCATGATCTGAAAGCCATAATCCACCATCATCTTCTTGAGTTTAGTGCCAAATTATTTCATAAACACACCTTTGGGTTCATGTAAGAACTAATATTCCTCTTCTTAAGGGTAGGAGTATGTCAATACTATGAATTAAAGCATGTAGTTGCTTAGCACCCCTTGCCACCATTTGTCTATAGCCCTAGTCCAAGTGGCATCTAATTTTTCAATCCTTTCTAGGTACTCTTTCATCCACTCAAGGAATTTTCCATAGCTTTGAATTCTATGTGTTGCATAAGTAGCCAACCATCGGTACCTACTCTGGTAGTTCACAAAATAAGACCTTATATAGGGCATCATACAAGTGGTTTTGGAACCACTTCCTTGGTTTCTATCCTCTACAAGTTGGATGCCTCAACATAAAGCTATCTTTCACTCATTCCATCTAGTGCTCAATGTTCTTGAGGGAGAGTCAGAGTATTTTTTTGGTGCACCATTACAGCAACAAAATCAACATATCATGACATAAAACCAAAATGTTGTAGAAAAGTAGGTGTCTTAAATCATGGGCCTTGTCAGATGCTTACCTAGTTATCCAAGTTAGAATTATACTTGTTATAACATGGTGTAGGATTTGAATAATCCTATAACACTCAACATTTTACACTCAACTATGTTGGCATCACTTCACACAAGGTTCAATCCTTATGCACTCACCCAAAGCACAACAAAGAAGGGATCGAGGCCCATGTTGAGCTAGTTATGCCATGGCAAAACTCTATTCTCTAGGAATTTTGTTTAGTGCAATGTCAATGGTGCATTCATGGATGCAAGTAATCCTGGGGGGGGGGGAATTAACTATCTACTAGGTGTAAGTGGATATGATGTAGGTATGTGGCTTCATGGGTGCAAGCCTTTAGTTCCCTTGGCTTAACATCATTTAGGTGCTTGAAGGGTTATTGGGGTACCTAGCTGAGGGACTTAGGCTTAAGTTAATTCTTAGACATAGGTATCATTGCATGGCATAGGGTCTTACCCATACTTAGAGCATTTTATATATCAGGTGCTGGTGTCCTCATGAGCTATAGGAATGCCATTAATGAGTTAGGTCAAAAGCTCACAAGAGCTCAACATACATTACATATATTTAAGCATTTAATCTATTAAACATTTTTTAAATCCCTTCATCATTAAGCAAAGTCAACTAAAATATATATATATATATATATATATATAAACTAAGAAAATACTCATCTTAAGCTATTAAAGGCCCAGAAGCTCACAGGTAAGCTTGGGCATTATAATGGGGAGCATCAAAGGCATCCTAAACTAAGCTCTAAGTTATAATGGAGAACATAGTATCTATAACCAATCCTCTAAGGCTTCACTACTCTAATATTCTCTTCCTCCTCACTTGAATTAGCCTTGCTTTATAGTTTTTTGAGGCACCTTAGTGCCATGGGGAACGGAGCACATTGGTTGTTGGGTTGGCACTTGGTGAAATCATTCCACTAGCTCCACTATCTTGCCTCTAATGAGCCATGATTGTCTCATGTGCCCACTTCCTAATGATGATTGAGCCAAAAGGGAGTTAGTTAGACACCTGCCAGTTGGCACCATAAGATGACAAAACTAGTAATCAAAAAAAGTGATTGCCTCACACCCAAGTGTTTATTGTGTTAGTATTTATCTTATACTTAGATGGATTTAAGTCCCAATACAATTCATGTGTGTTAAATGTTTTTCAATCTTTCCATTGTTAAGTACTAAAGATCTAATTTTAATATATACATGATAAAATAGTGGAACTAGATAAGGGTATATCACATAAGATTATTAGTTGTAGTCCCTAGAATATCCTATCTTGACATGTTATGTGTTGTAGTCTAAGAATGATATAACAGGACTCTAAATAATTATAGGAAATTATAAACCAATTTAAAAATAAACTTAATGCAATGTCATGTGCATAACTTTCTTATTAATAATAACCAATGTTAAGCATGGGATATACTAAGAGGGGGGTGAATCAGTATATCATATATCTTATAAATATTTTACTTAATCAAACTCCACTTAACCATAAATTTAATATATGTAATAAAACTAAATTAATATGCACCACATAAGAGAGTGAGAGAGAGACCAGATTTTTACATGGAAACCCAAAGTGGGAAAAACCACAAAGAACAATCTCAATTATATGAAAGAGAACCAACTCAAATTACAAAGTTCACAGGCACTAACTTGTAGGAGCACCAACTCCTTATCCAAGCACCAACATGGAAACTATTGTGAGCACCAACCCACTGGAGCACCAACCCCTCTTGTGTATAAAACACAACTATCTCTCAATGTTGCTTTCTCAACAAATGATAGAACTCTATAATATCTCTTTCTATCCTCTCCTCTTTTCTTATATAAAACAATTACAAACCATGCACTCTCTTTCATATTACAAATGACTTCTCAAGCCTTTATTTATAGCTTTCTAAATGACCTTTAGCATTCACCCTTTGTGACCCTTCATTCCTCATGGAAAATGGTGCCAAACTTGCATGACCCTTTGAATCCTTGCATTTGAAAATTCATATGGTGACCCTTCATATGCAAATTCATCCTTTCCTCTTTTGTCTTTATCTTGGTGACCTTTTGAATTCCTTAAGGTGACTCTTCATGGAAAAATATACCATACCCTCTTTTGTCTTCACTTGGTGACTCTTTGAATTCCTCAAGATGACTCTTCATGGGAAAATGCATCCCATTCCTCTTTTGTCTTTACCCTATGACTCTTTGACTTCTCCATGGACCCTCTTTTGACTTTTATGCAACCAAAAATATATTCATTAATATTAAATAAATATCAACACATTTTAGCTAAAATATGAACATTAAAAAAAATTAGATAATAAATGATATGGGGCCTTTATCACCAATGCTATACCTTTGACATAAATGAAAATATTTCCAACAATCTCCCCCTTTTTCATTGATGAAAACCTCAAACTAAAATTTCCACATCTTGAAAACTATATTGCACATGTCAACCTACATCTAAAAAACATACAGTAACTCCCCCTTATTATAGCATCCTATACCTATTTTTGTAATTGTTCCTTGTACCTATTTTTGTTCTTATCCCCCTTTGACATCAATGACAAAGGGCCTATCCTAGAGCTTAACATTTATCTTCCCCTCAACTGACGTTGATCCTCAATGGAAGGAAGTAAAAAAAATTACTCCCAATTTCTCTTGTAGATACTCAAATATGTCTTTTGGTAGTGCCTTTGTCAAAATATTTTCAATCTATTCTATAGTACTAATATATTCCATCTTAACCTAATTATTTTCAACCTACTCTCTCAAGAAGTGATATCTGATAGGAATATGTTTTGTTATTGAATGCATCACTAGATTCTTAGAAATATTAATAACACTTATGTTGTCATAAAAAATATAAATAGGTTCATCATATTTTACCTTGATATATTCCAAAGTTTGCTTCATACAAAGCACTTGAGTACAACATAATATCATTGTAATTTATTATGCTTCAGTTGTCGAAAGTGATACTAAATTTTTCTTTTTGCTTAGCCATGATACTAAGCTATCACCGAGAAAAAAAACTCCTCCACTTGTACTCTTTCTATCATCCAAGCAACCTACCTAATCTAAATTTGTATAAGCAACCAAAATGAAATCTCTACCTATGGGATACCACAATCCATAATCTAATGTCCCCTTGACATATCTAAATATTCTCTTCACCAACTGAACATGACTCTCCTTCGAGGTTGCCTGATATTTTACAACCATACCTACTACATGCATGATGTCTGGCCTTGATGCCATTAAATATATAAGACTACCAATCATATATCTATATAAATATTGATATGTAACAGGTGAATCTTCATCCTTAGTCACCTTATTCCCTATACTCATTAGTGTGCCAACTAGTGCACAATCTTCAAAACCAAAAAAAATTAATATTTCCTTGGCATACTTACTTTGAGATATGAAAATTCCTTTATCTGACTAAAATATTTGCAACCCTAAAAAAATGACAATTATCCAAGCATAGACATCTCAAATTCTTTTTTCATATTATCAAAAAATTCTTTTATCATCTTTTCAATGTTTCCTCCAAAAATTATGTCATCAACATATACCACAATAATTAATTAATGCTCACCTTTTATTTCGATGTAGAGACTATTGTTAACAAAACCTCTCTTGAAACCTTGATCTTGCAAGTACTTATCAAGTCTTGCATACCAAGCTTTGGGAGCTTGTTTCAATCCATACATTTCTTTCTTCAATCTACATTCATGGCTACTATCATTTGAGATAATAAATCCCTCAGGTTACTTAATGTAGACCTTTTCTTCTAGATTCCCATATAGGAAGGTAGACTTGGCATCCATCAAAAACACTTTGAATTTTTAAACACTGCATATGTAAGAAACTTTCTAATAGCCTCTAGCCTTTCCACTGGTGAAAAATTTTCTTCAAAATCTATTCTCTACATCTAAGCATATCCTTTACATACTAACCTTGTTTTATTCCTAGTAACTTTACCATTTTCATTCAACTTATTTTGTATACCCATTTTATCCCTATCACATTGTGATCTTTTGGTCTAGGCACTAATTCCTATGTATCATTCTTTTCTATATGATTTAATTCTTCATCTATTGCCTTAACCCAATGCTCATCATGTCTAGCTTCTGAAAAAGTTCTAGGCTAAATTTTGGATAACAAAGAGAAATCAACTTGCTTAGATTCACTTACCATCATTCTTCTTAAGTGAACTCCTTCATTTATGTTTCTAATAATGTCACTTTCATTATGATTTCTCTAGAAATATTTGGATGGGGTTTTGGTTCCCTTTTTCTCCTTCATCTCATCTTCATCTGATTCTTCAAAATCTTCTTCTTCAATGATTTTTGGAGTGTCTAATAGATCACTGTCTCTTTGTACTACATCATCTATCCTAACACTTAAACTTTCAACATTATTCCTAGTTCTTTTGTTATAATATTTATAAGATTTAATTTTACAATAATATCCAAGAAATATACCTTTATCTGCTCTAGATTCAAACTTACCAAGTTTTTCATTAGTTCCCTTTATGAAGCATTTGCTACCAAAAATTTTAAAATAATCAATTGTAGCTGGTTTGTCTTTCTATAGATCATAGGAAGCCTTATCACTATTGACTCTCAACAATTCTCTATTTTGGATATGCACTATTATACCTACTACCTCTCTCTAATATGTATCTAGTATCTTAGATTCATTTAGCATTATCCTCACCATTTCCTAAACTATTTTATTTCTCCACTCAACTACTTCATTTTGCTATGGAGTTTTGGTTGCTGAATAATGTTTCTTCATCCCATGGTCTTCACAATACTCAATAAACTAATTTGACAGGAATTATCCTCCTTGATCTGATCTCAAGCACTTAATTTTTAAGCTAGTTTCATTCTCAACTAATGCTTTGAATGCTTTGAAATGTCTTAAAGCTTCTAATGTTTTCTTCAAAAATATCACTCAAGTTAGATGTGTAAAATCATCAATAAGTAGCATGAAATATTTCTCATCTTGAGTACATTGAGTTATCATATGTTCACACAGATCAGTGTGAACAACCTCTAACATATAAGTAGTCAAGTATTCTTTTGTCTTGAACCACCTTCTGGCTTGCTTCCCATGCTGACAAGGTTCACAAAGCGTGTTGGAGGGATTTGTAATATTTGGAAGATCTCTAACTGCTTGATTTTTATTTATGTTGATAAGATTATCAAATTTTATGTGTCCCATTCTTCTGTGCCATATACAACTTCCTCAACTTGACCCAAACAACATTTTTGACCTTTGATATCTGATAACATATACAAATTGTTGCCTATCCTCTGAGCATCTACAATCAATAGCTATGAATATTTTCTCCTAATTTCACAACCTTATACATAAAACTTTAGTGTGTTTCTTTGATCACATATTTTAATTACACTCAAAATATTATGCTTAAGACCTTCTACATATAGAACATTTTTAGTCTTAGTTCTACCATTATCTAAACTTAGTGTACCTTTTTTGGCAATTTTAGTAGTAGTATTGTCTCCAAATTTCACTGTGCCACCATTAATATTATTTAGGGTTATGAACTTACTCTTATCACCTATCATGTGCTTTGAACATCCTTTGTCAATGAGCCATGGATTTTCTTCACTTCTTACATGCAAAGCTATCTAGACCAACATAGACTTTTCAGGTTGTTTCTTCTGCCATGAACCTATCTAAACTTTATTCTTGATGAATGGAGCCTTGAAACTCTAGTCCTTCTTGACTAAATTGAATACGCTTCTATAGTACCATGTTATGTTTCTAAAGTTATTTCACTTGTAACATATTATATCTTTTTTATTAAAGCCTAATAGAGGATCAAAAGAGTTGTGACTTCTACTTGATTTTGCATGAGTTTCCTTCTCCTTGTTTCTGAAATTGTTAGCCTTTTTTTGACATTCTATTTTATTATGACCATATCCATTATAATAAAAATATTAACTATAAAAATTGAACATGTTTGTGTATCTCTGACCAGATTGCCTTTTGTAGCTCTGCTCCTTCTAGCCTTCTTTGTTTGAGATGTCCTTTGTATTCTTAACTTCTTCTCTTTTCATTTCCTCTTTTGTAAGATCTTCAACATAGCTCTTTCCTTTTTTTGTGATAACCTTGTCTATGAAAGTAGTGGCCTCCCCTTTTTCTTTTTTAGGTTTGATACCTTTCTTATCTGATATTGATCTTTGACTTTTTAATATTTGATTTTGAATCATTGGCTGATCTATCATTGACTGCTTTATTTATTTTCTCCAGGTCTGCTTTTAAAGAGGTAATTTCAACAACATACCTTTCACATTCTTTACTTACTTCTTGTAACTAATTTGTTAGATCTACTTCAGTATTTTTGGCTTCTTCAATGTGTGCTTGTAGATCTTCAATTATTTATTTTGACTCTTTTTCATTTTTCTCAATCTGGAGCTTCAATCTTTGATTCTTCTTTTCAAGAAATTTTAATTCTTATAAGTCACAAATGATTTCTCCTTCCAAATTCACTTCAACTTCATCCTATTCTTCTTCTTGATCATCTATACTTTTGCTTGTGAATATATCTTCATGTATGGCCATGAATAGAATATCTTCTTCTTTTGAATCACTGACTCCACTATATTTAGTTGATCTAGGATCTTTAAAATATAAACTCTTCTTCTCAAATCCCTTCTTGAATTTTCCTTTGAAATTCTTCTTGTATGTAGACTTTCCTTCTTCATTGTCACCATTACCCTTATCTGGACACTTAACTAAAAAATGTCCAATCTTTTTACAATTAAAACATTTGAAAGGTAATTTTCCTTGATATTTACCTATTCTCTTTTTTGGCTTACGAATGAAAAGAGCTCTGTTGTCATCTTCATAATCGTTAGAGTTGTCACTTGATTCTTGAATCTTAGCCTTGTCTTTCTTTGATGTCTTGAAAATAGCTTCCTTTTTTGAGGGTTTTTCTTATTTGGTTCTCATCTCACATATCATAATAATTCCATATAGTTCATCCATCTTTATCTTGGCTATATCCTTCATCTCTTCGATTTTAGAAACCTTTGCATCATATCTCATTGATAAAGATCTCAAAACCTTTTGCACCACCACTGATTTTTATAACTTTTCTCCAATACCTTGAATATGATTAACTATTTTATCAACCCACAGAAGATAACTCACTATATTTTCTTCCTCTTCCATTTTCAAACTATCTTCTAAAAGTTTGGAGCTTAGCTTGTTGAACCTTTCCATCACCTTTGTAAATATTTTCAAGCTTTACCCAAGTCTCATGAGTAGATTTGCATTGCATAACTTTAACAAATTTTGATTCACATAAACCACATAAAATGGCATTTAAATATTTAGCATTATTTTCACTTGCCTTCTTTTCTACTAGAGTAATCACAAGTGTTTGTGGCTCTTTGTATTCCTACAACTGCTTACCAAATGTCAAATCCAAGCGACATAAAATAAGTCCTCATCCTTATTATACAAAAATCATAATTTTTCCCATCAAACAAAGGTTCCTTATTTGTATAAAAACCTTCATGTGATCCAGCCATCATGATTTCCCTAATCTACCTTCAAGTTATAAGATTCTTTCCAAAGGAACCTACTCTGATACTAATTATTAAGCATGGGATATACTGAGAGGGGGGGTGAATTAGTATATCATATGTCTTATAAATATTTTACTTAATCAAACTCCACTTAACCATACATTCAAGATATGTAATAAACTAAAATAATATGCACCATACAAGAGAGAGAGAGAGAGAGACCATATTTTTACATGGAAATCCAAAATGGGAAAAACCATAGAGAACAATCTCAAGTATATGAAAGAGCACCAAATCAAATTATAAAGTTCACAAGCATCAACTTATAGGAGCACTAACCCCTTTGTCGAACACCAATACAACAACTATTTGTGAGCACCAATCCCTCTTGTGTATAAAACACAACTATCTCTCAATGTTGATTTCTCAATAAATGATAGAACTCTACAATATCTCTTTCTATTCTCTCCTCTTTTCTTATATAAAATAATTACAAACCATGATCTCTCTTTCATATTACAAATTAATTTTCAAGCCTTCATTTATAGCTTTTCAAATGACCTTTGGCATTCACCCTTTATGACCCTTCAATCCTCATGAAAAATGGTGCCAAAATTACATGACCCTTCGAATCTTTGTATTTGAAAATTCATATGGTCACTCTTCATAATAAAATGCATCCTTTTCTATTTTATCTTTATCTTGGTGACCTTTCAAATTACTTAAGGTGACTATTCATGGAAAAATGCACCATACCCTCTTTTGTCTTCACTTAGTGACTCTTGGAATTCCCCAAGATGACTCTTCATGGGAAAATGCATCCCATTCCTCTTTTGTCTTTACCCTGTGACTCTTTGACTTCTCCATGGGCCCTCTTTTGAATTTTATGCAACCTAAAATATATTTTATAATATTAAATAAATATCAACACATTTTGGCCAAAATATGAACATTAAAAACACCTTTAGACAATAAATGCTATGGGGCCTTTATCACCAATGTCAGACCGTTAACATCAATGATAATATTTCCAAAAACTAATTTATATGTACTTATTATCATTCTTAGTGTTTTATGAATTTAAATATAATTATTATGAAAGAGTAAATTCATTATTAAGGAATAGATACTCAACTCAATATGGATTTATAAATATTATGAGACATTTTACAAATTTAAATTATTTCCCATAATTTTCTATAACTCTAGCTAACATTTCCTTTACAAAAGCAAGATATATATATATATATATATATATATATATATATATATATATATATATATATATATATATATATATATATATATATATATATATATATATATATATATATATATACTAGGAAGAGATTATGGTTCTTAAATCTTCTTAACCTTTGATTTTTTGTGTTGATCTATTTTAGGTACCCATTAAAACTTCCATGTGTTTTAGAAACCTACATGAAACTATATTTTATAAAAAAAATATGCTATGGTGTACACTTATTGCATAGTTAACTTAAAAAATTATGTGTGAATTATATTCATACCTTCCTACTAACCCTTTTCCTGAACTTAAAAAAATTTATTATCCTAAGACAAAGATGTTGGTGGAGTACATATAATTGGAGATGGTTGGACTTCCCTTGAGTTGTGTTGATCTAGTAGTCAAGAAGTAATGGCCATAATTTTTCTTTAAGTTTCATTTACCATTGTTCACTTCTTCCCCATTACTTAGTTGTCTTTTTAAGTTTTCAACTAAAAAATTTACCAACCTACCACTCATTGTGGGGTTTTAAAATGTTGGCATAACTAGGAGGATTCCATTTAAAAATTGTAAACCTTCTTGTCCCTACTCTACAAAGCTTGCTTGCCAACAAAATTTATTGCCAAACCCAAAAATTATAAAAATTGTGAAGTATAAAATACCTTTCTGTGGAGGAGGACGCATCCCTATGAGACTATGGAAGGAGCGATGTGAGAAGATTGGGTAGTTTCTAATGAATTTATAGATGATGATGTTGAATTTATTTTTATGTTAGGTTATTTCTATAGTATAGGTTACATTATCTGAGGAGCCTTACTCACACAAAGAATCTTTATGAGATTGGTAGGTGGGATGTATTTTGGTTATTTGATGATGTCTTGGACTGAAGCGTCAAGATTGGTAAAAAAAATCATGTAATTCATCTAATCCATTAGTACATCCCTAACCATGTTAAATAATTTGTGAAGGATATCTCAGCTTTGCATGATGCCCTAGAAATCATCATCATCCATGACTACAATGTTTGGTCAGTGTTGAAAAACTTTTTATTTTGTCTTTCATGATCTAATCAATTATATCGACATATCATTATGTTTGTAATCCTAAAAATCTATTGCACAACATATCTATCTCCCAACTATGAATGTGTTTCATGATGTTTTCTCTAAATTCCAGCGAATCTAGTAGATCATTATCCATTTCAACTCCTAATTCTTGGATTTATATGATTACCTTTAAATTATCTGCTTGGGATAGATCCAACATGATTTCCTTTCATGCATATTAGAGTTGGTTTTCCCAGTTGAGAGTCTTCCTTGAAATTTTCCTAGCTTTAATCATAGTTGCATCTAGGATGTACCCATACTCCTCCAAAAAATCAAACATTTCCTTATTTTTTATACAGAGTTTATGATCTTGAGCTTAAACTTCCTATAGTCATTTCACTATGACCAAATATTGTGTTAACCTAGTGATAATAGTAGTGAGCTAATTTTATACCAACATGAATTGGTCACCAAGAATGTGTTGTATGAATGTCATCCATGTATCATTTATCATATTTTTGGATTTTACAAAACACTCATGTAGTTTAGCATTCTCCTTACATAACAAAGTGTTCTCTTACTCGATATTGGTTTCCTTCTGTGTGATGGAGGTTTTGAATGTAGTATCACCCTCTATTTGCTTTGTAAAGGATAGTTTTAAAGCATCTAGAGTGGCTTCTTAGGCTAATGAAGGTAGGGAAATTTAAGTAAAGGATGTTGAATATATTATTGGTGGTTTTCTTATGTGTGTGACTAAAAGAGTAAATTTTTTTTATAGCAACACTAAAGCTTGGATGTCCATCCACCAGATATTATGGACTCATCATTTCCTTAGGAAGATTCCTCTTATGTTTATCCTTGTGATGAACCCAAACATATAGAATTTATATATGGATTACCTTGTAATTCAATCATTTCAACCTATGTTTCTCCAACTCTTTATTATTTCCCATGTGTTGTAATTTATTGGCCTACCATTATTTGAGCTTGGCTCATGGATAGCTAGCTGAATTTTTCATCATCCCATAGCTTCATTTATTATTCCTCCTTATCCTTAAAAGATTTATTGGTTTAATGTTTTACCTCTTATTCCTCTTATCATTTTTATTTTTCTCATCTTACTTGTATAGGTCTTCCTTATGTATCTTGTCAACTTATTTAGCTTCTCTAGCTACCTTGACCTTATTTTGTTTTTATTTTTCTAGTATATTTTTTATTATTCCTACTTTTTCTATTAGACTAATTCATACTTGTATTTTTAACCTTATCCCCATCTATTTTATCTTTCTTAGTATTTATCTAGTTACTTTATTGTGTTGGATTATTTTCTACTTGATCCTACAATTATGGTTGATCTAGATGATCCTCCCTAAGAGTATGATCATGTTTTTTCTTCTAATATAACACACCTCAATCCAAGGACTCAATTTTTTTGGAATTAAGATGAGTTCCTTACATAAGGGTGGGGGAATGGGATGAATATTGTGTTATGAATGGATGATAATATGATGGAGTGCCTATGGTATAAGTTGTAACTTGGTTCTTAGGAATGGAAGAATTTTTTAGTGTAAATGGACTCACCAATATTTTATTTTGGCATTTCATGGCATGGGTCTCTACTCCTGATGGGAATATACAAATTCTGCACAAGATTAAACTAATAACATATTAGAATAATGGATCCAATACACAGAGATAATATTTTAACACACTAAAAATATATAATTATTCGCTCTATTAAAAATCCACATGGGTGTTGAAATTATATAGGAAAATCCTTCCTTATAAATAGGGTGAATCATATCACCATGAATCTCTCCAATAATATCTCCTCACACCTTATTATTACTCAAAAACCTATAAATGTAATATATAACAACTGACTGTGTATTAAATAACAATTAATCTATAATTGTAATATTGTTGTAACAATATTACATTAACTAATTACTAACCAAATATATCTAACAAAGTAACTATACGTAATAGTGAATTATTACTCCCATAATTATTCACATTATGATGTATAAATTACTGTGAGGGATAATTATTTCCTAACATTCCCCCCTTAGGCCTTACATGGTAATGTGTGCTTCACAGGACTTAATGAAAGTAAATAAGGAACACATCAACTTCTTATCAACAATTCATTTTTGAGAACACATCAATCAAATCAGTGTGAGAACTTCAAATAGGAACATCTATCAACAACTATTCACTGAGGGGATTGAATCAACCTAAATAGTGTGATAATCATGACAGGAACCATTTGTTCAACTTTCACTCCTATCTCTAAGAACTAGAATGAATAGAATTATATGCCAATGCATACTCTTAGGTCTACATACTACTATCTAGATCTTGTTGAACATGACCACTACTATGAAAAATAATGAATCTCACATTTACTCCATATGATCACAATGGACATGTCATTGGATGATCATCTCCATAAATAAGGTAGTTGTGAGATATTTGTAGTTAACTTCTCTCCTAACTATTTCCACATTCTTATTTCTCCTAAACACTTTTTTTATGCAGTGCACTATGTGTAAAAATAGGAAATACACCTCTTATTTATCACACAAACAAACAAGTGTTGAAAATAGAATGTGTGTGTGTGTGTGTGTGTGTGTGTGTGTGTGTGTGTGTGTGTGTGTGTGTGTGTGTGTGTGTGTGTGTGTGTGTGCCACTATAAAAAGAATCACCCCTTCATTAGTGGCTAATGAGAGGCATAGAAGGCCTCCATCCTCTAGTGTTCTCCAACCTCCAATAGGTTATTGCTTACTCAGCTGATGAAATTATGAAGCTCAATTATATGTTGCTTTGAATAGAATGAGGTACCTCCCACAAGACTGACATATTTGACATTTGACTTAGGACATCACATACAAGTGATAATGCATCCTTTATAAACAATTTTATTTTATTTTTGACATACTTGACATTGACTCAAAATGACTATCTAAAAAGACACTAAGATTTTTTGACATATTTTTGACAATGAACCCAAATAATAAACTCAACCAATAAAAATGATTTTGACAAATTGACTCATTTTAAATTTTGACTCTGAATACTAACGTAAAAAATAACTATAAACTTGAATTAGACATAACTTAAACAAAATAAACCAAATGACTCAAATATTAGTTAATACCAAAATGACATATATAACACATATACCTATCATATTATTGACCAAACCTAAAATACCATGGGTTTTAACTAATGACCAAAAATAATACTTTTGATGGCACATAATCTTAAAATGACTCCTCATATCCTTCGACTCATTAACATAAATCTAATAATTTTTTTTAAATCTAATAAAAACATCTAAATTCAAACTTTAAACTATTGACCGATAACTTTGAAAAATAATAAACTAGATAATGGAATAACCAAAAACTTTTTGACTTTAAAAATAATTACTGATTATCTTAGTTGTCAATGAATTTGAATTAATGCATAGCTAATTAGGGAATCCAAGAGAGTTTCTAAGGTATAGGTAGGTCAATGCTTTGGTGAACATGTTGGATGGAAATTTTGAGAAGGTGGTGCAACGTGGACAGTCCCAATAAGCTTGAATGAATTAGAAACTAGATGGAAGATATTATCATGCACAATACTATGTGTTGATTCATTCACATTCCATACACCTCTTTAATTGGAGACCTATCTCATGAAAAATATTCTACAAGCTAAGTTTTTTGACAACTCATTGTCACCAAATTTGAGCATGGATTCTTTGATCCTGAGAAGAAAGAGTTAAAGTCATCACTATGAAGTACCAAAGCTAAGTTGAAGGACCATAAATGCAACCAACAGGATGAGGTTTGAGTGATGTATTAATGCATATCTCACTAAATCTTATAAAATATGTGAGACCATTAATTAATGATAGATATCATGAGAGGTAGTCATTAATTGGTGAATAAATCAAATCTATGTTGAATATTTTGCTAAAAACATGAATGTTATGGACAATCTATTTTTAAATGTCCTCAATTGACCCAGATAACAAAACTTAACCTATACCAAAATGAAGACATAAAATACCATATCTAAATGGTGTCAGATGTGGAAGAGCGATAAGGAAGATCAAGGACAAACAAGATTGATTATGAGAGTAGTAGTAGGGTGAACAATCATTGTAAGTAAATTATGAATGATAGAATTTCTCAGAAAGAGGACACAACTGTAAAATTTTACATCATTTCCATGGTCAAACATTCTTTGATAATAGCCTACTCTGATACCAAATAATGGTAATATACAAAGTCTTCAAAAGATTAAGCCAATAACATATTGGAATAATGGAGCAAATACACAAACATAATATTTTAACACACTAAAAATATATTATTATTCACTCTATTACAAATCCATACAGGTGTTATTATATAGGAAAAGCCTTTACTATAAATAACTTGAATCATATCACCATGAATCTCTCCAATAATATCTCCTCGCACCTATTATTACTCACAAACCTATAAACGTAATATATAACAACTGACTATAAATTAAATAACAACTAACCTTAATCATAAAATTATTGTAAAAATATTACGTTAACTAATTGCTAACCAAACATATCTAACAAAATAACTATACATATTAGTGAATTATTAATCCTATAATTATTCACATTATTATGTATAAATTATTGTGAGGGCTAATTATTCCCTAACAACTCCTACCACTTGTGATTGTGATTACTTAGCTAAAACCTCTATAATTTTGAATGTCTCCATTCATTCTATGAGGCTAGGGTGTGGTTTTTAAACTCTTAGCATGTGAGGTTTTTGTACTAGTGGCTATAAGGGGTTGGCTTGTTCTTCATTGATTTCCAAAAATATAGGCTCCCCTGAGACTTTCTGTTTATTTTGGGCCCCTTGTGCCTTTTTTCCTCTATGCTTGGATCCTTCATGAATATGGATACTTTTGCCTTTACTATTAACCCCAATGCATCTTCTTAAAATATATATCTTATGTTACATTTTTCTCATCTTCTTACACTATTATATCCACTACAATGGATTTTTGAGGTAGAGGAATTTCCATGAACAAAACATAAAGGACATTGTTTTTCACCTTGACATGTGTGAACCACTTTCTAGAATAATAATTTTTTCTTATCTTCCTTCATCAAATATTTCATCCTTGATATTCTTAAGAATAACCCTATACACCACTTCTAGTGTAACTCCAAAGATATGCAAATCATATTTCATTGTGATTTTAAGCATCCATGGGTCGCTCAACCATGATGTTGTTCTACAGGTTCATTTTATAAGTTATGATGGTTGTGGACCTAATGTTTTGTGATTATTTAGAGATGCTTATTATGATAAGTCTGATGATTGATCATGTGGTTTGGTTTGATATTTTAATTTTTCTAACAACTTTGGTTGCACTTATATTTCAGTGCATGGTTGTGCTTCTAGTTTTTTGGCTCCTAGCAGTATGGATTGAAGTGAGTGGATGCTCCTAAAAAATAATTTATTTATCAATATTATTTTTTTATATACCACATGGATGTTGATGAATAAGTGAAGATGAAACATGATTATTTTCTATAGCTCATATATCTTGATTAACACTCCATTATACAACTTTCTAATAGTTACAATCAACCCAAGATACTTCAAAATGTCCTTAGGCACATGTGGATGTGTTGTGATCTTTTATGAATTTGAAATAACCATGTTGTGAACTTACCCACTTTGAGATAGTGTTTTCCATCTCAAGACCATATAATATTAGGGAATAAATTAGCTAACTAATAATATACATTTATAGTAATTACTCCATTAGGAGATGTTCATCATGTGAAGCAAGGTAGAAGTACCACAAATTGTTATTAAAATGATTAAGTTTTCTAAGACAACAATTTATTTAAATTTTTTATGAGCTATGTTGTAAGGAATTTAGGCCAACTAAATTATTCTCCCAACCTCACCATTCAATTTGCAATATAAAATATGTCCTTTGTGACTTACTTTGCACCTTTTATTATCTACCAATATTGGTGTCTGATGTTCCATGTGAGGACTCAGACTAGTGCATTAGTGACTTGATCAATGGGAAATATTATGGATATATGAGTTTTTTATTCCCAAAATTATAATTGGATGGGGGATTATTCATCTTGTAGACCTATGGTGACTTCCCCAGTGCCAGTAGTCATGTAACTTGCTTAATGGTGATGGCATTGATGTGGATCATCATTTTGTGATAAATGAATGTCTCCCTCATTGTATCTATTAAGGAGAGTCATTATTAATTTCTTGTGTTGGTTAAAAATTAGAAATCACACCAAATTATCAACATCTAACCCTCGTAACCTATTAGGAATTACAAACAATCCTTGTTTTTATGTAGCTACTTATGAATGAGAAAACCACTCTTTGTTTTCAACATCAATTAAGTTTTATGGATAAACATTGATCCATTAGGATTATCATAATTCCAATTTGATCCCCCATTTCATATTTTTGAGCATTTGATAGAGTAAAAAGAGTTTGTTGCATGGCCATATTATCTTTTACTTATTTGTTCTACGGTGAAATGTGTTGTGAAACTTTTTTATTGATCTTTCCACTTAATCCATAAAGTTATTATTGAGTATCATAAATCATTTTCTCAATCACTTCATTTTTTAAAACATGAGTTGTGTTGGTATCCTACCTTTTATATAATTCCAACCATTATCTTTTCCCTTGATTTTATGTATCCATTGATCTACCTTTTATGCCTCCACATGCTTATCTTAAATTAAAATAGTCATTTTAATTTAACCCTTGTCCATTTTATATATGTATTAATCATTTCTTTATTTTACTTCAAAGATGTGACAAGTCATCATTTTAGTTCCCAATACATTCCCTTTGTAAACACTAACTACTTTTCAAAATTTCTACTCTTTTTGGGATGTCACAATTATTTATGTCTTGCCATTAACTATATTATACAGTTGGTAGTTATTTATCCTCTATCACTTTTTATATTTTTGTTTTCATATCATTCCCAAACTTATATATTTTTAAAAACTAACACAAATCTATCTTATTAACCCAATCCTCTTGTTTCTATGCTATTTTCGCTTTCACATTCAAAGAGAGAATTAAGAAACTAAGAGAAAAGGTCTAAGGCTTGTGTGTACCTGGATATAGTTTTGCGCACCAAAATTCAGACGATAGTGAGAACTCCTCTTTGGTTGTGGAGGATGACACCTAAAAGAGAAAGACACTAAAACACAAAAAATGTTAGATGACAAAAGGGTGGATTGCCAAGCAAAAGCTTGGTCCTAGAAGCGCTAAGGCTTCTTGTAGGATGACAATCCACTTTTTAAAATAGAATATGACAAAGACAGAAATGAAAAATAATAAAAAACTGAAAAGAAAGAACTGAAAGCAAATGCATACCTGATAATCTACAATCTACTTAGCACAGTCACCGACGTCGGTGATATTACCGGCGTCGATCAAGAAGGTCACCGACGTCGGTTAGGATGCCGACGTCGATAGGGGAAATGGCCGAGGTCGGTCAGGGTAATGGTCAGGGATGGGTTACAGGTCTAGTTTTTGGTCTGCAAGATGGACTGTGGTCTCGTCTGAGGGTCTGAGAGTCTGTGTGGGATAGTAAAATAGTAGATATAATCTTTAATCAGAACTAAGGCAGAGGGTATGCTGTCAGGAAAAGGGGTAAGGGGAAGGAAAAAGGCCTTTCAGCCCTTCCGGGAAGCAATTTAGTCAGTTTGATCAGGATGGCCTTAAGAGGGTCTGTAGGTCTCTGATAGCTTGTGCTGAGTTGATTGGACAGATGGTGTTTGTCTAAAGAGAGACTAAACGGGTGTCAGAGGCAAAGAAAAGGGAATAAGGGGTGAGAGAAGGATTTTCAGCCTCTCTGGGAAGAATAGAGAAGGTTGGGTCAAAGATGCTTGGAATAGACAGTAGACAGAATGCTAATATATTTGAAATGATACTGAAATAAAAATAGTATAAATACTTAGCTGTGACACGAGTTGGCAAAGGTGCAGAAGCTATGTTTCCGTTGTCACTAGTGATGGAGATATCAGGCAATCCCTGTGCAGAATGTCTAATGCAAGACCTCAGTGCCTAGAAAACACTGTCAAGAATGCTGATCCCTGCAAGAAAACAAGAAGCCAAAGCACTGGAAAGCAAGAGCACATGAGAAATTTGTTTAGCCAGAAGAAGTTTTTAGATTCGTGATTAGCTCCAGAGATTAACGATTTCTGATTAGCCCCGTCAAAGGTTAAAAATTTGGTTTAAGTAAAACTGACGTCGGCGATCTCATCGGCGTCGGCCGACATTTGACCGACGTCGGCGGGTGGAAAATGAGTAAAAGAGCCACCAAGCCCGTTCTCCATCTGCCAAGTGCATGATCCATTGGAGAATTCTCGAAGGTTGGGCTAAATACGCACGAGAGTTAGTTAGGTGGTTAGAAAGAAGTAGGAATAGGTCTTGGGTGAGTCATAGGGTGGGAAATAGTCCAAGGTGAGGTGTTAGATGAGGTGTTATAGGTGATGTGTCAAAGGGGAGGATATTAATAATAAATTATTATTTTTAAATTAGTAAGTGCATGGTTTAGGAATGGGTTAGGAATGGACCAAGGGGGAGGATGACCAAGGGTTAGACACGATTTCGGTGTCTACATTTGCCCCTTTTTGTCTTGTTGGTTGCTCTAGACAAACTGCAAGAAAAAAAAAAAATGGAGTTGGTTGCCCCAGGTATGGGATAAGGTTGATTTTGTCCTATTGGTTGTTCAAGTGAACTGCAAGACAAAAACAAGAGGATTGGTTGCCCCGATTATGGATGAGGTATTCCCCCTCAAAGCAAGAGTCGAGGGAAGGGAACCTGGAATTAGGTGTTGATTTGACAAAGAGTGGATGAAGATGGTGAGTGTGAATGCTACAATAGTTGTAATTGTGCACATACCACTTCACGAGATGGTCAGGTCAAATTGTCACAGGTCAAAGGTCGAGGAGTGCAAAAATTGAAATAACTAGACCCCAGCATTTAGTCGTCTGCTGATTGGGTTATTCAATCTAAGTTGAAGCTCTAATGGTCATCATGTTCCAGGTATCCCAGGCTCAGGAAGTGCTCCCAGAAACATGAAAATGTCACAAGTAGTGTGGATCAACTGGCTTGCGATCCTATACTTGTGAGGGTTAAAAATAGTCTGTGCACAATTTTGCTAACCAGTCATGGGGTAGCATGCATGCAAAAACAACCAAGGCAAAGTCGTCTTGGAAGTGGTCGTGGTCAGAGGAGATGGTCATGATCTCCAAGGTCTAGTGGGCGAGGCGGGCAGATGGATGAAGGAATGGCCGAGCTAACCTCAGAAGACCCCATGTCAACTGAGTGTTGCCTACATAGCCCCTGTTGGAAGGGCCTCAGGCCAATGTAGTTCTCCCAAGAGGGAGGAAGAGGGTCGAAGTGACTGATTTTGGTCATGTGTTGAAATGATGAGGATAAGATGATGTTGCAGCCTTTTCCATATTGTGTGATGGTGTATTTTGCAACATTGGTCGAGAGGTCTTTCATCCCTAGCAATTTTTCATATTCGTGATGGATGTATACTAAAAATGAATTGGGTCTATTTATGCTTCAGCAAGTAATGGTTTATGCTTAACATAAATTGTGTCTGGTCGATAGTCCCTATGTGTATTGTTGTCCATAGAAACTATGTGAATGGTCTATGATGATGTATGATGTCATAGTGTCATGTTGGTGGTCTAAAAATGTTTGGGTTGGTTTGGTTTAGGAAAATGATTTAGTTGAATGTGACCAAAGTGTAAAAAAAAGTGAAAGGCAAATTTCTCTTTTATTGACACGAACCAGAATGACAGCATAGATAGGGGTTGTTAGAACAAAAACCCTGTTTATGCATTGCATCGTTGACCATAGGTTGTGTTAGAGAGGTAATTGAATCACTTTGACATTAAAATGAGCTTGAAGTCCCTTGAGTAGGTGATGTGATAGGAGGAGAGGGTAACCCGTTTTAGAGTAGGGATAACTTTGCCCCTTTTTATAGGAGACCCTGAGATGAATACAAGCCAAGTCCATGACCCCCCCCCCCCCTTTTTTTTTTTTGAGAGCAGACTGACCAATGCGAGAAGTCCACATAGAGATGTCACTTTGCTTGGTGGTCATTTGTGAAGCTGATCGATGCGGGAAGCTTCTAAGAAAGTACAGTGGTCATTTTTCTTTATATATGTTTAAGGGCTTTTGAATAGCTATCCTTCGAGGGAGCAGTCTATTAGCTACAGCAATGATAGTATAGCTGTCCTTCGAGGGAGCAGTCTTCTTTTTGATTTAATTTGGTGACCTTGGATATTTTGACATCTTGATTTATTTTTGACAGAATGTTGAGTCATGGACAAGACTATAGAAGGTCAAGGGCTTCCTTTTATTAGGACAAAGCATTCATACGTCATAAAAGGGTTATAGAGGATTTGTTAAGTGAAAAAGGGTGGAAAGGATTGAGGATTAAAAGGACAGGGATTGCTCAAGGGATGAGCTCAAGTTAAATGTCAAGTGGATGAGTACTCGACTAACATTAGAATGGTCGTAGATGCAAGGCATTAAGGGGCTCAAGTTCTGGTCGGCCTTCAAGAGAAGACAGACGATAAGTCCCTGATCCATACTTGTGCGTGATGATATAAGGTCCGAGCCAATTAGGAGCAAATTTGCTTCATTTAATCCGTTCCATATTGGTCACATGTTGGTTCTCTTTGAGGACGAGGTCTCTGATATTGAAATCTCGTTCTCTCAAATTTTTGTTATAGGCTCGTTTGATGCGATTTTGATAGACATGGAGATGGTTGAGGGCAGCAAGACGTCATTCGTCGAGTAACTCAAGTTGAGCTAATCGATCTTGACGAAAGTCATCGTTAGAAAGAATGTCATGCAGAGAAATGTGAAGAGATGGGATTTGTACTTCGAGAGGTAAGACAGCCTCTGTTTCGTACACTAGAGAGAAAGGGGTAGCACCTGTAGAGGTTCAGATGCTAGTGTGGTAGGCCCACAAAGTGAAGGGAACATGAATGTGCCAGTCCCTTCCTGTGTCGTTGACCACCTTCATGAGAATTTTAGTTAAGATTTTGTTAGAAGCCTCAGCTTGCCCATTTGCTTGTGGTTAGTAAGGTGAAGAAAAATTGAGTTTAATGCCAAAGGAGTCACAAAGTTTCTGGACAGTTTTGTTTTTAAATGACTTTCCGTTATCGATGATGATTTTGTGAGGTACCCCGAAATGACATATGATATGGGTGTTGATGAAGTCGACAATCTTGTCAGCTTTTGTGGAGATGAGAGGAATAGCTTCCACCCATTTAGTGAAATACTCGGTGGCAGTGATGATGGACTGATGACGAAGAGAAGAATGAGGGTTAATCTCGCCGATGAGATCTAAGCCCCATTGTGAAAAAGGCCAAAAATCTTGAGCACCTTGTAAGGTGTGGCTAGGGAGATGAAGCAAGTTAGCATGCTGTTGACACTTGATGAAATGCCGAACATAATCGCTATAGTCTTGATGAAGAGTGGGCCAATAATAACCCAGGCGAAGGATGTGCTTGGCAACTGAGTTACCACTGAAGTGTCTGCCACAAATCCCGTCATGGGCTTATTTAACAGCATGAGAGGCTTCAGTGGAGTTTAAACAGCGAAGAAGAAGGCTGTCAAAACCTCTTTTATAGAGAAGGCCCCCTAGCATGGTATAGCGAGCGGTGTGCTTGATGAAAGCCCACCGTGCATTGCTAGAGAGGTTGGGAGGAATGAAAGAATGAGCCAAGTAGTCCACAAGTTGTTTATACCATACATCTTGTGAACTAGAGTCTATGGTGTGGATGAGGTTGATGTCAGTGGAAATGTATGAAGGCAACGACACACGATGTTCCATGAAAAAAATTCTTGATGAGGATGATGAAGAAGGAATATGCGAGGCGAGGGAAGCCATGGTGTTAGCAAACTTATTCGTAGATTGAGGAACAGTCTGCAATAAGTGATGGTCAAAAGATGATAGAAGGGTGTCAACACGGTGCTTGTACCTTTGTAAAATTTCATTTTTACAAAGATATGAGCCATTGATTTGATTGATGACAATTTGTGAGTTGCCGAAGATGTTGATAGTCTTGATGCTTAAAGAAAGGGCAGTTTGAAGTCCCAAAATTAAGGCTTCGTATTTGGCCATATTATTGGTACATTCAAAGTCAAGTTTGAAAGACAGGGGCATGGGCTCACCCTCATGTGGGATGAGGATGACCCCCGCACCTCCACTGAGTTGAAATTTGGAGCCGTCGAAGAACATCGTCATTTGGTAGAATGTGTCATCAGTCGAGAGAGTGGCGATAGATTCATTGGGAAACTTGCACTAAAAAGGTTGATTGTTGGGAAGAGGGGCATCTGCTAGTTGGTCAGCGATTGTTTGCCCCTTTATAGATTTTTTTTGGACAAATTCCAAGTCAAACTTAGCAAGAAGCATGAGCCAACAAGCCATACGTTGGTTTTGATATGGCTTGGAATGCATGTATTTAAGAGGATCAGTGTGAGTGATGACAAAGGTTTTGTGATTGAGAAGATAGTGACGAAGCTTGGTAGTGGCAAAGACTAATGCCAAACAGAGTTTCTTGGTATGAGTATACTGAGTTTCATAGTCGACAAGTGTTCGGCTTATGTAGTAGACCGCTTGTTCATGGTGTTGCTCATCTCGATGCGCGATCATGGCACCTAACGAATGATTGGTTGCTGAGATGTAGAGGTAGAAGGGTTGGTCATCTTTAGGTGGAATGAGGACTGGTGGAGAGACCAAATAGATTTTAAGGGCTTCAAATGCCTCTTGACAGTCCTTATCCCATTTAAAGGAGACGTCCTTCTTGAGGAGATGATGAAAGGGTTGGCAGCGGTCAGAAAGTTACAAAATGAAGCGGCGGATGGACTGGAGCTTCCCTTGCAAACTATGAAGTTGCTTGAGATTAGTTAGAGGTGGCATTTCGAGGATAGCATGGATTTTGGCGGGATCTATCTCGATGCCACGAAGAGAGATGATGAACCCTAGGAGCTTTCCTGAGAAGACCCTAAAGACACATTTCTTGGGATTAAGGCGGACATTATACTGAAGAAGGCAAGAGAAGATGATCTTGAGGATAGTCAAATGGTCACGATGAAGCTTAGATTTGCCAAGCAGGTCATCTACATAGTCCTCCATGATTTTATGGAGGAGATCGTGAAAAATGTAAGTCATGGCATGTTGATATGTGGTGCTCGCATTTTTCAAGCTGAAAGGCATGACCCGATAGCAGAAAGTCCCCCATGGGGTGATAAAGGTAGTCTTGTGCTGATCTTTCGGTGCAATCAGGATTTGGTTATATCCTGAAAATCCATCCATGAGTGATAACATCTCATGACCGGCCATGAGATCAACAAGTTGGTCAATGTTAGGAAGAGGGAAGTCATCTTTGGGACAGGCCAGGTTAAGGTCGTGATAGTCTGTGCAAATTCGGATCCCCCCAGTTGCTTTGGTAACAAGAACGATGTTTGATACCCACTGTAGATAATCAATGGGTTGGATGAAAGAGACAGAGAGAAGACGTTGAAGCTCCTCTTTGACAAAAAGTGCAACATGAGGATGCATTTTACGAAGCTTTTGCCTAACAGACTTAGCCTCTAGGTTTGTGACGATGTTATGGATGACAATGTTAGGGTCGATTCTAGGCATGTCACCGTAGGTCCAAGCAAAGGCCTTGCTATTGTCTGAAAGAAATGTGGTATAGTCAATCTGCTCCTGGGCATCCAAAGACTGACCAATCTTTAAGATGTGAGGAACATCAGAAGATGGAAGGTTAATGTCAATGGTCGATTCATTTAACATAACCTACGTTTTAGAAGGGAGGGAGCGTTGAATAAAAGAGTCATCGGCACCCATATAGGTAAGAATGGCATCATCGTCTATGTAGTGGATAGTGTTGATGGTTGTCGATTCATCGTCTATCATATTGGGATAAACGAGAGGGAGAGACTTGGAAACCCCATTGAGTTGACAGGTTAGGGGTTCCAGGCAGATGGTGTTTATGCAAAAAAAAACTAGGAGGGATAGAAACCACCAACTCCGTAGGTGAGGATGGAAGAATAGGTGAGTTTGGATGAGATTGGTCAATGGTGGGTTCATGGCAAAGGTTTGCGGAAGCCTCAGTGGGGTAGTGATATCCCAGGCCATATCGTTTCTTGGCATTGTCATCGTTGAGCGGCTCGATGGGCTGATGGGAGCCCTGCTCATAGTGCCCAAAACCAAAACCCTTCCATGCACACTTGTAAAGGTAAGTGTGTGTAAAGGTGGGGTTGCCAAGAAATGAGAATTTTGATGTGAATGGTTGGGGTGAAGAGAGAGGGTTCCCGTCAAGAGGAGCTTGGTTGAGCCCCCCATAGACAAGGTTGGTTCAGAGGTGAGGAGGACCATAAGGAATGACCATTTCAATCCGATAGTCATAGCTGGGGATGTGGTGAAGGCATCCATACTCTTGCGGTGTTTGGAACATGTCTAGGGTCAGCAAGCGATATTCTCCAAGTGAAAGTCTTTGGAAGATATCGTCCATGGATTTTTTGGTTGTCACTTGAGAAGGTGATGTGGTGGCAACCGCTGTTTACGAACTAGTTAAGGCTTCTGTGGATGGAGGCGGTATTGGGGTTGATGGCTTGATAGGAATAAGAACGTCATTTGGGTGATAGGTTGTGTTACAAGTCTTGAAAGGGGATGGGTCGGCAGGAATGACATGGACTTGTCTATCATGTTCAAATTTGACACAACAGTGAAGTGTTAAAGGGACGCAAGCCATGGCGCGGATCCAGGGTCATCCTAATAGCATGTTATATTGGAATTCTCCCTCAATGATGTAGAAGAGCTCTGGGATTGTGTGTGGGCCAATGTGAATATGGAAGACAATAGTGCCAATAGTGTTAGCGATGGTGTCATTAAAGGATCTAAGGATTGCGTCGGTCTTCGATACGCAATTCTTGGGAAGAGCCAATTGATCAAAGGCATGGGTAGAAATGATATTAATGTTGGCACCTCCGTCAATCATAATGTGCTTAATATGTGTCTGATCAACGTAGGCTATGATGAAAAGAGCAGCGTCCTGATCTTCCAAGGTAGTGGTAGGAATTTTAGAATCACTGAAAGTGATAGAGGCGACAGGGGATAAAGAATGGACTAGGGCGGCTAGTGGTTGAGGGTCTTCAGGTTGGACCTCCACTGCCTGTAAGGCTTTGATGAGGGCTTGACGATGCTGAGGCAAGGTTTGGATGAGGTCATAAAGGGACATCTTCACAGGTGTCTGGTGAAGCTGTTTCAACATGGAGTCATGAATCGACCCGAAAGAGGAAGAAGAAGAAGGCTGAGATGCACAAAGGATAGAAATTTTAGGCTTGGGTGGTTGAGGTGGCTTGACGAAAGGGTTGGTCTAAGGAATGGTAGCTTTCTCGTTTGCCTTATCCTTTTGTGACCTAGTGGTTATGTGGATAGCATTGATTTCAAAGATAGGAGGTGAAGAAGGTGGAGGGGTCTGTTGGTGAGATGTTGATGTGGTTGAAGAGGTTGGATGGGAAGGTGTCGAGGGTCGGTCAAGAGTGTCCTCAAGGAGAAGAGTGTCCTTCTCCATATAGCGGTGAATGACGGCCTTGAGGGCACATCAAGTCTCGATATCGTGTCCTGGCGTATGATGGTATAAGCAAATCTTCGTATCGTCGAACTAGGAAGGCTTGGACCCGAGAGGTTGGAAAGGCCTGATGGGTGGAAGGGTTATGCTAGAAGTTTACAAAAGTTGGCATAATATCAAAGCGTATGAACCTACTAAGGGGTTTGTGTTTGTTGATGCATGAAGCGCGGGTGACTTTTGCTTGGGAGGTGTTGAATAAGGCTTTCGTACCACCTTTTGGGTTGGTGGTGTAGCCACATGTGAAGACGGCACTTTCTTCGTGAGAGGTGCCAAATTTTTGAGAGGGGGTAGACTTGTGGTTGGCAAAGGAAGTAATGGAGGTAATTTGTTTTGGTTAAGGGTCAGAGTAGGGAGCACTCTGATTAGGGTAGAAGGATGAGGACCTAAAATGGAGGGTAATGTTGACGGTGGAGGAGGGTTTCACTTCTGTGGTCTGGCAGTCTTCTTCGACTTAGTTGGAAGACTACTATTGGTCGAGGTCTGGTCTAAGTCCACCTTCACTTGCGGGTGAGTGAGGGTAGAGATAGGGCGAATGCCGAGTGACTTGATCAGTTTAGATGGGGTAGATGCGGGTTTAGAAGCGGGAGTCTGGTCTTTGTTGAGAGTCTTGAGAGATTCTGCCTTAGGAGAATTGGCAGCATGAGACGAGATGGCACGGGGATGTTGAAGAGCTTTAAGATGCTTCCACAATCCCTGATGCTCCACTTTCCTTGAAGGGAGAAGTTTGATTTTCTCCACTAGTCGAGAAAATGGTTGAGAAGATGTTAGATGAGGTTTGGGTCCTTGAGAAGATGTGAGTGGTTGTGGGGCTAAAAATGTGTTAGGTGTGGCAGTAGTCTCAGACCCAAGGTGTGTGGGAGTCATAACTAGATTTTTGTTGGTCGAAGAAGATGGAGAGTCAGGTTCTTCTCTTGGTGGAGAAGGAACTAGAGAATGTGGCTCCTCAAGCGGGTAAAGGGCAGGGATGATGGTGCCCTCCACTTGCGGTCGAGGAGTAGGAAGGGTCGGGTCCTCCATAGGCAGCAGGAAGGAGGATGGTGAGACCGGTGGTGCCGGTAAGGTTGAGGCATCCTCCAAGATGAGAGAGGTTGACGGAGAACTAACTGGGGAAAGAGGTTCGTCCACACATAATGGACTGATAGATGGACTAACCTCTTGAGGTTAGTTGGGGATGAAGGGTGAGACCGTATTGACTGTTCGAATGTTGTGTTCATGAGTGTTGTCAATCAAGGTCTGGACATTATTTTTGGTTGGTGGATGATTAGGGAATGGTTGCTTGAAGATGTCGATGCCCTAATTAGGAGGTGCATTGGGATTGTCTAGGATGAGGTCACCCTTTTCAAGCATGTCTTGGATTATGTTTTTAAAGGTCTTACAATTACTTATGTCATGACCTTTGACACGGTGGTAATTACAGAAGTCATTTTCCCTATACCACGCAGGGATGGCGTGTGAGGGGTCAAACTATGGAGGTGGTCAGATCTGGGGGAGATTGAGAACCCCCTGTCTAACAAGTTTTTCCAGCACAGACGCGTATGATTCTCTGAGAGGAGTATACTGTCATTGTACATATCTCTGCTGGAATTGGTGGGTGGCACTCTGAGATGTGGATGGCTCAGGCTAATTGGTTGAAGAGGACGAAGGTCTAATGACCACAGCGTTAGCTGAAGCTTTAGACTTAGGATTGGATGATGAAGGTTTAAAATAAGAGGAGTCATTGATCTTAGAGTTGGGATTCTTGCTCCGCAACTTGACTTTATTCTCCTCGATGGCACGTAATTCAAGTTTGCAGGCCATCATGAAGGCTTCGTCGAAGGTGTGGAAGGTCTGAACTCGTAAGGTGGAAGAAATATGTTTGGCACAGGCTTGGGAGAAAATTTCAATAAGTTCAGGTTGGGGTAAGGAAAAGGAGAGTTGATTGATGAGGCCTCTCCAATGAGCGACAAAATCAGCAATGGATTCATCCTCGAATTGGCAGATAGAATAGAGGTCTGTGATTGAGACCTTCATGGTGATGTTGATGGAGAAGTGATCAAGAAAGAGTTGGGCCAGCTGTGTAAATGTGAAGAGGGAATGGCTGGCAAGAGAGCTATACCAGTCAAGCGCAGCACCAGAGAGAGACATAGGAAACGTGCATAAAAGTAATGCATCGTCATGGGCAATAAGGTAACAGGCATGTCTGAATGCCCGTAAGTGTTGTTGTGGGTCTTCCTTGATTTGAAAGTGAGAAAACTTAGGAAGCTCCCATTGACTGGGGTATGGCCTGATCGGGACAGAAGGATGAATGGGCTCATTGCAAATTTGCTCATATGAGAGAGCATTGCATGAGCTAGAAATGGAGGTCTCTAGGCTAGACATCTTGTCCATCAGCATTTTGATGATATCTGCTGATGGATTGGCAGGTGGAGCACCCCCTAGATTATAAGGCGCTTGAAATATATTGAGAGGGGCATATGATGTGGTTGGTTGCATTTGTGTAGATGCAACATATGGGTAGCTAGTTATCGGGGTGAAAGTTGAAGCCAAGGGCACTTGTGTTATGGGGTTGGTAGGCATAAGTTGGATAGGGGTCGTCAAAGATGGTTGTGTAGTGGCCACACTTGTTAAAGGGTAGACAGTTACTCTTGTGTTGATAGGTGCAAGAGTAGGGGGGATAGAGACCACTAGGTTTTGGAAAGGTGTAGGATTTGGTTGAGTAGTTTGAGGTTGAGGGGGTATCAGAACCCCCATGGAGGTAGGTCTAGAAGGAGAGGCTAAATTTTGAAGGTAGGACACGCTTGGGTTATTAGTTGAGGTGTTGGCTTGATTGTCTATAGGTTGAGTTGTAGATACTGTTGATGTGATCATTGTCTCGACTAAGGAAGTCGGCATCCCATAGATTGGGTTGCCTAGGGAGTCTCACGTTTGGCTATGTGCGAGATAGTGCTACAAGGCTTTGACATTGAGGTCCAAGAATCGTGCGAAATCTTGGTCCCCTTCTGGGACAATAGGAGTCTGGGGCGGGGTTGGGCGAGTAGGAGTTCTTTCAGTCTCCGAGTGGAACTCCATTATAGGACTGGTTATGGATGGTGAAGGCGGAAGTGGTTTTTTCCTCGCGTGGTCAAGAAGAGCCTTGGTTTAACTGCGTGTCAAAACCATTCAAGGCAAGAAAGGGTTAGGTTTCAGAAAACTATGTTTTTTCAGTTTCAGAAAACTCAGAATGTGGTTTTGACAGAAAAAGGGGCGGGTTTTAAGGTTGCTGTTTTGAAAAAAAAGAACTGTGACAGAGACTGAAGTCGGTTAAAAAATTGATGTCGGTGAGAAAGATAGCTGACATCGGTCAGATAACCGATGCCGGAGATAAAAGGTGGCCGACGTCGATGGTAAAACTGATGCCGGTGACTGTGTTTTCCAGAAACTTAAAAGACTTGAGAGTTTTTGGAAATCAAAGAAGAAGAACGTCCTCACTAGCTCAAACAAGCAGATAAGAACAGAAAAGATGAAGAACACAAGCAGAGCCTAAGCATTAAATCCCTAGAAATAAATTATTAAGCTTGTGTGGCTTATGCCTTAAAGTGATGTTTGGGGAGGTTGGTTGTTAGAAGGGTCCTAGAAGAGGTAGTCTATGGATGGTTTCTGGTTTGTTTAGGCACTCAAGAGTCTGGGTTAGGTTTGGCATGTGGCCTGGTGCTAAGGAGCAAGCTCCCCTCACTTCACGAGTCCAGTGATACGCTGGTCTCACTTAGCCAAAATATAACTTGCCTAGAGATTATCCTCTGCCAAAGAATGGAGTGGGCTTTCCCCTTGGTGGTGAAATCCAAGTGGGATTGCCAGGGAGGGGGTAAGGTATCCGCTGGGTGATGAAATCCCAGTCGGGCCTTGTCTCAAGTAAGTTTGATGTTTGATTTAGTGTAAGTGGTGCGGTTGTGTAACATCAAGTGGACTACGATTAATTCAATATGCGGTTATTAATTACTAAGTGTGGACTAAGAAATGCAAGCTAACAGAAATGCAATGCAATGTATTTTAAGACCCAAGTTGAAATGTTAAGTTGGAATGAAAACAAGTTGAGAAAGGGTTGAAGAATATGATTTTTGACTAGTCTAGAAATGCAAGAAAAGAAAGAAAAGTTCTTTTTATTCCTGCTTATGATGTCTTTTGGAAGATAGAAGAAAGAGGTGAAGAGGGAGAAACCTAATGCACCTAAATGAAAAAAGAAGGAAAGGAACCTAAGGAAGGCCCTAAGGGTCCCACCGGGCGTGCCAGAATGTTTCTATGCTATTTTCGCTTTCACATTCAAAGAGAGAATTAAGAAACTAAGAGAAAAGGTCTAAGGCTTGTATGTACCTGGATATAGTTTTGCGCACCAGAATTCAGACGATAGTGAGAACTCCTCTTTGGTTGTGGAGGATGACACCTGAAAGAGAAAGACACTAAAACAAAAAAAATGTTAGATGACAAAAGGGTGGATTTCCAAGCAAAAGCTTGGTCCTAGAAGCGCTAAGGCTTCTTGGAGGATGAAAATCCACTTGTTAAAATAGAATATGACAAAGACAGAAATGAGAAATAATAAAAAACTAAAAAGAAAGAACTGAAAGCAAATGCATACCTAATAATCTGCAATCTGCTTAGCATAGTCACCGACGTCGATGATATTTATGGCGTTGGTCAAGAAGGTCGCTGACGTCGATTAGGATGCCGACGTCAATAGGGGAAATGGCTGAGGTTGGTCGGGGTAATGGTCAGGGATGGGTTACAGGTCTAGTTTTTGGTCTGCAAGATGGACTGTGGTCTCGTCTGAGGGTCTGAGAGTCTGTATGGGATAGTAAAATAGTAGATAGAATCTTTAATAAGAACTAAGGCAGAGGGTATGTTGTCAGGAATAGGGGTAAGGGGCAGGAAAAAGGCCTTTCAGCCTTTCCAAAAAGCAATTTAGTTAGGTTGATCAGGATGGCCTTAAGAGGGTCTGTAGGTCTCTGATAGCTTGTGCTGAGTTGATTGGACAGATGGTGTTTTTCTAAACAGAGACTAAACGGGTGTCAGAGGCAAAGAAAAGGGAATAAGGGGTGAGAGAAGGCTTTTCAGCCTCTCTGGGAAGAACAGAGAAGGTTGGGTCAAAGATGCTTGGAATAGACCGTAGACAGAATGCTAATATATTTGAAATGATACTAAAATAAAAATAGTATAAATACTTAGCTGTGACACGAGTTGGCAAAGGTGCAAAAGCTGTGTTTCCATTGTCGTTGGTGATGGAGATATCAGGCAATCCCTATGCAGAATGTCTGATGCAAGACCTTGGTGCCTAGAAAATGTTGTCAAGAATGTTGATCCCTGCAAGAAAACAAGAAGCCAGAGCACTGGAAAGCAAGATCACACGAGGAATTTGTTTAGCCAGAAGAAGTTTTTAGATTCGTGATTAGCTCTAGAGATTAACGATTTTTGATTAGCCCTGTCAAAGGTTAGAAATTTGGTTTAAGTAAAACCGACATCGGTGATCCCACCGGCGTCGACCGACATTTGACCAACGTCAGCGGGTGGAGAACGAGTAAAAGAGCCACCAAGCCCGTTCTCCATCTTCCAAGTGCATGATCCGTTGGAGAATTTTCAAAGGTTGGGCTAAATACGCACGAGAGTTAGTTAGGCGGTTAGAAAGAAGTAGGAATAGGTCTTGGGTGAGTCATAGGGTGGGAAACAGTCCAAGGCGAGGTGTCAGACGAGGTGTTATAGGTGATGTGTCAAAGGGGAGGATATTAATAATAAATTATTATTTTTAAATTAGTAAGTGCATGGTTTAGGAATGGGTTAGGAATGGACCAAGGAGGAGGATGACCAAGGGTTAGACACGATTTCGGTGTCTACACCTCTATCACTTCAAATAATTGTATCAACACTTTCATTATATTTCAACATGATATTTCCTATGATTTGAATCATATTACATTCTCCTGAGTACATATACTACTACCAAACCTAAAAAAATTAAAACAAAACATAAAAATAAAATCCTTGTCTAATTTATACCATGTAAAACTTATTTTTGGAATGCCTAGTGTTTGGAGATCATTGGTGATAGGGCTTGAGCCTATAAGCTTTATCCTTCCTAAAAGAATAATTCCTTAGAGATTTTATAGTATTATAATGACTTGTAATGATACTTGATGAATGATATAAATTCATTTCCATCTAATTCACAAATTTATTAGTTGTATTAAATCTACTATCATATAACAAGAACATTTATTCAGGTTGAAATTATTTATATCACATGTGATTATGCCATTCCTTCTGACTTTTCTTATGAACCACCTAAGTCCATGTTTCCAATCAAATTATTTATTCCATGTGTATTGGTTATAAAAAAATGTTTTTGTAGATATTTTTTTATCTCCTAACTACATTATCATTGTAATACATAGGCTTGGAACTATGTATTCCATTGAAATCATGGCTTCCATTCTCTGCAATAGTTGAAGTGGTGTATATCCAGTCACACATTTATAGTTTATTCTATAGGCCCATAATATCACTTGTATGTGATCTTCTCAATCATCCCATTGGACATTGTAGATCTTATTCAACATATTCCCTATAATCTTGTTAGATGATTCCACCCATCCATTTTTTTTAGGATGATATGTTGTACTTTTATGATATGAAATTATAAATTCTTCTAATAAGGTTTTGATAGTCTTTTTTAGAAAGTGTATACCCCTACCACTTATCAACATATACATGCATCCAAACCTTATTATTGTGTTTTTATACAGTACTTGGCATTGTCCTTTGTGTTACAACTTAGAATCATAGTTATCTCAACCCATTTGGTGAAATAGCTTATCATAGTGATAATATATCTAGCATTAGATTTATTAAATGCAAGATTAATAGGTCTTATAAATTCAATTCCTTATTTCTCAAATGGTTTGATAGCTGAAATTAGATTTAATGATATTTTATTCCTATGCTTAGGTTTTCCAATATGTTGATAGACATCATAGTGTTTCACATCCTTGTGTGCATTATAAAATAATGTTGGCCACCAAATCCCACTTCGTAATATTTTTCTCATAGTAAATTAACTTGTGAAATGTCATCCTAATATCCCTTGATGTGATTATTCTAATACCTACTTTATTTCATGTTCTAGGGCCACTATATGCATAACATCATCCTTTGATAGCATATAGAGAAACCCATTGATAATGTTAAATGGTAAAGCTCATGTAACCAACTATTTCTTGTCATGTTCTACATAATGCTCATGAAATATACCATTCTCAAGAAAGGTTGAAATATCCTCCAAATATTTTGATATTGTAATCCCTCTGTATAGATGTGCATCTTGAGATTCATCTTATAATTCTTCAAGTTCCTCCCATATTTGAATATGCCTAAGGTGGTCTACTCCAACATTTTCCTTACCTATATTTACATTGATTTTAAACTAGAATTCTTGGAATATATTTAACCACATAGAAATTATTCCTCCCAACATTGGTTTATTAGCCAAGTATTGTAATGCTTGGTTATTAGTGAAAAATTCAAATGGAGTAGCCAACAAGTAATTTTAGAACTTCTAAAGTGAAAAAAAAATAGAGATTATCACTCTATTATAGTATATTTTTACTTAGTTTTTTATAACTTGTGGTTTGCAAAGTGGAATGGATGATCTAGACCTCCATCTCCTAGTTGTGTTAGCACAGCACCTACTATTATTCTGATGCATCACATGAACATGGAATTTTTTTTCCAATCTAGGAAAACCAAAATTGGATTTGTGACTAACATTTTCTTCAACTTTGTAATGGTTTTCTAGAATTTAGAATTCCATTTGAATTTGTTTTATTTGTGTAATAATTTTTCTAGAGGTAATGAAATGGTTGTGTAACCATGAATGAATTTGGGATAATAACTAGTTTATCATAGAAATGATCAAAACATTTATCAAGCTGATGAGTGGTTTGATTCCCACTATGATTATATTTTTTTATTGGTCTACTAGAATTCCATCATTAAAGATAACATTTCAAGTATTACACCAAATGGTCTGAAAAAATATGTTTATTTATATTTAGTGTGATTCACAGAGCTCAACATCATTCTAACATTAATTACATCTTATTTCGGTGTTCTTTAAATAAATATAAAAATTCCAAATCATCTAGGTAGACATTTTTAAAATCATGAATGAAGTCTCTAAATTTTTTAACCATTGCACTAGAGAAAAATTTTGGTGTGTTTTTTAGTCTAAACGACATTACCTTATAATGAAATGATCCTATTATGTTACAAAAGTTATTTTTGTTTAATCTTGAATTATGATGGGGATATGATGATATCCACTAAATCCATCTGTGAACATGTAGAATTCATGCCCTATAATGGATTCATTCACCTCATCCATGAAAGTAATTATAAAGGGATCATTGACACAAACATCATTTAATGTTTAATGGTTTCCACAAACTTGTATCTCTCATGTATTTTTAGGTTGTACCACCATGGGATTAATCCAATCTAATTTCTCAAATAGATATATAATTCCAACTTCCTTCAACTAATCTATTTCTACTTTGACCTTCATTTTCATATTAGGATTCAGCCTATAGGGTAACTTTTTGATTGAGCATGTGCACTCATTTAAGTCAATATGAATTTTCCAAAAGAATGGTATACACCCTTGACTTCTGATAACTTTGTGGTGAACACATATTCATAAGATCATAGTAAGTGAACCTCCTATGAGATCTATTTTTGTGTTCAGTAATCACCAGTGGTTACCAATTTTGGTATTGTCTCTATACTAATGTTTTTGGTTATTTTTATCATTGGTTCTTGATAAATTTTCCTTGGTTCCACATAAAATAAATCCATTATTTTTATTTGAAATACTTTTTCTATGATATTTATATTTCATAGTTGATCCTCTTTTATATTATCTACATTCTTCCTCTTAGGTATCTCGATGTCCCGAGTTCAAAAAATCCTTTCAAATAAGTCTTTTTCACTTTTATTATGATTAGATTCACCTATATTATTCTAGATTATATTACAATATTTCAACATAAATTTATTTGTGTCCTTCTTAGTATGGTACTATTTTATAGTTGTGTGAAGAATTGTGCTTGTTTTAGCCAATGATTTTTATTCCTACACAGAAGGTATATCATCTTATCATCCATGACACATTGAAATTTTCAATTTATATAGATCCCTATGCACCATTTTATTTTCATCTTCAAATATAAAACTTTTAATAAAATCATGTTGAATTTATGACCATGTTTGTGTCTTTTGTTTACATCATTGATGCATATCTCAATCCTTGGGCAAAGGAGGATAATTATGTTGAAAAATATGCACCCAATACCTTGGCTCAATTTTTTATGATGTCCATAATTGGATGAATTTATGAACATACATAACTAGACATTGGCCCTCATAGAAAAATGGCCACTTCTCTGAGATAAAAGTTACAATGTGAAATATAGACCACAACATTTCACACACTTCTTCCCATTGAATTTTTTTTAGAAATATGAATAACCCACCAACTCATTGTAACCCATTTTAATTCATAAACTAGTGCTCTCTCTCTCTCTCTCTCTCTCTCTCTCTCTCTCTCTCTCTCTCTCTCTCTCTCTCTCTCTCTCTCTCTCTCTCTCTCTCTCTCTCTCTCTCTCTCTCTCTCTCTCTCTCTCTCTCTCTCATATATATTAGATATTCTATAGCAAAATATTGAGGTATATATCTTTTTGTGGTAAACACCATTCATAGGTGTCTTACTTGATGATCTCCACATACACACACCATTAATTAGTGAAGTTGATTCTCATGGTATATTTCCTTCCTTTGTGGGTTCAATATAATCTCTATCAATAGGAATTAGCTGATAGATGTGATAATTATTTGATCTTGTAACTGAATGCACATAAGGAGACTTACATTATTCTATTTGGAACTACCAATAGGTCTTGAGTGTTTGTACTGGTGAGTCCCATGTTTGTTCTATTTTATACAACCTTAGTGTTCTTTTATAGGGTAAGAAAATTAAGGAAACTCTCTACTCTGTAGAGCTTCTGATTTTGGCTTTCTATTAACTTTGAACCAACTATCATCATTGTATGCATAAAGTGGTGATGATTAGTTTGGTTTCATTAATGGCTTTCACTCAAATTTATTCAAACATATGATAATAAAAACATCCTCTTGGTGTTATTTCAATTGGTTTCCTAGTGTGTTGATGGTATGTGATCATCATGGGCCCATTTTTTCTAATTGGAGTAGGATAATGAGTCTCATATGTCTTCATGTCAATCACTTCAAAAAAATAATGCATACTTAAGTCTACTACCTTTATCTTTACATTTTTAAGTCTCATAATAGGTTTGACTCAACCATGCTCTTCAAAAATAAGAATAACAAGATTTTATATTAGGTTTGACATTTAAATAAATTCCCAAGTCAATATGTGAATAATATTTATGGTGTTGTCAAAATCAAAAAAACCATTAGGAATTTCATATCCTGTGAGATCAATGTCCATTATGGCATCCACATCCCATGGAATTTTAGGTTTGACATACCAAACCAC
>JARHVA010002705.1:1977500-2411646 GCA_037957365.1 Torreya grandis | reverse complement strand
AGAGAGAGAGAGAGAGAGATAATTCCATGGGTCACTTGGAAATGTGTCAAGCTAATAATTTTAGTTATCCATACATGTAAATAATATATGGGTTAAACCATTCAAGGTTAAGAGAAACAAGTGTCAATCTAAATCATAAAAGTTAGGCAAAATGGTATAAAACTCCTCTCTTTTCACAAAAAAAATTACCTTCATGATTAGGCATATTCCTCTCCATGCATTGGTTTGCATGCCTAGTCTTTTAGAAACCCTTGGTAGAGATCCATCATCATATATTATCCTAAAAACTACCCTTACAAGAACCCTACACACTTGGAATCCAAATTGGTATCATTTTTCCATGAAAATACATGTAAGGGAGTGAATTACAAGTTTAAATTCTTTACATGGAATTGCAAGCATTAGGGGTACCTTAAAATCACTTCACTTGAAGATTTTCTCCCCTCTCTCTAGCTTGTACATTATGCCAGTTTTGACTGGCTAAAAGAAAGGAATTATTTTAAGAACTTAAATGTCTATTCATGACATTAAATTAATATTTGGGATTAGAATAAGTGTAAATATTCCACCCAAACTTTGTTTCATCTCTTAATTCATCTTGTATCCTATAAAACACACAAAATAGTGAGAATAAGCATGTTCTTACCCCTATCCATAAAATTTAGTACAATCCAATCCCATGGATGTGATACACAAGGAGTTTAAAATACATTTTATTCAACACTTAGGATCAAATTCATCCATCTAGAGGTGATTTTAACTTGGTTTCTACCATCAGGTCTGTGAGGAGGTTTTGAGAGGGTTTTGAGTGATTTCTAGTCTTAACATTTGTTCATAAAGAATAGAAATTATAATCCTTTAAAAATTCCACTTGTTTCTTCTTAAGGACACTCTACATCATCCCCAAAAATCTCTAGGTCCCATGCAAAGATATATGAAAGTTCTAAGTACTTGAAGGTGACCATTTGAGCCATTTTTGCATAATTAGTAATGTATGAATGCTTCTTAAGCCAAAAATGGATTCTTGGGAACTTTTTATGCAAAACAAAGGTTTTAAAACATTTTAAAACATCCCAATAAATTTTCCTAATCACTATAAAATCTCACAAGGAGCTAAAGATGAAAACCTACCCCTATTTGTCTTTAAGTTTAGACCTTGCCAATAGGTCTACCTACCACTTGAGACTCAAAATGACCTTATAATTATTTAATTTGTCTCTTTATGGCTTAAAAACTTCATTTATACATCCATTAAGGTTACCCAAGCCATTATACTGATCCACCAAGGCTATAAATAGGAGTGACCTTCCTTTTGGAGATTTGCTTGTATGTTGCTTTACTAGGCATGTATGAAAACCTTATTATGCAAAACCTCATAATTATTTTAAAAACTCATAGGATTTATTTAATGGATTGTTGCAAGTGTGTCCTATATTAAACCACATTTATCCAATACTCCTAACATCCCTTATTTACCTAATCCCCTTTTTTCTCACAAATTACCTATGCCTTGCTTACGAAAAGTACCCCTATTTTGAGAGAGAATAGGGGGTATCTATCATTTTTATCCAAAAAATATATGGTTTGTATAATATTATAAAATCCTAAATGATATTCCACTCAAAAATTGGGCTTCTGGTCATGTGTATAGGCCTCTCAACCCTTCAAAATCCAAAACTAGCCCTATACCATATAGACTGTGCAAGGTTTAATTATTTCCTCATGTGAACTATGTAACTTATATGTTTAGAGTCCACTCCTTGATAAATATTTAAAAATAAAATTATATGTATTCAATTTTATCATGAGGAAGGTTTTCCCATTTTATTTCACCATTCTAATCTTTCATATTCCTTTCCAAATATTGCCTAGTCGGGATTATGCATAATCTCATTGTGTTTGTTCTATGAGAGCTACCTGTGAGTTGTATTCCACATATTTATAGGTTCATGGATTCCATAATGGTATTTATAATGTGTTTATATAATTTTTTCTCCATCCACCTATCATTTGTCTTTCACACATACCTTAGATTGTCAAGATGGGGATGCTCTATCTGATTGTGTTGACGTGATTAGTTACCCTTATTGTAGGTGGTTATGGAATTATCCATTGGGATATGATGTTAGTAAACTTAATTTAACCCAATTTTAGGTGATAATACATATATTTTAGCTAATATACACTTTGAGTCCCCTTAAAATCCCTTTCAAATCTCAAATTATGTCAATATCTACTTACAATCTATTGCATTGATTGTGTTCCAATCTTGTGGATCATGCACACAAATGTATTTTGAATATATTTAGGCATTATATCAAGGATAATTATCCTTCCTAAAAATATTAATTTCTTATATCATATTTTTTAATCTTTTCATGCTTTCCTAACCCTTCACATGCAATTGTGATTCCAACTGAGCCCTCACTGCCCCTACTGACTAAGATAGATTATAGGTGCATACAACCCTAATTGGGATTGATCATGATGTAAAATACCTTATTTAATACCTATTTTTGGTAATATAACCCCTATACACAATTTATACTCATTTATGTGTTCTTTAGAAACAGAAAACTATGTTTTCTTGGACTAAGGTACCTTTTCCTTCAATACCCTATTGTAGGTTTCTATTCACAAAGTGTGTATAGAATATGATTGTGCATAGGGGTTGAAGTTAATCATGTCATCTTCTTGGACTTATTATTCATGTCATATTTTATTCCAATAAACATATTAAACCTCCAAAACATAGAAACATTATTAAATTTTCAACATTGGTGGAAAAGGCCTCTTTGGGTGTAGACATGTAGACAACATTACAATAATTTAGTACTTTTATTGAATTTATAACACCAATTATTTATAATTATCTTCCCCATGATGGAAAATTCAAAAAAAAAACCATTTAGATACTTTGGGGTTGTTTGTAAACATGTTATAATGTGTCAACCAAAACCTTAGGGACCTATGCTTGCTCAAAATAGGGAAAATAAACCTAAATATATAGTCATCCCATGATCATGGTTTCTCATTATAGTTTGTCTAATTAATGGTTTAAATCATATTACTCATGGTATATTCAACTTATAAGCCTCCAAAATAAGTTATAATCTCATGCCAACTCTCTATCAAACATCTTCAATTGATTGTCAACACCACCTGTAGGTGGTTATTTGCAAGTGTAAACAATAATGTGTGAGCATGGGAAGTTTACATAACTTTGACCCTTCATAGGTTATGTCCTCATATCAAAGACTATAAATATATTTATTTTAAATCAAATCATACTTGGTCATATATACACTTCGCATCAATTAATATCCATAAGAGCACCTGAAGATGGTTATCCAAAGGGCAGATTGTATAAGTGAACAATGAGCATGCAATCAAGGAAAATATGGGTGAAATGGTCTTACAAAAAAATAAAACTCAAATTAAAATATCTAAAAATCCTAACTTCCATCAAGGTAACTTGAAACAAGTTCCAATACTTGTCTTTCAACATGAAAACTTCCTTGCCACCACTTGTAGCTTGTGAAATACAGTCATAAGGTAAACTAATTACATGTGTGATTATGATTGAAAATTAAAGAAGGATATGAACTTAAATAATGATATTTTAAGGTTAATAGAGGATAAATATAGATTTTAAAACATTTAAATGGACTTAAAATAACTTTCAAATCTTAAGAGAAGCGCAAAGTTCTTGAAAATGATGAAAATTGACTGTTGCACCTATAAGAGACCAATCTAAAAATTTAAGGTTATCGGCCCATCAAATAAAATTAAAACTTGAAATGAATAATATGAGTTGTAATTAGAGATGTAAAAAATCCTTTGGATAGAATATGAGCAACTGATTTGTGCAGATTTATCTAGAATGGAGGAAAACCTAAAGGGTACACCAAACATCTAGTAAATTTGCACAACCCACTTGAAATGAATGGTTCATGAAGCACAGGAAACCATTCATAAAAATTATTATATTTATTTTAAGTTATAATATTTTAAAACAACCTCCCAAAATTTTTTTTCTTGAATATCTTCCTACTAGAAGTACCAAGCAAAAACTTGAAAGTGGTTTTTGTATACCAAAAGTGGCAAAATTGTATAAAAATGGTTTTGAGATATAAAAGTTATTTTGAGATAATAAAAAATGTGGATTTGAGTGTTTTTGATGTGGATACTCACATCCACACATTTTCCAAGTGGTACACTTCCCAAGGAGCTATATAAGTGTCCTTTTCTCTCTTTAGCTAAGAAAATTACATCTTCTCTAAACAATCTACCATTTATTAAGTTATGTCATCTTCTTAGGACTTATAATGACACATGGGGCATGAAATCATATTTTATAACTTGTACAAATCCAAATAAATTCGTACAAATAATTAAATGTACCATTTAGACCTTTGAAATGACCCCAAATGACATGATACGCTAATGAAATGAGTGACCAAATTTAATATAAACTTGAGAGGCATGAAATTACCTATAAAAATACCTTATGACAATATATTATACCCCATAATATGCCTAAAAATGGAAATTTTCACTAGAGGTGCCTTATTTTGACCTAAAAGTCAAAATTGGTCAACATTAATCTCTACTAAAGATTAACAGTTCTTTATTACCAATGATAGGTGGAAATAGGAATAAAATAATGTTATTTTATTTTAATTAGATAAATTTTATCCCTTATAATAACTTGAAGAGTTTTATTAAAATAATCTTGTAGTCCTTGTGGTAGTGAAGGAAACCAAGATATGAATGCATGAGTATAATCATGGCTACCCAAAATGTGAAGAAATGAAGCTAGTGTAATTCAGAGTTGAGAATAACATGATCCAATGTAACTCTCCACACATTTATACTATATATGACAAGTTTATAATATCACTCACATAGTAAGAAGCTATCTTATGTCTTATGGGTGATGAATATAGTAAATAAGATGCCACTGGAGCATTCAAATCAGTTGAGTAGTAACAAATTATTGATTCTCCACTTGGTTTCCATGAATTACCTATTATATATCAAATTTACACACTTGAAATGGTGTTTCATGCCCTCTCAACTTGAGATATGCAATGGGATCAGTCCTAGGTTTTGGGTGACCTTTAGGTAGACCAATCCTCTAGATCATAGAGTTAGATCCCCTTGATATATCAATTAGCATCTAATACTAGCTTAAAAAGGAAATGAGGAAGGAAAAACATGAAAAAAAACTAAGGGGGTGATACAACAAATAATTTGATCATTATCAACTAGTTGCATGTGCACATGTAGACCAAGAGACCAACCTTAACATACACCACTCCTAATCTGAATCTCTCACATCAGCATTTCAATGTGGAGGTTGTGATAGATATTTTGGCTAGGAGGACTAATCAATAGGTAAAATATGACACTAATGGAAAGAGATACTCAATCAAACCTTACACTAAACTTACACACTTCACATTACATACAAAAGAAGCTTTAAAACTACATATAAGTGTTAGAATAGGATAACATACCAAGGAAGACTAAGGAAATAACTTGATAAGATCAAGCATGCATACACAGACACTAAGTGAAGTCATCTAAAGAGGTAAAAATAGTAGTCTTTCATTGATCAAAGGCATAAAAATGAGTAGGGATTTTCCATACTTAAGTGGAGGATCCATACAAATCCAAACAAAGTTGCATATATAGAGAATGGAATAAGGAGGGAGAGAAAGGGTATAAAAGAGAGTCATTAAAAAGTGTATCCTCATAAAATAGTAATTTACAAGCAATGAAGTCTACAAGTTAAGATTTATGAGGTAATTTAACATGTGTCATCTTTTCCTAGTCATGGTTTTCAAGAGAGTTGGTGTAGGAGGCTTCATTTCTTCAATAATCCATCATCTATTCAAAAACTACCCATCTTGGCTTGTGAGGAATGAAAAATGGAATTATTGGTCATAAACTCACCTTGAAATGTCATATTCCTTCCTCCTAAAATCTTATATTGGTTTAATAACCTTCTTATACTAACATCGAAATGATGATCATCTCTTCTTAGGTGTCTTGAAGCCCATTAGTCTTACTATGCCTTTCTTGCTCAAATGCCTTAGATCTTATTTTATCTTCATAAATGAAATATCTCTTTAGGAAAATCCTTTCTTAGTCTTAAAAAACTTGTGTTAACCCTTTTGGATGCATCAAACACTCCCACATAATTCATTTTCCACTTAAAGCTCGTACTTGCTTTCAATTCCTTGTAGTCTTCAAAACATACAAAGCTCCTTGTATATAACCTTTTACAAATGATATTTGAAAACTAGGAATAGTTTTGAGTACCCATTCTTCTCTTACAACTCTATGAAAAATTTCATGAGTAAAAAATAAGTGAAAGTACACTTATCCACTTGTTCTTGTCTTTAATTTGCCTTCAATTAGACCTTTTAAGCCTAAAAACTAAGATTTATTTCCAATGAAATATTGCACAATTAAAACTACAAGTAAAAATTTGATTCACTTTACATACCCCCTAACTATATTTCATGCCAATTTTAAGGATTTGAAACCTTATATAGATAGGTGAACCAAGAAATGGCCAAAACCCTAATCTACGTGCATGCTTAGGCTTGAGAGGTAATTAGAGTGATTTCCAAAGAAAGTCTAGGCTCCAATACTTTATAATGGTCTTTTTAGGGATATAAAATCATATTAAAACTATATATGTTGAAGATAAGCTCTCCAAGAGTACTCCTAGATCTATAGATAGGTTTCTTGGATAATAAATAGTGAAATCACTCCTTTTGACCCAACTTAGTGACTTAAAAATCTCATGTAACCTCTTAAGAGTCCTATAAAAGTGTGTATATGACTATGAAACCTATACCTAGTCTTACAAAGCCTTTATACCTAATTTTAAGTCATATCTTTACCCTACATATTCATAAATAGGCATACAACCATGCTTCCAGGCTAATTATATACATTGTACTACCTTTGCATGTGTTAAATTATGCTCAACAAAGTGTGTGATGGAGGTATAGAGATAATCCAAGTTATTTTAAAGTATATCCCATAAATTTTAGGTGTTTTAACACAACATTTTCCCCATTGGGTCATATTTAGTCTCTTGGAAGCCTATGATCACTTTGCATTCTTAACAATGGTTCATAAAGATGAGGCTATTAACCTAAGAACCAATACTTGAATATTTGAGGGAATAATCCCTAATAACCACCCCTAGGATATTTTGCTACCATGAAATTTTTTGAGGGATATCTAAGCAATGTTTGGGAGCCTCTCAGGTTCACTTATGTAGTTTATGAGTACCTTGAACTCTTAGCATTGATCATATCTTGTAGGTATTCAATATAATAAATAATACCATATTAATGGAGTAGTAATAACTCCCAAAAATATTCAAATTTAAACTATTCCCATGCACTTTCTCAATGGAGTTTACATTTGGAGAAGAGAAACTTCTTAGGTAACATAAGTCTACCAATGAAATTGAGAGAGGTTTATATAGAAAATTAGGGCATAAGATGTTTAATATAGGTTTGAAATACCTATTTTAGGATTATATCAATATATTACATGTTTTTTAATGACCCATAATGGGTATCCCTCTTACAAAGGCTCTATAACATACTACTTCATGTCTTGAGGGTTTATGGTCAGCTTTGCAAATCTGACCCTAACATCCTTCTTTTGGTGCCTTTTGCTCATCTTAAGGCATCCAAACATATTATAATATTTATTTGATGTTTATCAAAATTTAAGTGAGTCTTAAAACTTCAATTCAATTCAAAATTTCATTCTTCCTTTGAGAAAATACACATAGTCCTAAGACTTGCACAATTCACCTTATGAAGTTAGTGATAAGGTTTGTAGGTCTCTAGGGGTCTAAGGTTTGATAGGAATAAAAGTGCATCTCCAACTCACTATTAATTTTTTGTCCAACATAAACACATTTTTTTACTATTATACCATAGTTTCCTTGTTTTATTTATCCTTTAAACTTCATCTTCTAAGCAAGATGCATTTCATTCATATGAAAAAAGACACTTACAGATCTATAGACCTATAGGTCTACATTTTATCATTTTAGGCCCTTAAGCATGAATTTTTTATCAATTTAACACTAAAACCCATCCTCCAATGTCTCATAACCTACTCATTTGTTTATTACCCTTATACCACACTAGATATGCAATATTTATCACCTTTTTTGATTCGTTTATGTGTAGGTAGGGTTATAACATAGTCTCAAACCTAGACTAATAGTAGGCTTACCTTGGTAAGTTGGTGATGATATTTAAAACTTTTAAGAGTTATTCTAGAGTTTTTATATGACCTTTCAGTCCATCTAAAACCATTTTCACCTCACTAGTTTCCTTTATTTTCTCCATTAAAGACATATTTTAGTGAACATACATGTGTATGCAAATTAGGCTCACTTAGGTGTTAGGACTCAAGGTTTGAGGTTGTTTTACCTGTGATATTTGTTTATTTGGACCATTTCTTCCATTTTAACCTTAAAAACACTAAATTTATGGTCATTATGTGATCACATGCCCTTGAGATCATGTAAAATGGATTTTGCCTAACTCACTTGGTTTTCATATAATGCACACAGCCTATTAACACATTTCTTAAGTTGAATATAATGGTTAATTTGCAAATATATTTTAGTCAATAAGTTTAATAAAATTTTCCTTATTTTATTCAAACCATATACTCATAAGAAAACTCCTACATACCCCAAAAGCATTTCCTGCAATTTCATTGAGAGGCCTACACCTAACACAAATGAAGGTTTTGATTGCTCTCCACTATCACACCTATAAAAAAATTACTGAATATGATACGATTGGATTTTATAAGGCATAAAAATTCTTTTAAAATATTATTTCATCACCAAAAAGTTCACATTTTCAATGAAATTGCCCAAAACTGAACCTACAAGAATTAAAATAGGGTTTAATAGTACCCCAAGGTCTTATCAATTATTCATAAAGGAGAGGCCACAAATATAAAAAATATGGCCATGTATTTTAATTTTATTATCATCCCCTCCTCTTCCTAATATCTTATTCCACCACTCTCTCTCTTCTATATGGAATGAGCTTCTAAATTTAGCCTTTATAAGCTTGCCAAGGAGTCAATGGAGGAAAGGGAGTATTTTTACATTTACTTACATTCCAAACCTAGATTTGAAATAGGGAATATTAGGAGGCATACCATAAATCATTTTCAAGTGAAAATGAGCCTTCTTAATCCATATAAATAAATTAAAATCCTCTTCTAAGCATTGAAAATCACTTCTAACTACTTTTCTTCATTTGAAGTTGACTTATCATGAAATTTATGCCAACCTCCATGTTATAACACTCTTCAAAAATCATTTTAAAGAACCTCTCTATGTGGTATTTACCCTTTTGGGGTCTTAAAGTAGTTTTTGACAATTTCACACATGTTATAGACCTATAGAAGAGTTTGAAAATGACCTATTGACCTTGGATACAACATGAAACTTATTTGGGAATTGTAAAAACTAGAGAGAGTATAACATTACCTTGAAACCTTTCATATGACTTAAAAAGACACCCTAAACCCTTAACATCACTTGAACCATATATAAGAAGGACATAAAAACATAGGATCAAAATAAACATTACCCTATTATTATCAAATTTATCTTAAACTATGCAAACATGTTTTACAAAAGGAAGAATATTATGAACCTATCCTATGGTAGCCAAAATTTGGCTAACATAACCTATCTCTACCAAGTTGGGTATGCATGTTATTATGGAATTTGTTAATTCTTTCCCCTACCACTCACCATATGTTAAAATATGTGTAGATGTATTTATCTAAACTCATCCTCAGTGCTTTATATAAATTTTGAATGGGTACATAAATGGATTTAATTATGAAACTTTACTTAACTTACATGGAAAGAATGTAGATATAACTATATGGGATAGTGTTCATGATCATAGAGGTCAACATAGGTGTAAGTACATGCATCTGCTAGGTGGGATCTATACCAATCTTATCAAAATCTTGAGTGTAAATATGTTCTATATCAAGTGTCTAACTAAAGAGGATGTCCTTGGATTATCCATGGGCATTCCCTCAAAATTATTACTTATAAGTATGCATTTTCCTTGCAAGTTATTATAAATACCTTCTCTCTCCCTTTCATGTTTTGTTTTTGTTTTATTTCTTACTTTGTTAGTTTAATTTTTTTCCTACTTGTCCTACTTCCTCAATGTCATATTAGCTTCATTGCCTAATTTTTTTGGTTTGGCCCACCATTTTTTCCTTTTAGGTTCCCATATTGGTCAAAATAAATAAGAATAAAAGACATGTGCATAGGTATCTTGAATAACACTTCAAGTGCAAAATCACTTTGAGTAGTTTGTGGCTTATATTTTGTTTCCAAATTAGTTTTGAAGGTTTAACTGTCATACATGTTTTGAATTGACTTAAGATGGGTTAAGTTAGCTAAAACTATCTATTCAATGAAGACATTATCTTGAATCCAAGAACATAATTTCCCATCTTAAGGGTTTATGGGCTTCCCTAGATGAACCTACTATGATTAAGGTATAGGGTGAAAAATATATAATCCTACCTTTTGCTTGCTATAGTGGTCACAACCTAGAATGAAATTACTAAGCAATAAATGGAAAAGATAAATCAAGGCAAAATGAAAAGAAAAAGAGAATTTTAAATAGAAACTTGATTTGGGATGATTCAATAAACTCCACCACCTGCTTTCTATCTTTGTTGGTAGTGGAAAAAATCCTAGAGTGGGATCAGAGGCAACTTAGTTAGGGATATGGGTGCCTATCTAGTAGTGAAGTAATGTCGAAGAAAGTGTTATTAAGGTAGGATTAACTAGATTGATGATTAGATCTATAGTATCTAGTCCTTGCAAGTTATAAGAGATGGAAAATGAACTCATTTGCACACACCCAATCAATGATAATGTTTTATTTTATTTACTAATCACTCCTATCTTCTCTTCCCTCAAATTTTCTCATGTTCCATGCATAGTCTCAACTGAAGAATCTAGATTCATAAACACATTGCTATCATTTGAAAATACCGGGGACTATTTTCCAATGGAGTCACCATTTTTTGTTTCTTATAAATCACACCCTAATTCTTCCAAGAATTAGGGAACCACTTTTTTTTATCTTTTTCTCTCCTCTCACATGCACTCATGGTTCATGGGTCTTATCACTACAACTTACCTTAGTGGTTTGTCTTGTTTACATGCCAAATCAAGAATCAAAACCACCACCATTGGAAATATCATGTCTATTTTATTAAAGTTTCTATTTTACACTTTATGTGAAAATGAAGTCTTGACCTCCTAACTTTCCTTAGAAGTCTTACTTGATCAGTGTCCCAATTATATTTATCTGATGGTCAATAGCCTTCGCCCTATGGATAAATTTTATGTTTACCACTTTCCCTAAAAGCATCATCCCAACCCTCTATTCTCTTGATGATGTGACCTACTCTAAGGATGTTAAGGCCTTGGTCTAAAATCAAATTATTTAAAAAATCATACACCTTCCAAAAGTAAAAATTCAAAATAATGATTAGCCTCATGGGGTTGGCATTTGGTTGCTCCAAAATGCCATTGAACTAGTCACTTTTTTATTTGTTTTTATCTCTCCCTCTTTTTGTTTATCTATCATTATGTTGGTAAAATTTAGATAGATTGATTGTAATTCATATATATACATTGTAATACTTTAGATTTATCAATTAATTGAATTGGAGGAGTTACTTTCTTTCAATTTGCGTGTTTCAATAATGATTGGGGGTTTTATGTTTTTCTTGTTTCCTTCTTCTTCAGACTCTTACACCAACCCCATTGAATGGTTGTACACATGTTTGCCATGTGAGGATTTAGGTTTTTGAATGATTACATTTGTGATGAATGGATTTTACTTCATAATAACAAGTTTTTATCTCTTTTCTCTCTCCTTTTACCTTTTTAATCAGTTGCTAGCCTAGGGTTTATTCAAAATATGTTATTAATGTTACATCTCAATTACAAGTCTTTACATTAGGTAAATGCATTGTTGAACACAAATAATAGAATGAAATAATCAATGTATACCAGAATTAGTCATGCATTCACACATACAAACCCTAAACATATTGATTTATATTTGGGAAAAACTCAAAATGAATGCTTATTTATCTATTTTTATCACCTACATGAAACCCTAATAAGATATAACACAAAACATGTATTCTTATTTTACATTTTTATAGTATCCAAAATTTGTTGAAATGATGTATGACTTATTTATTGAACCATTAAAGGCCCATTAAGTTGGAATGATCATAATGAGCCACTAAGTGAAGATTAGTGTGCCTAAACTAGGTAGATGAAGATTAGTGAAGATCAAACCTATTAATGTAATAAATACCATCCCAATACCATTATTAACCCATGGATTATATTGGATTTCATAGTCCACATTGTCACTAAATGAAAAATAAATGGTACCCAACTTGTCTCACCACTTATTAATATGCAACAAGTTCCTCCCAAGCTAAAAATAATAATTAAAAGTAAGGGATACGATCTTATCAACCTTTTAAGAAATACACATGATAATATCTCAATCCTTGAGATTATAAAAAATTTAATATCTATAAGGATATCTTATATGATGCATTGTGTGAAACAAAAGTACCAAGTAGTATAGAACCAACTTACTTTTCATATACTATACAATGTCTAAAAAATAATGCCAATCTCATCACTTTTGATCCAAAATATTTACCATAAAAATATATAAATAACTAACACTTCCATTTATTCATACATGTTGGTAAACATAACAAAGGACTAAAAGAGTATTAGTTGACAATGGGTCTGAATTAAGTATTTTTAACACAAAATTATTGAAAATATTGAGTATTAATACCAATATTTTTCAGAAGTCAAATAATCCTATCAACGGATTTGATAAATCATGTAGCCTAAAAATTGGTAAAATCACATTAGATGTGAAATTGTAACAAAACATAGTATCAAATACATTCTAAGTAATGTATTAATCATTGCATTATAACTTACTCTTGGGAAGGCCTTGGATACACATAATGGAAAATTTTCCATATACATTACATCTATGTTTCAAATTAACACATGATATGACATTATAGACAATGTTTATTGAATATGAGCCATTAATTTTTTTATAAATGATACATTTTTATATGGAAGGGGTGCCTATTCTCACACCACCAAATAAGTATATCTCTCTTGAAAGTATGCCAAATTATGAGATGGGTGATTTCAATAAAAATAACTTAGTTATCTTTATGCTATTATAAGGAACTAGAAACTAAGGTACAAATGGATTCACACTTGAGAAAGAACCATTATTAAAGGAGATAATGATACCAACACAATAGTAAAATCCAACATTTGATATTCTTTTGTTAGTTAATACCTAGTAATGAGATGGAAATGTTTTAGATTACTATGGTAGTGATGATGAACTTAATCATATTATGATAGATGAAAAAATTAAAAAGATGAATTTTGATCCACTTGAGCATATTTTACATAACCTATTCATACCTATAGGTCCCAATACATACAAGCTAAATTCATCACCATAGGATATAAAATCACATTTAAATAAGGGAAAGGCAAATTAGCATATAAACATGAAAATGGTTGGTATGTTACATTCCATTCCTATTGCTACAAACATTAATTCAAACATAAAAAGGATGAATGCATATAATCATGTAAATAATGTGTATTTTTCAAAAAAGTCTTTGCAATAGATTTCACAAACCATAGTAGGCCAAGATGATCTAAATACAATACTTTATATGTTACTTGAGCATACGATGATATCATTACCCCTTAACAGACATAGATCAAGAAGTAAACTAATTTCTAAATAGGTGTTACCATATTTTAACTATCATCAGATCACTAGACATAATAAAAAATCAACGTATGACATTATAAAACAAAATTTAGATATATAATACTAAAGGATATATATAAATGTACCATAAAAGTGACACAAACCTTCAATCTATGAAATTTCAAAAGAAAAAAGTGAAATGGTGCATAATTATGAATTCCCACACCTCAAATATCTAACTATTACTAAAAATATTTATGGGGTCTACTATTAGCACCTCAAGGTTGATATAAACATTTAGGATACAATGTTTAGCACAACATTTTTCCAACAACTAGGAAATAATATCAATGAGTTAACATACTCTTTACTTCTATCAAATTTGTTGGGGCACATATTACAATTAATAACATGTAGACCAATTTTTTTTAGTAAAATCACATGGGTTGTGAATCTAGAACCAAACTTCACCTATCATATTAGATAGTGTCAGTTGTCTAAGATGGATGAAATAATGAATACCATAAATATGTGCCTCAATTTCCATTCAAAAATAAATAAATTTGTGTCCCACATGATGGATACAATGATAGGTTCTTAGTAATAAATTTTTTTCACCAAATTACAAAAAAAAATTAAACATTGGCAATGAAAAATCATATATATATAGTGGTAACAAAAAGGGCCAATAGTACCACCAGATAGTCCTTTATCTTCTAAATGGGAGGAATATTATCCTTTCATTCAAATCAAATTCCAAAAATATAAAATAATCAAATATTCCAAGAAAATAACAAAACATTCAAATAATTTAATAATATAAAAATATTCAACATTCCCATGTTTTATTAGCTCTTTAACATCTATGTTGTTTTATTTACGTTATTAGATAACATACAATTTATTTTTATATACACATATTTTTCATGCATTTTTTGAGTGTGGTATAGGCATACTCAAACACTTGATACATGCACTTACATATGTGGTACCTCTCCTTTACCCATTCCATATATTACATTGGGGGCATATTTTCCTTTGATCAAGATTGATACATGTTACATATCCCTTATGATCATTTATACATTATCATGTTTAAACTTACATACTAAAACTTACACATGTTTATATACAAGCTCATATTTTTCACATTCTACTTGATATGCTATGTTAATAACATAATTTTGTAACACATATATGCAAGAACTAGTATGATATGATTATTTTGGTTGCTTATGCTAAATTTTATTTTTCACTTCCTTTAGCGTGTTACATTGCTTATTATTATCTTGCTTGTGAAACATTTGAATATGTTCCTTGCTTGTTGGCCCATGTGTTACTGTATGTTTATTAGACATTTGAACATGTAATTCATTTATATTATGTGGTATTTGAATATGCCATTTGTATGAGGTCTCATTATACCCTTATTTTACATTACATTGAGTGTTTTTGTGTGTGTACTTGATTGTTTATTGAGCTTGTTATGTTACTCTCTAGACATTACAATGATTTATGTCATGCATCTTATAACCTTGTGTGATCACATACTATGAAATTCATTGGTATATTTACTTGGACATGTTATCTTATATGCTACATTATTCATACATAGATTATATAGTTACCTCATCATTATGATGTAAGGTACTTACCAGTTTCTATTTCCCTTGCCTCAAAATGGGGACATATAAATGGGGTCCTATCATAGAAGCATAACCTCTAATTTTTTTCACAATTTCCAAATTTAAATGGGGGCATGTAATAAATACATGACCTCCACACTTATATAATTTCTCTATATCTCTATATTCTAGTGGGGGTATGTTATAAAAGCATGACCTCTACACTTTCATAATCTCTAGTTCAATTTCATGATTCAAATATATAATTAAGTAAAAATACTATACATTGGACCAATTTTACATTTACTTGAAATAGATTTATCATATTTATGACATATATAATCCATATGATACATATTATAAATGAGTATATCATGATATTTCACCTAAAAAATTTAAAATTTGCTAATTATACTATTCATTAAGATGCACCGATTACACTAAGATGTACTATTATCGAGCATTTTCTATTATAGTGGTTAGTTTAATTTATAGGTTTAAGTGATTAAATAATTAAATATCACTATATTTATAGTTTATAATGATTAAATAATCTAATCTCACCAAATATACATGATGAGTTCATTAAATCACTCATGCTTACTAGATTATATATATTCACCCTTGAGTTCTGTGATTGAGATATAATGATCTCAATGCCTTGCCACAACTCATCTTTGAAATAGACTGGGGATATAATACCTTATAATATCCAAATTCAAATATCCAAGGTTATGGTATAAACCTCTTCCAAATCTAATTATTCATAAGGAATCATCTTTGTCAAGTCAAAGCATTAAGAGGCAACATGGTTGCATCAAAAAATAAGTGTAATCCTTGATCTCTTTATTTTCAAAAATTTTAATTATTTAAAATATTATATTATATTAACTAATTTATAATATAAAATTATCTTTATTATATTTCATACACCAAAAAATCACTCAAAGTGGGCTAAAGCAAAGGCAAGGTGTGTTGTACAAGCCTAGGTATGCATGTGTTTCCTTTAAACTAGTAATTTCACCCTCATACATTACTATATTAAGCGAGGATGTAAACAATAAAACTAAATATTTATATCATATTATAATTTAAATTTTATAAATATCAATAAAGGTTATACCCTTGAATTCTAAACCTCCATGTTGTCAAAAAGATCACATTCATCATCTCATTGTGCCTATATACTTATCTCTTTGTCTGATCCATATAATTTTGATGGCCTAGGTCCCTTGAACTACATACAAAACTTAAAACTTGATAAGCATAATTCAATTTTAGTTTCATATCCATACCTATTTTCTATCATTTTGAAACCATCAAACATAGAGGAACACTACCACAGATGATATTGTCCAGATTCTTATTTAGTGTCTAGTTTTTAAAATTCATTTAAATTTAAAATTATTCAAAACTTATGGGTCAACACATTAGTATTATTTAAACCTATTATGATATATTTTAAAAATGTGTGGTATAAATACAAGTATATTAATTCTCATTATCCATCTAACAAATGTCAAGAAAACACCTACTAAAGCTCAATCAATCAACTACACAACTAAGATACTCTTCTCTATTCATCCATATTTCATATCAAACATTGGATTGGTCATATTATATATTTTAAGATTTCAAATAGTATCCCATAAGTGATATTTTTAAAATTACAAGATAAATCATTTCATTCATCTTCATATATTGTATTACACCCTTATGAACACACTTTCCCACATAGGGGAGAATTACATAAGTCTAAGGTCCTCCTTGTAGTATTGGATATGTAGGCAATACCCATTGAAAAAGAGGTATTTATGTTCATCTTTAAATTTGATCCCACTAACCCATTTTTATCAAATTCATTCTAAGAGTGAATAAGGGTGAAAATTTAGGGTTTTATAAATTGGTAAAGAGAGACCACCTATATCCTAGATCTGAATATATCAGTATAAAGGTGATATAAAACCTAGAACAAAAAATTTGGTCACATAAATATATAGTCATTATCATATACTTGACACTTTCAACATATTTAGACACTATTCTCAAGGTAGTGTCTAGCTCTAATGGTAGTGTCTAAGGCTATAAAAGTACAATTTCTAAAATATAATGATAGATCAAAATGTATAAGTGTTTATAGTATAGATCTACTTGTGCATATTAAACCTAATTAAGTATCATTTGTCTTTGGTATTATAATCATTTTAACATCTTTAAAATTTGGTACTTTATATATTTAGTATATCTCATTATTAAAATTTAGAATATTCATTTATCTAAGTTTACAATTAATTAACATGTTATAGATTAGTTTATCACCCTTGTATTTGAACTATTTATTTATTATTAACCCTATCCCAAAAACCTTTATAAATTTAGAATCAAACACCTAATAAAAAATGTCTAAACTATTATAAAATAAAATCAATTAAATAATTCAGATTCACAATACTCTGATACGGTTTTGAATTATGAAAGTATACTAAATATAGAAAGTACAATTTCAAACATTAATTTGATTATAGTTAGAACTCTATTGGGTTAAATTAAAATTTATTAAATTTTTTTAACATACTTAACTCATAAAAATATTCTATAATTATCATTATGTTTCATTGTTTAAATACTAAATGCATCTATAATAGTAATTATAGAAAATATGATTAACCCACTATTTAAGATGTGATCCATTTAGTTTTCAAAAAAAAATGTAATAGAATAGAAGATATAATTCCTATATAATGCATAATAGAGGGAATTAATGGTACATTGAAATAATTTACATTTATAACTATACAAAAATATACATCCTCTATTAATTAAAATATTTATAATTTTGTACAATATTTACAACTATTATTGTATCAAAAAATAATATATCATAATGTAAAATTTATTACATTTCATCATTGAATATCAAATTACACATGATAGAATGTAAAAGAGTATATTTGAGCCTCATAAGACAACTTAATAATCAATAAAAATAGCCATGAGTCTGATTCCTAGATTCTTGATCAACTGAAGCAAGGCAACACATAATCGGGGTGCTTTTCCTCTAACCATATATTTTCAGTCTCCTGCACACCTCCACACTAGGATTGAACCTTCCCTTTATGGACGGGCATATAAAAATAGTATGGATATAAAGAATTTAACTAGAATAATGTATTTTATAATCAATAATAGATGTAATACTCACATAAACCATAGAAAACAATCCTCTATCTAATATGAAATCACACATACACATGTAAATTGCAAATTACAATGGAATGACAATATATCAGATACAACATTACTTTGGGGCTGAAGTTTTCATTAGAAAATTCATATCTCAAATGAATTTGATTCAATTCCACATACAGATACTCTCTACCAATGAATCTAAGTCTACCATACATACATACATACATACATACATAAATTAATCTCTCAACCTGACATGATCTGATTATTGTTTCTTACTTTTTTTCTAATTCCAACAATTCTTCTTATGTTCTTTTATGTAGACTGGTCCTATTTCTCTCCTTAATAACTTTTGTCTTCTTCCATCCTCATAAAAATCTTATAAAGGCAATAAATAACAATATAAACTAGCATCTTGTTCAAAAGGGCTTACCTCATTGTATGTATACATCTCTTGACACCTTTTTCCCTATATACACATGCCTATAACTTGAAAAAGGAATAGAAATTTTCCATTTTATCACTCACCTTGTTAAATTTAGATTTGTCAACTTGTACCTATGCTCTAGCTAGTTCTTTAATTTAACTTTCTCATCTTGCATCCAAACCACTTCTCTTCTATTTTAAATAGCTACTTTAACCTTGCATGTCTCCTCTAATGCTTAAGTTTGTGATTCCACTTGAGCACTCCTTCCTTCCTTCTTCTGTTGTAACTAATCTTTACAAATGTCTACAAGACCATGATCATGCTTTGAAAAAAAATGTAGATCTATGTCCCATACCTTGAGGTGTTCCAATTGTTTAGCCTCAATTATTGCTAAGTGTTCCATCATTTTTACTCTAAAATGATTAAATTTTTTTGTCCTTATTATCTCCTCCAACATGTAAAGTTTGATCAAACTACATTGAGCTTGATTTATGCTAATTTGTCTTGATGTTACTTCTTTAGATTGAAAGAAATGAAACATTCCATAAATATTAATGTATAAGGATTGTAGGTCTCTAGTTTCATACCTCATCTCACCATTCAATGTATTATTCATGCTTAATATTACACTAGAGGTAACTTCCAATGATTCACATGCCTTTGTCTTAGTGTCTTGATGTTGTCTTGTCAAGTCAACCTAAAACATTCTCCTTGTTTCTTCACTATCATTATCCCATATGTCTTCCTTAGCCTTGATTATATTTTCACCCTCTAAAAATTTATCAATCTAAAGTTCATTATCATATCCTTGAATTTATAAATGCCTATCTTTATCTGGACTCTTCCACATATCACCTTTGTAAACTATAAGCCCCTTACCAATCAATGAATTAGTATGCATAATGTGAGCTTCAAAATCTTCTATGAATATACTTTTTTTATCTTCTTCTTTCACATACAAGTTTATTCCTTTGATAATATTTTCATGATCACTTTTCATCTTCATAGCTTGGTATTGACCTTCTTCACACCACTCATCCCTTTGACTTGATTTCTTACACTCTTGCCACTTGCCACTTGTTGTGAAACTATGTTTAGCATGGTGGTTGTTTCCTTTTTAAGATTAGGAGGTTTCACATATAGGTTTATTCTTTTGATAATATTTTCATGATCTCTTTTCATCTTCATAGCTTGGTATTGACCTTCTTCACACCACTCATCTTCTTGACTTGATATCTTACACTCTTGCCACTTCTCACTTGTAATATTACCCTCACTCACAAATAAGGATAGAAAATCATCAATCAAATTTACATTTATTTGACTTAAACATTACTTTTCCCACTCAATGTTATATATATCCTTGACATTTCATGGAGTGTCTTCATTTAGTATGCACCTAGTTGCTCCTTTGGACTGCCATATTATAGCTCAACTATCATATTTGTCGTCATTTTAATTGAAAATTTCTTCATCACAAACTTGATCTTACCTCATTTCATGGAGTTATAATGGCTCTTGAGTTTGCATTTTTGTCTCTACATTGTCTTCAACCTTTGTCTTTAGCTAGAAGTTAAATATCCCAATGCACATTTCATCATCTTCTCTCTCACCTTATTCTTTTGTACTATTTTGCATCTTTGGGTAGGGTTATTCGTCCTTGATTTTTATTTCTTATGAGTCTTAAGCTATATAGTATTAATATTATCTTATTTAACCTCAAACACCTCTAGCTTATTTCACTCCAAGACTTGCTTGGTGGTTGCCTTTGTATCACTTGTATAAACATAATAAAACATATTTTTAGCATCAAACTATAGAGCCTTCATGGCTCTCTCTTGTGTTTCATTCTTGGACACTTCAATGTCCAAATTCCAATATTTCTTAGCGTCATTCTCAAGGCACTCCTCATTCATCTCAGCTACAATTTCTATCCCTTTTCTTCTATTATATTCACTACCTATTTAGTTCTTGATCCCTTCACTCTTGAATTTCATGTTAGCTACCAATGCCTTCTCAAAAAGATCACTTCCTCTATTTAACTGAGTGACCTTATCTAACAATATTCTCTCTTGTTGGATATCTTCCATGTCCAACTTTGCAGACTCATACCTCTTCATACTGACCATCTCAAGATAGCTTGTATAATCTTTCTTCTTAGGGGCTTTGGTCAAACTCATACTTTCAATAACTTTACCAAAGTATTGTTTGATTTCCATCAACATAACTCTTTGTTCCATTCTATGTACATCACCTTTCAAAGGTAAAGGATATATGTCAACCCCTTTTTCTCTATAGTGTAAGTGTTTACTTGCCCATCATGAATAACATTCATATCACATTACCATGGCCTACCTAGTATAAAATGGAAAATGTCCATGGGAATAATATCATATAAAAATCTATCCTTATATCAACTTATATGAAATTCAACCAAAATTTTTTTACTTACCATGATTTGATGTCCTTCTTAAACCAATGTTACCTTATAAGGATGTAGATGTGGAATCCTCTTGAATCTTATCTTTTATACCAAATCCAAAGAAACTATATTATATATACTTCATTAATCACCATATCAAATCACTTTACCTTTGTTTTACATCTACTCCTAAACAAACTTATCCTTTGAACTAGTTCTTGTACTTGTTCTTTATGCTAAAACAATACTCTTTTCATGAGTAAAGACTCTTGTCTCACTTGTCTACTTTATTCATTTGATCCTCTTGCATTATATTGACCATCCCTACCAATATATGAGGGACATCTCATTACCCTATGTCCTTCTCTATTGAAATGCAAAAAATATGCTTAAAAGGTTGGTATTTGTCTATTTTTCAATAAAATATCATTATCTCTTACTCTATCAAATGCAAATGGTCTTTCCTCATATGCATGGTACTATGGTCTTATAAATTCTTGAACTAATACTACATGATTTTATGGCATTATGACCTCTTGGACTTCTTCTCCATTCTCTTCTCCAACTGAACTTGGCTATAAAGGTTCCTTTTGACCTTGTTGTGCTGCATTACCTTTCACATTTGATATCTCTATACTCCTATATTTAAGAGCATTTTCAAGAGATTCCATTTTCACAATAACAGGTGAAATTAATTGTCATCTGACCCATCAAATTTTCCACTATGAAATCTTGTTCTTTGATACATGTATCTACCCTTTGTTCCATGGGTCTTTGTTCCTAGTTACCTACCTTATAGTTAAGTTATAGACACATACTGTCCACTCTATCTTTTGTTTTATAAGTTTTGTCTACTTTACACTAATTAATAGTCACCCACCACCAAAATCAAACTTGATTTGATACCAAAAATTATGGAGATGATTATCAACAAACTCACAAAACTCATTATTTACCAATGTTCTCTCTCTTCTTGATAGTCTATCTAGTTCACTATGTACTTTATAGTTATAAGTTTCTTTCAATGAGTTCTAGGTTCTTAACATAATAATTATTATCTTTATGTTATCTTAATACCCTTTATACCACTGGAAACACACTTAGTCACCTATTTTTCAATGTTTTTAACTTTCTTCTAACCCACAGGTTACTTTAATAACCTTTTTTAGGCTAATCTTGTAAGTATAGATAAGTAACTAATAAAATAATGTCCAATTCATATACCCTTTATCTATTTTTTTTCCTCCATAAATTTTCAATCTCTAACTCTTCTTTTGAACCCTTTTTTATCCCCTTTTAGGCCACTATTAGGCCTAATTAGGTCTATTGTGTCCAAATCCTCACATAGTCCTATTCTACTATATTTACATGTATGGAATCCCACTCAAAACTCTAAAAATATCTAACCATTCACTAAGACCCATCTAATGACCAATATTGAGACATTTTTACAAGTTCAATCTCTAGGAAAATAAGATTCTAGACTAAAACCCTAATTTTGGGCTCATAAGGGTCTATATGACTCGAGAGAATATATATTAGTATTGTACATTCCAAATAGGGTTTAAAATAACTATAACTATTATTTTGACCTTGTGTCACATATGAGAAACTCTTCCAAGAATTATTTATCTCTTTATGTTACTTTATTCAACCTTTTCACCATGTTTTTTGCATACATAGGTTGTACGCTCACCTTTTATAAAGTTTGTGTCTCAAGGGGACTAGAGATTCTCCAAAGGGCCTTCAAAACTCTATCAAGATTAGTAACTATTAATAACCCTAAAAAAAATCTTTAAAATATTTAGGATCAACCTTAATGCCTACCTTTTTGGAATACTTTGTGAATTAACTATATGCCTACTCATAGTCATAGGGTATAGGGCCTATTAATGCTTCCTTTAGGAATTTTATTCTCAAATTAGATTTTCAAACTCCACACAAGGTTATTAAAAATCCTTATCAATACTCATCACCTCTTTGAATCAATAGACATTCATTTTGGAGCTTTTTTAATAGTCTTTTGCTACAGTTTGGTTATTTACTATCTAAAATACCTTACCATATAGGTTTGATTAGTTTACCATGAAAATAAAATTGAAAGGAATGCACAAATTATTAAAAAAAAATTTGAAAAATGTGGATCAACTCATCCAAACCAAAAAAATCACAAAAAATACAAGAAAGATATTCTCCCCTCATTGAGCAGTCATAATACAATCAATTTCCATTGTGCACAGATAGGAAAAATAGGGCTCAAAATCATGTCTTCAATTGTAAAAAATCTTTCATTATTTATTTTTAATTATAATCCCTTACACTTCAAATACAACATCATCAACTTAATTCAAAACCAAAATTACTTGTTTTATACCAACTCTAACTACCATAACTACCTTCTAATGGTCACTTGTAAGAAGGTTTACCCTTGACACAAACATCAAGGTGGATATTCAATATAAGTTTGACCCATACAAAATCATATAGAATAAGGTGTATTTTATTAACCCTTTCTATTCATTTCACAACTTTTTATATTCTAGACCACCTCCTACAACTACCATTCTATGTCAAGATATTCAAATTGTTCAAATTGGTGAGAAAACTAGAATTTGAATCTCTAACCACCCTAGGTAATCCTAAGGCACTTGGAAATAATTTCATAGTGAATTTTTAGATGACTAACATTGATACAACATCTTAGACATGTATATTGACTCTCATTCACTTGATCTAGACAAAAAATTGTATCATGTTATTCCCATGAGTGGTGCCCGTGCATCACATATCACATAGGTTTGTTTAAAGATTATCAATAAATATGCCTAGCTACTTGTGTAACATGAACATGGATTTAAATAACTATGCTTACAAAATGAATTCTCCTAGAATTTATGTTCAAGATAAAAACCTATAGGTAATAACTTAAAACAAGAACATCCTTGGTTATTTCCTAATCCACAAATTTTAATCAAATGAAATTGTTGCCTAAGTTTCACAACACCAAGGGCATCCTTTATTTTTATATGTTATACACAAGCCATAAAATTGTAAAGATTATATTTAAAAATGTCTCTAATATAATTTTTATAAACCTATGGATGGAACTAAGTTTCATCCCAAAGTCTATAAATAAAAAAATCCTAAATTTTAAACACACACACACACACACACACACACACACACACACACACACACACACACACACACACACACACACACACACACACACACACACACACACACACACACACACACACACACACACACACACACACATATATCAATATACATATTTGGATGGGATATAGCCTTACCCAAGTAAAAAAAAACTTATTATTTTCCTCCCAAATAGAAACTAAGCCTAGAAAGAATACATTTTATATTTACCAATTCAAATATTTACTTGTTTGGTTATTGTAAAGGCCATCATTTGAATTTAAGTGTTAGTAACATCCCTCCTTTTTCCAAATGTTTCTTTTTATTATGTTATTTCCCCCTTCTTTTCTCCTTATTCCTATTATTTTTTTCCTTCCCTTATCCATGTTTTTCATGACCTAAAATTTATCCTATAACTCTATGATTTCACCATAATGAAACTTGAATTTATTAATGCATTATCTTATCCTTTTACCATTAACTTGCAATCCATAACACTATTTTTGGGAATGACAACCATATGAAAAAACCCTCCTTATTGAAAATGGAAAAATCAACCCAAAATAATAGTAAAATGAAACCTAATTAAATGTTGAATAAAATATGTATAGAAACAAATCCATTATAACCTTATTCAAACTAAAAAATAGTTTTTCTTAAGTTACAAAACTTATTTAAAATAAATGCTTAGGTGCCCTTTTTATCCTAGTTTCTCCTCCATATGACAACAAAAGGGGGTATATAAGTCTAGAAATATATACATGATTTAAATAGAAAACAATATTTAATAAATACATAATTCTCTATGGGTTTAAATGCATAAGATAAGTATACTATAAGTATAACTTAGTAACCAAAGTTTAACCCATATAATGGTTTCATGTTGATTCAAACAATAAATGCATACTAATGTAATTACACTATTATGTTAATCAAGATAATTCAAGAAAAATAAAAAATTAGAATTAATGGAAACATGAAATAATAACCATAAAGATGACTAATGAAAATCAAACACTCATCTCATTTGTAGAACACCATTATCATTAAATTTATTTAAGCAGTTAAGAGTGGAGAGTGTGTGTGGGGGGGTTCAATTTCACTCTTTATATCCTAAATTTTGATATTTACATCTTCTTCCCCTATGATACACCCCCTCCATTCCACTATGTAAGGGAAAGATAGTTGTGCAACCACCTCAATCCACAAAATATAGTTAGTTCAATCTAGTAACATAATAATAAAGTAATAAGAATGTAGGTACATCTATAAACTTCAAATAAAATTTGTAAATGAAATCAAATCCATATAAGATTCATATAAAAAACATTTAAATATAGTCATAATCACATTTAAATGCCCTCTAATCATGACTAATCATGAAATGAAATAGTATAATTGTTAAACAACATAGCATATATGTCCAGACATAACATAAAAATTAGAAACTATTAATCATTTGTTTCACTTCTCTAACTAATAATAATGCAGTTTCTAAAGAGTCAGATGGGATGTGGCATACTTCCCCCCTAAAATAGGTCATCATCTTAATTAATTTTATTTCAAACAATTTTTTTTTTAAATAAGTAATATTGTTCAACAAAAGATTATTCAAAAAGATGAGGAAATAGCTTATAGAAATTTTCATAATCCTCCCATGTGGTATTATGTAATGAACCATTACACAAAAAGCCCATATTACTAGTAAATCTAACCACTAATATCTTAACACCCCATTGCACTTATAAAAATCTCATCCTTGAGATGAGTGTGCACCTCCACATGCACATAGGAGCCCCAGTTAAATACTTCCATGTCGACGTTACCTCTCAAGACCTAAGACTCAAACACAAGTGGGAACTTTGATACCACATGTAATGAACCATTATACTAAAAGATTAGACTATTAGTGAATCTACCCAATAAGATCTTAACACATTATCTTTAGAATATTGGTCCCATTAGACCTTGGATTATGATACTTACCTATTACACAAGTTAAGCTTATGAGTATCAATTATTCTGATTAGTTCTATTATGACTACCCCTAGATCTATAACCTATAATGCATTCTAGTCCAAAACATGTGAAGGATCAGTTATATATTTCTTAAGATAAGATAAATTAAAAACATTGTGTACTTGTGTTAAATTTTTTGGAAAAGCAAGTTTATATGCTATAGGATTTATCACTTCTATAACCTTGAAGGGTTCCACATATCTTGGTGACAATTTTGTTGATTTCATAAACTTAATAGAACTCTTTTGGGGTTTTACCTATAAAAAAACCTTATCTACAACTAAGAATTATCTTATTACATTTTTGAGATCATTATACATTTTAAACCTATCATTGGATTCATTTAATGTTTTCTTTATAGGTAAGACCTAAGACTCAACACAAGTGGGAACTTTGATACCACATGTAATGAACCATTATACTAAAAGATTAGACTATTAGTGAATCTACCCAATAAGATCTTAACACATTATCTTTAGAATATTGGTCCCATTAGACCTTGGATTATGATACTTACCTATTACACAAGTTAAGCTTATGAGTATCAATTATTTTGATTAGTTCTATTATGACTACCCCTAGATCTAGAACCTATAATGCATTCTAGTCCAAAACATGTGAAGGATCAATTATATATTTCTTAAGATAAGATAAATGAAAAACATTGTGTATTTGTGTTAAATTTTTTGGAAAAGTAAGTTTATATGCTATAGGATTTATCACTTCTAGAACCTTGAAGGGTTCCACATATCTTGGTGACAATTTTGTTGATTTCATAAACTTAATATAACTCTTTTGGTATTTTACCTATAAAAAAACCTTATCTAAAACTAAGAATTATCTTATTACATTTTTGAGATCATTATACATTTTAAACCTATCATTGGATTCATTTAATGTTTTCTTTATTGACTTCACTAGTTCCTCCATTTTAGAAAGCATGTCATGTCCAAATACCACTCTATCATCTAACTTATACTAGTTTATTATTTTTATACACATCCTAAAATATAATGCTTCAAAAGGATCCCTATTCAAAGTTGATTGGAATGATTTTTTATAAGCAAACTCAACCAAAGGTAAGTATTCTTATAATTTGTATTATTGGTCTATGATATCCATCCTCATAATATCTCCAAGATCTAATTCACTCATTCTATTTATCCATATGTTTTTAGATTGTAAGTTGTGATAAAGTTTAGGTATGTACCCAAGACTACATTGAGAGTTTACAAAATCCTTGAGGTCATCATAGGGTCCCTGTTTGAAATGACATTTTATGGAAACCTTTTGGAAAGCATTAGTGCATCATATTGTAGATTACATAGAATAAATAGTGTTACTTTTGTGAGTTTATCCACAACCACCAATATCATTTCATGATGATTCATTTACATAGGTAATCCTTAGATATAATCTATACTAATGACTTTTCACTTCCATTTTGGTATGGAATATGGGTACACCAATCCAATAGGATGGACATGTTGACCCTTGACTCACTAACATTCCAATAATATAGACACAAATTCTATCCTTTCCATAAATATAATGGTATTATCTTTACTAAGATCTTAGTCACCCTAAGATGTCCTAAATAAGGAGCATTGTTTAACTCTTTCAACATAATACCTCTTAATTTTTCCTTATCAAACACATATATTCTTCCACTATATCTAATAAACCCACCATTTTATATTTGGAATACTCTATATCTAAGATCTTATGAATTTTGTGATAAATTTTATTTACATGATTGTAGAATTCATCTCTTAGTGAAAATTTTACTACCTGATAATGGAATATACTCCTTATAGTAGCTAATGTTTCAATGTACCTTTTATGACTAAGGGAATCAACGACTCTATTTTATTTTCCCTCAATGTAGCTAATGTCAAAATTATAGTCTAACAAGAATTATAACCATAATCTTTGATGAGCATTAAGGTTGGGTAAATATATACTTGAGTCTTAAATTATCATTTTTAAGCTTAAAATGTTTTCCTAACAAATAATGTCTCCATACTGTTAAAATATGAACTATGGTAGTTAACACAAATTCATGTAGGGCATAACTTTCCTCATATGGTTTCAAATTCCTTGATTCATAAGCTACAACTGAATCATCATGCAATAGAACTCCTCCTAAACCATTTCTTGAAGCATCAATTATCACAGTAAAATGACTAATTAGATCCAACATTTGTAACATGGGTGATAAATTAAGCCTATTATTTATAATATATAAGGATTATTCACACTTATTAGACCAAAAAAACTATTGGTCTTTCCATTGAAGAGAGTTGATGAGATTAATGATCTTAGGTAAATTTGGCACAAAATTCTTATAGTACCCTAGATTTGTGAACATTTTTGGGTGATGGACATTCCATAATGGCTTTAATATTCTATGTATCCATATAAATAATGTATAAAAAAATAATATGTCCCAAGTATTATACTCTTCTTTGAAAGAAATCACACTTAGATAATTTCTCATAGAACTTATGCTTTTAAATTTTTTGCAAAACTAGACACAAATGCTCAGCATGCTCTTCTTCAATTTTTGAATATATGAGGATGTTTTCAAGAAATAATATCAAAAACTTATCAAGGTAATCCCTAAACACATTGTTCATAATATTCATGAATGTTATAATTTCATTTGTTAGACTGAAAGGAAGCACTATGAACTCGTAGTGTCTATACCAAGTCTTGAAAGTTGTTTTTAGAATATGTCCCTTTTTAATTCTCAATTGATGATACCCATATTGAAGATTAATATTATAAAATATATCTACATAGTTCATATAATCAAAAATATCTTTAATTTGGGGTAAAAGATACCTATTCTTAATAGTTATTTTATTAACATCCTATAATATATGTATAGGTGAAGGGTTCCATCCTTATTCTTAACAAAAAAACTAATGTACACACAACAATGAATCACTTATCCAATTTAAACCTTTGGCCAACATATTTTGAAGTTGGTATTTTAACTCGACCAATTCACTTATTGTCATTCTATAGAGAGCCTTAGATTTAGGATCTAACCCTTGAATGATATAAATAGTGAAGTTGAATTCCCTTTTGGGAAGTAGACCCAACAATTCCTCTAAAAAAACATCCTAAAATTCTTTTAAAAAGGGGTATTATTCTATAGAGGTTTTCTTGGTTCATTCAATTTCATTGAACTTGACTAAGAAAACTTGACATCCCTTTCACTAGTCCTTTTTCAATTGAATGGCTTAAATTTTCCTAAGGTTCAAATCTATCTTTCCCCCTTAAATTCAGGTTGGATTTACTAAATCATCTAAACATTCAAATCTCTTAAGAAATAATCAACCTTGGATTTTTGCTTAGAGAGTGAATTCACTCCTAGGATCACTTCATATGATCCTAGTGGTGCTTCATAAATATCAACTATTGTAGTGAATTATAATAACTTTACCTCAGCATCAACAAGAAACCTATCAATATTAAACTTGGGTTCATTCCTATACTAAACTAACCAAGAACTTGCCATAAAACCAAATTTCCTATATAATTTACTTAACATTTTAGGATAAATAAAACATTTAGTTGCTCATGTATCTCTCAAAATGGAAATAGGATGCCCAAAAAAATTACCTAATACTTCAATGGAATACATTTAAAATTCATCTTGAAAATTGTCAAATACTACATGAATTCACTCTTAGAAGGTTCCATAGTATGATGTATATGTTGATGAATTCTTATTTATAACATCTATCTTCTACTGAGGACATGCTTAGCATAATAGCTTGCTCCACGTGTAAAGCATCTACTAGGTGCCCCTTCCTCTTAGATTGATTTCCTCCCTTGATTCTTTTTTTAAAATAACTTCTAGGTTTCTTATTTATGGATGCATTATTGAACCTTACATTTTGACTATTGAATATGTTATTGGAATTCTCATTCTATTTCTAGTTCTTTTCTTTTCTTGAAGGTTATCTTTGATATTCTAAAATTATTTTTTAATTTTTCCCTTACCTAAACAAGTGAATTTAACTTAACTAATTTCTCAAAGATCTATTCCATGGTGGATGGCCCATGGACATCCACTTCTCATCCAATTTTTGGTTTTAAACCCATTACTAACTTCTTAATCTAAAAAAATTCATCCATTTGATACTGTGGAACACACTTTAATATTTTTGTGAATTGTTCCCAGTACTAATTTACTAATAGATCACACTATTTTAAATTTTTAATTTATGATCAAAGTACAAATGGGGTAGACACCAAGATATAAACAAGGTTCAAACTACTCCCAAGTAGTAGTGGTAGAGTCAAGAACCATCTCTAACTTATTATTGGCCTATTAACATTCTACATATCCAACTAGTTTATAGGACCCCTAAATGGACTTGGTTATCTCAATACTTTCAAATCTTTAAAAAAAATTCCGTCTCTATATGTGAGGCTTTAGCTCCATCACCCAACACTATACCATCAAATTTGGGTGGATTCATTCTCTTCATATCCTATGTAAGTTTTGTAGCTAATTGAACTCTTACCACTTGTCCCTCATTATTCCCATACTTATGAGGGTCTTCTTAACCAATTGATTATTCATCTAGAACTTCTTTTTAATCTTATTCCTCTATTCCATGAACTTTTCCCTTTGGATTTGCTAATCTGTCTCTAGTTCATTCATGGCAATGATTATTTGATCATGTTTTGTAGCATGGTCGACTACTAGCTAATTAGGATCAGCTTAAGGCCTCTCATTAGAGGTCTCCTTAACAATATATATACCTCACACCATTCTCCTCACTTAAAATAGGAGGAATAACTTAGTGTTAGTGGACTCATTAGGTTTGATCATTTAAATCTTCACTCTAATACGATAATGTTAGAACCCCATTGGGTTATATTAAAAGTTATGTATTTTTTTAACATACTTAACTCATAAACATCTTGTATAATTCTTAGTATTTTTCACTATTTGATTACTAAATTCATATATAATAGTAGTTACATTAAATATAATTAACCCATTGGTTAGGATGTGATCCATTTAGTTTTCAAACTATAGAATAGAATAAAAGATAAAATTTCATATAACACATAGTATAGTGAAGGGTACATTAAATAATACACATTTACATCTATGCACAAATATATATCCTCTAATGTTTACATCATTCAAAAATTTCAACAATATTTATATCCACTATTGTAATACATAATCATAAATCAAAATTTATAATTTATTACATTTCATCACTAAATATCAAAATACAAATGATAGGATGTACAATAGTATATTTTAGCCTCATAAGAAAAATAAATAATTGGTATAAATATCCATGAGCATGTTTCTATATAGTTGATCAACTAAAGAGAGGGATAGAATCATTAGGATGATTTTCCTCCAACCATAGACTATCAGTATCCTACACACCTCCCCATTAGGAGTGGCCCTTCCCTTCATTGAGGGGAAGATAAAAGAAATGTAGTTATAAAGAATTCAACTAGAACCCATATATTTTACAATTCATAATACATGCAATAGTCACACAAAACATGGAAAGCAATTGTATATCTAATATAACATCATGCATACACATGTAGACTAGAAAGTACAATGGAACAAAAATTTCTTAACTATAACATTACTTTGGCCAAATGTTTCATTATAGCATTCATATCACATGAATTTTATTAAATTAAACACACACATACTCTATAATAATTATTATATATCTACCATATGATACAAGATAATGTATATATGCATTGCACGATAACAACCTCATATTCCTATCAATTGTTATCAAATATATCATGTATGTAAAATATCATAAACCAATATCAAAGTATAATAACTATATATTTTTACATTATAATTACTCATCAAACCATGACATATCTTTACTTATTAAATTTAGTGAAAAGTAAGAACATCCATCTAATATAAATAAATCACATTGTTTTCCCATAACACAACTATTATTGACACATATAAAGATTACAGATTCTTATCAATCAATAACATTTAGAATTACTAAATACTAGAATAATTATATGCCTAGATTATAAAAATCTAGCTAATAAATACATTATTTTCATCTCAATGGATTTCATAGCTTTCATTTATTTTAAACACTATACAACTTGTGTATTAAAACTAATAAAACACAAAATGGCTCATTTACAAATACCCAATAATTACGTAATTAGAAGGAGACAAGTTATTAATCCTCATGTTATTTTTAGACCAATTTTAAACCTTGATTACCTATGTTTTACACTTCCATAATCAAATAAATATTATATTTTAACTATCATATATGCACTATTCACACCCATACATATCATTTGCACATTATACCATATAGTTTTCAAAAGAATATTTATAATGAAATATGCACATTTAAAAATATGTTTTAGTGTATAAAAGTCATTAAAGTTTTATTAACACTCTAATTAATTTATAACTAAAACAACTTAAACCAACCTATCTAATTTTTACATGTATGTCAACACAAAATGGCATCGTATAATTTTTTTCTATATTCCTATAATTATGTATATATTCACTATTATATTAGTCTTTGATCATACATACACATGCACATTTATGTGTTGTTTAAAAGAATAATAACTTAAGTGTAGTCTACCTTACAACATGAATAAATTATAATGAGACCATATAACAAAATAGGGTAAAAATATAGGCTACATATACACTATAAATATTCCAAATACCCAATTCAACTATAAATATGCATGCGCATGCCTACACGCGCACACGCGTGCACACACACACACACACACACACACACACACACACACACACACACATAGAGAGAGAGAGAGAGAGAGAGAGAGAGAGAGAGAGAGAGAGAGAGAGAGAGAGAGAGAGAGAGAGAGAGAGAGAGAGAGAGAGAGAGAGAGAGAGAGAGAGAGAGAGAGAGAGAGAGAGAGAGAGAGAGAGAGAGAGAGAGAGAGAGAAATATAACAATAAAAGTGTAATGTTAATTAAGGATTGAATACATATGCAAGAGGTTGTATTTACAAAATAAGAATAATTACTATCTATAAAAATATGTATGAAATTATCAAAATGAACTTAATATATCATTGGATGGTTCATTAGTGCATACATACATATGTGGTCTATATCATTGTTATTATAATATATAAATATAGCTAGCATAAGTTTGAAAAGACATTTAACTACCAATGCATGCTATGAGTTTTACCACTCACATCCATATAACATAGTTCTATTCAAAGTTTATCAATAAATATGCATTGCTACTTGTGTAACATAAATATGTCTATGAGCTTGATAGGAGTTTACTTGGTAATTGATAAATATTTCTTCTTCTTCAAATGAATTACCTTTTAATTTTATATATGCCTAATATTTTAAAATTATCTCTCAATAGGGTTAATTAATAAAAATAGGTTGACCCATAAATGTCTAAATATTTAAAAACTTTACCGTTTTATAAGGCTTATAGAATAACATCATATCTTGGTCAATAGAGTCAATGTTAATATCCTAGTATAGATGGTAGTGTCTAAAAGTATAGAAAGTTGTTGAATATCTATAATTTCCAGAATAGGGTATAAATCAAGTTTTATGCATACTTTAAGATAAAGGTGATTTAGTTAATTATAATATCAAGGTTGGACTATAATATAAACATTTAGGCATAGTGAGATGGTGAACATGAGCCTTTTAGGAGTGGAAATGTAAGTAACTAAAGGGTTGAGCCATGAGTGATAATTTTTTAGTGTACAAGACTATTTTATCATATATAATCATATTTTATTATCTACATTCCCCCATTTAATCTAGTACTTCATACAAATAAAACTATTGGTTTAAAAGAAATAAATGTGTACCTTGGTGTGTACAACACACCTTAATTTTAATTGAGCCTTATTTTAATTTATATTTTTATATTACCTACAACCAAGAGCATGTTAAAATGTAACTAATGCATATAATATAAAATCAAAATAATTGAAATACTTGAAAGAAAAGAGAGTAAGAAAGGAGTACATCTATGTATTGATGCAACCATATAAGAAAGGAGTAAATCTAAAAAATTGTCTCAAATCTATAAAATGAGTGCCAAATACATAAGATTCTAACCCAAGTATATATCTGAATCACATAAACTATATAAAATTATATAAATTATATGTGTTTATACACGTCTCTATGACATGCCCCCATACCTCATGCCCCCTTATGTGAGGGTAATGAAATGTGATAGTCACCTTATCTCAAAAGGATAAGATAACCACCTTAAATCTATATCAATAATGTAGTAGTCAAACATATATTGGTAACATGTCTAAGTATATGTGTTAATTAAGATCTTAGTATCTAATAAAAACAAGCCCTAAGATGCATTTTATGGATCATGACAACATCTAGTAATAAAAAGTATGATCACAAAAAATAATCAATCACACACATAAGATCACTTAATGATAGGCAAAAATGGGTATAAGGAGACCAAAAATAAGGGGTATGTTCAAATTCTACACAGTTAAAGGAGAAGACATATTCAAATGTTTTTACACTAAATAAATAACTCTGAAGGCATTATAGATGATAAATAAGTAACATGTTAAAATGTTCCACAATTGATCCAAGGTAGAAAATAAGAATTATACTCAAGTAAGCCATGTGAGAAGATGAATAGGTGAGACATAATCAACTAGCATAATCATATCACACTATGTCTTTCATTCATGTGTTATCAAAATGTCTTGTAGTATATCATATATAGCACAATTTGTAAGAGTAAAAAAGAGTATAGATATGTTTAAGTGTTATTATATAATATTAAAATGATAATGTAAATTGATCATAAAATAATAACACATTTATTAATTATGATCAATATAAATAGATACCCCCAATGTAGTGTGTCATATGGGTAGAGTAAAGGTCCAACATTTGTATACTCATATATCATGGATCTATTGTATGTATGTATCACACTTAAGTACCCTGAAATATATGTGTGTATAAAAATAAAAATGATATGCTATTTACTAACATAAAGTAAGCAAAATATGAAAAATCTAGTATGCATGTAAATTATAAGTATTATTTTGTATTTTTGGTTTGTTTTAATGTTTTTTATTTTATTTATTATTCAATTTGTTTTAATTTTTTAATTTTAGGGTGAAAATAAATAGTCCCATAAGTTCTCACACTCAAGAGTTACATAGCTACTTGGTGGCTTTACTTGCCAAAATTGTTTACATTGAATCATTTCCACTTCTCAAATATCCTCTAGTAATTAATTGTCAAAAATTATATCTATTGGATTATCACCATATCCATCATGAAAAAATGTGAATTTATTTGTCTTAAAATTTAATAATTATGCACATATTTCTAGTTCCCATTGTTTGCTTCATATCTATCAACTATTGTTTCCCAAAATGAAAGGTGAAATGTGATATTTGCTCCATTACCCATATGGGTGTATTAAATACTTTTAATTCACATGAAATGAGTAATATAATGTACCTAAGATATTCTAGGAAGTGTGGATAGTGTTGTAACCCATGCATATTATGTCCCATCTATAGTACATTTTTAATGCTACAAAATGTGTCATAATTATTTACATCAATATTTAGATGCTCATAATATTACCCATCAATATCAAAAATAATAGTCAAAATGTATTATCATGGGAATTTTTTAGTATGTCCTATTATACTTTTAACTTTAGAATTTTTGGAGATCAAATGTTTTTTTTTAGTTTTAATGAATAATCTATACAAATCCTTCATTTTTATACTTTTAAATTTATTTTTTAGTGATTTAAAATGATATATATCATGGCTTATTATATGATGATAAATTCAATATTGTGATCCTTCTGTATGGATTAGCCTACCTCCCAACCTATGTCTAGTAGGTAGTAGAGACATCATCATGTGCTCAAGTATTATAGAAAGTATTATGTGTGGAACATCTTGTTGCATTCTAATAAATAAAATATGTTAGAATAGGCTTATGTGAGGGTTCCACATTATTAATATGATGTATCTACATTTGTCTCTTGTAATCTTGACTTATAGATTTAGCCAAGAAGGATGGATTTTATAGAAAGCATTCACATGTTCATTTATTATCTTTTCCCTACTTTTATTTTTATTTGATTTTGTATTCTCTTGTGATGGATTTATCTTATATGTATGAGGTCCCCTAGGTGTGAATATATTATCTGAAATATTCTCAAGTGGATCAACATTGAGTTTGCACAACTGTTAATCTATCATATCAATAGGAATATCATCATCAATGTCATAATTATCTAAAACCTTATCTTGTTTTTTCTATATTTAGTTGTTTTTCTATTTTTTTTCCTTATGTGTATCTTGTTTACATATTAGATGTTAGTTTATTATAAACATATTGAGATAAATGATTTATTTTACTTGATTCACCCATCTCATAAGTTGATATATGATCAATTAGAATGATTTGTGTGGGTGGTAACATTTGATAAATCCATTTTATGTCAGAATGAAAGATTTTCATAATTTGAAATGTCATCATCTATAGCCAAGGTTGATAATTTCCCATCATGTTTGAGTTTGTCACATCAATGTAATATATATGGCATAGCTTCCATAATATGTATCCAAGGTCTACCCAAAGTTACATTATAATGCAATGATTGATTCATTACTTGAAATGTAGCTTTTATTTTTTTTGGTCCCAATGTCACACCTAATGTGATTTGGCCAATTAGTAGGCTACATGAATTATCAAATCCTTTGATATGGATATCTAATTTTTTAATAAGACCATTGATTATGCCCATTATTTTTAAGAATTCTATGTTTTAAATGCTTATACCTGATCCATTATTGATTAGTACTATTTTTATTCATTTAATGGGCATGCTAAAATGTATAAATAAACGTAGATCTTGATCTATGATATTCTTAAAGGGTAAATATTTTTTATTAAAAGCGATGAGATTTGTATTGATTTTGAGATATTTAATAATATCCACAAAATAATTTGAATCTATGTCACTTTGTACTTGGGTTTCATGCAAATCCTCTTATAATATATCCTTATAGACAGTTGATTGTTTCAAAATCTCAACGATTGATATATTATCATGTGTATTATTTAATAGTTCAATAATTTAATATACCTTAGATTTTATGACTAGATTAGGCTTATGAGGAAAATGTTGTATATTAGTAGGTTGTTGAAAAATTTGGGTATCCTTTAATTTTTGTATAGTAACAACATGGACCACAAAATCGAAGATAATTTGTGGGTGAATAATGGGTGCAAGTTGGTAATTATCAGCTGAATAGGTATAGGTGGGACAAAAAGTTGGTAACATGCATGTTGGTGCTTTGTGAATTTGGATAAGGGTTGAATAGTAATTCAATAAGAATTGTAAATAGATATTATATTTTTATCTTGGTTAGATCACACTCTTTATTTGTACCAATTTTTTTGACTCCATTTGATTATATCAATATTTGATTAAGAAAAGTATGGAAGATAGAAAGTAATGATTATCATAATGTGTAAAAGGAAATAAGTAGTATGTGTATCAAAATTAAACATAATGAATTCCTTTGTAACTAAATCAAATCTGATTTTAATATTTTTAACATTTTAAAAAATAAAAAAGCATAGGCCAAGTTAGGATTTTGTGTAAGAAGACTCAGAGGTTAGGTTCACCAAATGTTTAACCATATTTGGAAGTTTAGGGTTAGTGTGAGAATATAAAAATTAAACAAATGGATAATCCATTATAAAATTAGGAAAAATAAATAATTTAGATTCACCATATTTTTATATAATGTTGAATTATGAAAGTATGTTTTTTTATAGAAATTAGGATGCCAAGCATTATTTAAAATTTAATACAATGATGAAGAAATAATACTTAACTTATTTAATGAGTGAAGGCAGATTTTTCAAATGCAAGTTCACGAGAAGGTAGGATGATGCTCTGAAGTGATTTGTCAAATTCTAAATATTTGATTTATGTTAGTTTGGACACTACTATCAAGATATAGACACTAACATGGATGCTTTCAACCTAAATTTGATGCTTTTATCTAGTATAAAATACAAGTCCTTTTCTAAAACAACAAATTTTTCCATTAAGGCTCATTGTCACCTTGAATATTGTCAATGTAACTCACATGCACAAGTTTTATATATCAATTTTTGGCTCAAAACACTAGGCCTTCCAACTTGGGCATTTTACCTTGCAAGATGGGAATTAGTGGGATCACGTGAAGTAGATCTGACCTAAAATACCCCTTTGTCAATTAATGCTACCTACATAGCCATATACTTTAAAGAGGTCCCTAAACCATTGTAGTTATCCCCCTTACATGGGCATGTGTGTAAATAATTGTAGTAACTTGAAAAATAATTCACATGGTCTACTATTTGACTTCTTTAAACCTATAAAAAGACTAATCCTATGACTAATTTTTATATAAGAAAGAATAGGTTCATAGAACTAAGTTGTGAAAATTATTGAGTGCGAGCTTGATAGGTGTTTGCTTGGTAATTGGTAGATGTTTATTATTATTTTATTGAGTGACATTTTATTTTTATTTTTATCACATATTTTTAAATGATCTCATGCAAGGTTTAATTAAGACAAATAATCTCACTCATACCTATCAAAATATTTGAAAATTTAACCATTTATAAGGGTTAGTCACTATCATTAGATCTGGGACACTAACATCATTTCTATTATCTTAGTATGGATGATAGTGTCTAGGAGGATAAAAATTTAATGAATATTTGTATCTACCAAAGTAGGATATAAATTAAGTTTGATGTATACTATGGGCTATAGGTGATCTAGGTAATTAGAGTATTAGGTTTGGACTATAGGATAAGCATTTAGGCATAGTGAAATGGTGAACACAAGCCTTTTGGTAGTGAGAAGGTCATAAACTAAAGGTTCAAGCCATGAGTGATATTTATCAAGTTTAAAATGCTAGTTTATCATATATAATCAAATTTTAGTATCTACAATACTATATACATGTGGTTTATAATAAATTTCCATGTGGACATTTATAAATTACCTAATGATTGGGATATAATATTTTTCTAATTAGAGCACCACTCTCTTAGATTTGTTTGGGATTAAGCCTAATTATTTACACATTCTAATGGGCATGACATTAGTTTAAGATTATAAATCAACTAATAAATTACATAAGTTATTCCAAATATTTTGTTAGTTAATAGGAAATGTGGGAATTTTGGTTTGTACTTATAAATGACCATATTAGCATGTGTAAAATTTGATACTTAAAGGATGGTTTACTAGTTAGATGCTTCAAAAAAAATTATATGTATTCTATAGTCTAAACCAAATCATGGAGATTGATGTTTGATTTAATTTTATTCATGTCCTTTACTATATTTTACCCACATTTGTTAGGTAGATCATCAGTTATTACTAATCATTTCCATTTGGGGGAGGTGGATTGTTATAGGCCTTTGGATAAAAAGGAATAGATACATTATTTTTTGGGGATGTGGAATTCATGAATAGTTGTTAATTATTTTTCTCAAATTATAGTTATTTATTTGAAATTGTTGAAAAACATGAATATTGTCTATAGTTTCCTCCAACTCAATCTTGTATTCAACATAGAATGGGAAATCATAGATTTAAAACACTATTTCAGTACTAGAAGAGTTGGGTGCACTAGATGTGGTGAATGAGTTAGGTGTGATCAAGGAATTTGAGTCAAGAGAGGATGTTAATATGGTGTTAGTTCTAAAAAAATATAAATAAACACACAAAAAAAGATAACATCTCTAGGCCTAGATCATAGGGGGGATCTTAATGAGCAAATTTAATGAAAACCCAACTAAAATCCAAAGAAAAGAGAACTTTCCTTACCTTCTTTGATTTTTCAAAGAGATTTCTTCATTAAATTTCTTAGATTATTGTAAATAGGTCTTCATCAATGGGGATTAGATATCTCCATCTCCTCTTATCACTATGGTTGGCTTTGGCTTAGAATTTTAGCATTACAACACTATGTTTGCATTCATGAATCAAATTCCTATATAATAACTTTACTCTATCTAAGATTTTATAATGAAGAACTCTTACTTTTATAAGCTTTGAAATGAAATGGAATGGGTTAATTATTATCCTTGGTTTTCTTAGTTAACCCAAGTAGGGTTAAAAGGTGTCCAAAATCACATGCTTATCATGAATAGATATTTTGAGATATTTTTCATTTGGACAACTCATGATTAGTTTTTAAGATGCTCTTTTAGGATATTTATTATTATTTAAATTGTCCTTTTTTGATAATAATTTTAATTGCTCATGGATTAATTTAATTAATATTTAATTAGGATTTAATATTAATTAATACATTTTAGGCATTTTGAACATTTATTTGATTTTTGATTTAAGTGATGGGTGATTCACTCAATTTAATTGAATAATAGACCAAATTGATTTATTTTCATGGTTAGGAAGCCAAATTTGAGACTCTTAAAAATTATTAGGTTAGATGTTCAATGGTTGGTAAAAATTATTCTAAAGTTAGGTATGAAGCCATTAGTTGCCAATTTTAGGTGTCTATAGTTTTCCCTATTTGGGAAGGTGTTTGTAAGCTATAAGTATAATAACATCTTCTTAGAGAATGAGAAAAGGCCTATATGCCTGAAAGAAGACGATGATTGAATAAAATGCTTATGACAATGTTTGGGAGGCCTAAAATTATTCCCCCTTGAGGGAGTGGTCATCATATTTGCTAATGGATGGTCCCTCAAAAATAAGTAAGAATAAAGGTGAAATTAACCCATAGGTGAGATTAATCCAAATGAAAAAATGCATGCATGCATTGATTTAAAAAAGGTACTAATTTACCATAAGGTGTTTATAATCAAGAATAAAAGTATAAATAATAATATTCCCATAGGTGGTTATAATCATTAAGAGGTCCTAGATTAGATAAAGAGGATGTTTAATATGGTTGTGCCCTAGTAGGGTAGATTAGAAAGCATAACTCAAGGATATAACATGTTGCACTAGTTAAATATGAGTCAGCACAAATGTAGATACGATGGTATAATGAATAAATAATTCATAAAAAACCAAGAATAAGATAATGTAAAGTGATTAAATACATGAATAGAAGAGTAAGATTGATCATTAGAAATGATTCAATTATACCTGCCAATGAGGAGATGATCATCCTTATTAGCATTGATACAACTAGAATGGTCAATGGGTTGATTTGATTAAGATGGGTGGAAGGATTTGCCAATGTACTAAGGAGAAAAATTGGTGGATCCATTACTTGTACAGCTTTATAAGATAATTTTTATTATAGCACATGATATTAGGCATCATGATAGAACACCATGAAAACTTGGCCAAAATATGCATAAAGATTGACTCCTGATCTAATAAGAAATTAAAAATAAAACACTAATGACAAAAACCATGATAATTATGTTGACATATGAATATGGATGGATTCAAGTATAAATGTGTAAGGAATCACCCAATGAATGCACATACATTGAATCAAGGCAATGATACAGAAAGCAAATAAATAGGCAAATGAACAAATAAATAACAAATAGAAAATAAATAAATGGAAATAAAAAAATAGAAAGCCTAAAAATAAAAGCAATAGAAACCATCCTAACAATATGATTTTCCCTAGTTGGGTGGATTTAGGATAACTGACTTGGCTTAGATAGGATAAATGTTTTTAGATTTTAAAAATTTTGATTTTTTTAGAATTTTGTAGTATCCCAACCTGATTGGCAATGATAAGACACTAAACAGTCCAAGATCATAAAATGATGATAGAGTGGCTAAATTGAATGGATGATCATAAAAATATGAGAGTGTGATGGTAAATGGGGACTAAGATAACCTCAATTTCAATTAAACATGACCTACATAGTCCTAAAATAGCCTTAGTTCATAGTAGTTCCACCTTATACTGGAGGATTCTGACTAGTGTAGTAGCTTATTCAAACAAAACAAACACAGTTGATATGATGGCATAATATGGTATAATAATGGCTAGTTGGTATGGTCAAGGCACAATAAATAAATGTTTCCCTTAGTTTACCTATAGATAGTTATAATTAGGGTATAAATAATCATATCAATGATACTAATATTCCCATATGTGGTTCTAACTAGTAGCAAGACTGATGAAACACTAATTTTCCCATATAGGTAGATAAAATTAAGGTCACATACATAAACATGATGATAGAATAGAAACAAGAAACAAAGGATGCAACTACCAAAATTTCTATCTTACTGCTCTAAAATACTACCTCTATCTAAAATGCTAGAAATGACTACTAAAGTTGATCTAATTCTTTATGTTGAACATGAAACCAATGGATGAACCAAGGTCAAATAGGATAGGATAGGATGTGATCAAATAAAATTAAGGTTGATATAATGGAATGGAAGGTCAGATAAATGATAGGATAGTGATAAGATGATAAAGAAGAATGTTGAGAAGGTTGTCCCCAAGTGGTAAGGTGACTAGATGGGTATGTGACAATAGCAAAAGGATGACAAACAATAATGGATTGGTGTTTAACTGATGATGATATTGTATATGTTTGTGTTTAACCTGCGTGTGGTTTTTGATTCTATTGTTCTTGCTAATGTGGATATGCACATATTTATCAACATATGATACAAATAGAATACTCTATCATGTTAATTGTTATCCCACACATCATATGAATAGTTTCTCTATCAATAATTAGCTACATATTTAGATGCCAATGATGTTGTGATATTTATTTGTCATTGATTATGTTTCCTTCAATTCTCAAGATAAGATATCTTTGTAGTCTCTATAAAGGAAAGTATGACCATTGATGGTAAATAGGGATAAATGTTGGTTGATAGGTTTGTTTATGAAATGGAATGGTAGATGATAATAAAATGAATGATGGTAGGGAAACAAATGAAGATAAAAGTTTTCAAGCACACAATATTGCTGATTTTGGATTCAACATAACTATGGATATGGTAGGGCTGAAGACATATTAATATTCTCTTCATAGGACCACCAAATTATTCTATTGTTTGGCCTCAATAGTAACTACCATCTAATTAGGCTATATATTGGAAGCTATATTGATTTGATCTTTTATTTTATCTTCATCCAGTAGTGAAGAAATTTTATGCTTATTTATTGGCACCTTGAATAGGTTTATACCAATGAAGTTGTATTAATTATCCCATAGTGCCTCTGATAAGATTTCACTAAAGAATTTTGACTTTTAAATTTGATTGTTTTCTATCACCTCTAAAAAAATTTCACTAGAAGATGCTAAGTTTTTGTTTTGATTGTCCCATAGCACTTCCAAAAAGGTTTCACTAGGAGATTGTTATTCTTCTACATGATTTTGGTCTTGGAATCTTTGTTGTTGTTCATTTAATATGTCACCATAAATGCAATTTAACAATGTGTGATTTTGTTGGTCCCAATCGACATATGGATATGTTGGTTGGTGGTAATGGCATGTGTAATGGTAATAGAATGGGAAAGAGGATGAAAATCCTCATAGAATATACTAGGAGAACCTATGTCAATGTTGAAGTAATAATACTCAAAAATTTTGGAAGGATCATAAATGTATTCAAATTATTACAGACATATTTTGAATCTAATTTTGACTCAACGGACTTTAAATCTAATGGTAAGATTGATGTTTATTCTTCTTCTAATGCTAAATATAATGTTAGGTCAAGAATAGAACCCGAATCTAATTTTAATTATTTATCTGGTGTGGATGTTGGTTTAATAATGTTGTGTTTAATGTTTGTTATTAGACAAGTAAAAAACTATGATGGCATAGTGGGCTCTACAAAGACTGGATTGTCAAAGTGAGATGCCAAAATGGTAGGACAAAGTTTAAGATACAACTCCTCATAGATTAGTTTTTTAATAGGAGGCTCTTAAAAAATAGGCACATGATTTAGATAATGATTTTATCAAATGTGGTTATAATCATTAGAAAGTAACTCAATAAAGATTGGCTCATCAAAGTGAGACTACTCAACAATAGTTATAGGATTGGATGATGATTCATCATGAATTTACTTATCACAAATGGTTGGATCAACAAAAATAACTTTGATTGATTGGTGCTTTTGGCCTTGATTTATGATTGGTTGTAAATCAATAGTTTTGAACACATCTTGGTCCTTGAATGATTAGCTTGGTTAGATAAGTGTTGATTAGATTGGTTGATATATTGGTTAGATTGGTCAAGGTTGTGATTAGATTGATTGGGGTTTATGTTGGATTGGTCTAGGTTATGATTGGATTGATTGGGGTATTAATTAGATTGTTTGAGGTTTATGTTAGATTGGTTGAGGGTGGGATTGGATTGGTTGGGGTTTGGATTGGATTGGTTAAGATTTAGATTAGATTGGTTGAGATTTAGGTTGGATTAGTTGGTATTATCTAAAGTAGGTAATGGATAAAAATTATTTTATAATGACCAAGGGTTTTACAATGATAGGGTGTTGTGGAACTTGATTTCTTATACAAGCCAAAGGATGAGGTCTTGGTAAAAAACATTTGTGGCATTGCGGAGCTTGGTTGCTTGGACAAGCTAAAAGACTAGGTCCTAATATGGTAATGGTATTCATTGGATGTTGTGTAATGTGGTAGCTCACACACTCTAATGAAGGGTTAATGATATAGGTGGGGATACAAGTGTCATAACTATCATGAGTAGAATACCACAAATGACCACTAGAAGGTATCACCAAATCTGATGCTTGGATTTATCCCATATATGATGGATTTTAAGGAGGGTATGAATACTTATCAAAAATAACACCATACTAGGGGTGTCTTCACCTAAGTCCTCCAGATACACCATATCATCTTAGTTGGTAACTAGATTTGCATCATAAGTGGGTTCTTAACTGTTTTCCTCAAAGAGGTGATGATTATAGTCAATTTGTGTGGCCATTCTATCATAACTTGGACTATAAATGACACCACCATAAGTGTATCTATTCATATACATATCAGTGAATAAATCCTCAAAAATAAAAATACTTAGAGTTCTACAAACTCTAATAAATAATGTCCAAATGATAAATAATTCAAAGTTGGTCTATATTAGTTGAGGGTGGAGTTGTATCTCTAAAAACAAGGGTCTGAAGGATGGAGTTGTATCTCCAAAATGGTTTATGCTAAAACTTGGAATAAAATAGTCTAACATCAAATGTCATACACACAAAAATTCAAGTGTTTTAATAAAAATTGGCATGTCAAAAGTCTAGGCCAAATTTTTCCAAATAAGGTCTAAACTAGGAAAGGGAAAAGTTACTAGGCATTTTGTCCAAATGTGGAGTCAAAATATAGGCTCAAATAGGCTATGATTGGACTTTTGACCAAATTCAACATTAAAATATAGTCTTTAATAAAATATGATGTGATGTGATGTGATTTAATATAACAAGTTTGGAACAACTTTGACATAAACCTATCACATAGAATCAAACATAAACATGATCAGTTGGCATAAGCCACAATGTAAAAGGAACCTAGAGAAAGGTTGTGATCTCCTAAATAAAGGCATAAATAATGATTATGATAGGATCTAAAAAAATAAATAATAGTTTTTAAATCTTGGTGAGCAATCAACTAATTTATATAACCTAAAAGAGAAAGATCTATGTATCAGCCCCTACGAAGCAAGGCCTAAATAGAAATCAATCAATGTTTAGATCCAAACTTGTAAAAGTTAATTAAAAAATCAAAGTTTGATGACTATTATTATGAGTTAAAAACAAGATATATAATATTAGATGGCATGATTTTATTAAACAAAGGATCTAAATGACTCAAATTATTGGTTTGATAATGACAATGGAGACACAAGACAAGACAAGTCTTTTGAAATAATTTGGGTATTGTAATATCATTAACACTCCCAAAAGATATGATGATGTTTATATTTCAAATAATTCTAAGGCATAATACTTATAAGGCACGAGATTTCAAATGATTTTGGTAGCATAATGTTACTCATTTTAGTGAAGTGGCATACTCAATAATTTGACACAAATGTTTTCTAAGTTAAAGTCAAGGTGTCAAATGGATGACATAATGCCTCCTAAAATAATGAAATTATGTTAGACACAAGAATCATTCATGACATGGTTTAAATAATAATTTTTAGTTCTAACACACCAAATAATAAATTGACAAAATATAAATAAATCATCCTAAATCCTATAAAGGGTGTGGCAAAGTGGGGTTGACTAAAAATAGTTGGTTTTAAATCATCTATATTGATCCCATGTGTACACACTTTCATGTATTCATATAAGATAAGTAACATATAAATTTATTTCTCATTGATCAACTTGTTTTGAAAATTTATAGTCCTTTTCACAACTACTGCATCTATCAATTGCTCAATGAAGTGTGATGTCCATATCAATCATACATCTTGGGCTTAACTAGAACTACTAGAGATGGTTTCACCTTTGAGACCATCATCCTGGTGAGGGGATCAAAATTTGTATATGCCCTATGGAGAGGGGTTGAATATGATGATGGGAGATGAAGCTTCAAGTCAAAGCTTCCCTAAAGAACTTGTGAGAGGTAATGGCATCCCCTTCACAAGCCATTGGTAGCCAAATTAAGATGTCTACATCATGATCAGTAGTAAAAAATCAAAACCTTACATCTCCTTTTCAAATATTTATAAGGACTTATAAATATATATATAATCTAACTCACTATATTGCTTAGTGTTATGAACCCTACACTAGTTTTATAAAGCCACTTCACAATTTTTTTTATCTTAGGGATATTTTTGGGTGATGTATTTGAGGTATTTTTTGGCCTATTAAATGGTCTATTGTATCTCTATAATTTGAAATTATTATTGGTTATTTCCACTAACATATTTCTTAGACATTTATACATGATGAAAAATCATTGTTGAGTTTTATTACCATGCATTTAATAGCATCTAACTCTCCCTTGGTGGAATTAGAATTCATACCTTGAGTACATGAGGTGTTGAGTGGCACTTATTCTTGGTTTTTATTTTTTTAGTTAGGCATGGTGATATAACTATTTAGAAAGTATAATTTTTGGTTTAGTGTAGCATGAGCTAAAAGAAATTGATTAAAGACCTAATTTTTATTATTGGCTATGACATTGTGATTGGTGTTCAGAATAGAATTCAAGGCTATAAATTTTGAATTTACATTGATTATGGAAAAATCCTAAATCCTTAAGGATTCAATTGATGATCCACATTTATTGCCTCAACATATTCATCTAACAAGGTATTTATATTTTAGGATTTGTGCAAAAACACTACAATTTCTAGGGATAATATGGAAACATGCCTATACAAAGTATCTATATGACCTACATATTTTTGAATATTGCATTGAATGTTATAATTGGTTCATTAGGTTATCTTTTAATGATATACATTTTTTGATACACCACACTATAGTTAGTAACTTGCCTTAATTATGAAACAAATTTATCATTACATGGGTCCATGTGGCTATTGAAATTTATAAAAGAATAAGGAACTAGTCATATACATCATCTTGCAAAGTGTAAAAAAATAGTCCACATGCCATATCTTCATGGATTACATTCAATAGTCTTAAATAACATTGAAAAGATTTAATATGTTCCTCTATTGATCATCTTGCATAAGGAGAGAATAAATAAATGTACCTATTAGGATTCCTAGGTAAATCATGGACAAAAACAATACCATTTATGGAAAAACTAGATAACCAATTCAGGATGAAATATGTGTTCCTTATTATATTGGTTTAGTGAGTTTTTTGAGTTATAACTCTCATAAGAATTCTTCTATCTAATCTTAGACCTTGACAAAACTAGAAAGATGATAAAAATAATACACTTGAATCTGATTTGGATATTGTTAACCTCGATGGTGAATCTAGTGTATGCAAACTCGAGTGAACTCAATGGTTAGACATTGTATCCCTAATTCTAGCACTAGTTTAAAACCTTTTGATTTGTGTTTTATACACATAAAATATATCTAAGAGATAATAACCTCTTGTTTTATGACTGGTGAATAATCACTCTAAGGCACATGTTGTGGGTGTTTGGTTTTCTAAATAATCTTGTGATGGAATAATAGTTGCCTACAATGGATGTTTACCTTAGATGGCTCAGATATGACTAATGTATAAATTATAACTCAAATATTTTAATATTTAACCTATAGTGGATTAATTGATCTAAACTAGTTTGGATCTAATTAAAAACACAATATAATAAGGAAAGATAGGGGATAGAATAATAATATCTATGACTTTGGTTGAAGAATAAACCATTTCAAGTTATTTATAAGCACAAAACAAAACATAGTGAAGATTCTAGGGAGATAGTTTTTAAAAACCTAATGATCATATTAACATATATTATTAATATAAAATTTCTAAGCATATTCAAGTCACTAAAAAAATCAAATATCATATATAATACAAGAGCCAATAATATTAACACAAATTTCAATCTAATCACTACAATATAACACATACATAAAATTCATAAAAATATGTCAACTTAATGGAAATTTAAAAAATAAAACACATAAATTTGGAGATTAAATAAATTCACCACAAACTTACAAATAATTTCCAAACTTTCTTTCTTGCATTAATTGGAAAAATAATCCCTTCTCTTTACAATGAATAAGATTCATGTATACATAGGATTTTGATGGCCACAACCTCATATTCAAAGCTTGTTGCATGTTTACAAAGTATAGAAATAGAATATGTATTAATTTATTTCAAGGATTAATATGTAAAAAATAATTCTTGGTATATAAGAAAATATATAAATATCTTATGCCAAGATTAGACAAAAAAAAGTCACGTTATGGTGCTTGAGTAGAACTACTATTGTTAACTAGACTTGAAATAGTTGAGACTCTAGTTTAATCCATTTGATTAATCAAAATCAAAATAGGAGTTTTTTATGTAGTATAAGTTATAAGGAACACTTACTATTGATGAAGACATAATTGTATTAAGACTTGACATAATTATTGTATAGGATGCAACTATAGCTTCCACTAAAGTAGTAGTATTTTAAGGTGAATGCAATGGAATATAAAATAGAGATACCTAAAGAAACTATAGATCCAACTAAATTTTCTATAAATATATGCACTAGAACATATGATATATTTTTTATGGTTAAGCCAATGATTATTTGACTCTAGTTTGAGTAGCTAAAAACTTATGTTTCTCAATGTTTCCTTGCTCTTTATTTTCTATTATATGCTACTGATCATGTTTTATGGTCTAATTCTAAGACCTCAAAATAAATTATAGGCATTTTAAATAATTCTTTTATTTTTCTTAATAATTTCCAATTTAAACTCAATGAAACTAAAAAATATTCATTGGGTTCTTATTTTTGGTCCAATTTTTATTTATAAAATGTGATTGAATGACTTGATCACCACTTCCATGATAAATGTTTTCAGCACTTCTTATGAAATCCCTCATAGAGTAATAATCTTTGATTTATTACTTGAATAAATGGTGTGTATATGGTAAATATGAGCATATATCCCAATAATTTAATTGTTTTCCTCTCTTGCGTTGTCAATTGGTTAACCAAATCTTTCACTTTATTATGTCATTACATGAGATCATCCCTTTTACTATTCATATAGTTTGATCCAAATTTATATCCTTAAATGGTAATATGTTGAGTTATAGCTATGAATTTTCTCTTATTACCTTATAAATGTTATATAATTTTCCATCTAAAAACCTCAAGGATTCATTGGAATTCATCACATTCCCCCATTTTGGCTATGATTCAACCTTTTCTCTATGTATATAATGTGTAAGATCATAAAGGGATCGAGTTGTATTTTATATTTTGTTGACTATGCCCTTAGGTGACTCTACTCTTGGTTGATATTATAATCTATTATTTTCCTATAGTAATCCTTATAATATTTTATTAAAGAACACAAAAATATCATCAACCACATGTATTAGGTCTTCTTTGAATTCATCATGCTCTCTTTGGGTTGTATTTCTTTTCTTAGTCAGTGGGAAGTGTTCTTACTATCTTTTGAATTAAATTCTTCTTCCCCCACTTGAAAATTTTATCTTTTTCACCATTTTTAGTTGGTTAGATGTTTCATCAAATTTTAGGGTAATTTTAGGATCCTAAATAATAACTATATTTTATGTACATGGTTTCTATATTTATAGTTGTTGCATCCATGGAAATGTTAAAATTAGTTCACTAGGGGAGGCTAACTTAGGGGATAAAATTCTAAGAGATAAATATAACTATAGATTTGGCATGATTTTTTAGGGGTAAAGTGAAGGGCATGATATTAGAGATGTGGTAAATGGAAATATAGCGAATGGTGTGTTAACCATCCTCTCTTTAGAAACCCTAACCTGAATTGGACACTTAGTTATGTGTTTTATGATATTAAGATATCTATTTATGACGGTGACAACTGAGGATGCTATTAGAGTGACTAAAGGCATTGATAGTCATGAATAGGTAGAATAATTTATATATAATGGATAATTAGCAAAACTAGAATGAGAAACCAAGTATCCAAACCTTGGGGTTTGAAATACAAATGATAAAAAACTAAGTTCACTTTTAGGTGTAATATTAACAACAATCATAAAGTATATAGGCTAGTTAATGGTAGCCTATGTTGTAATATTTAAAAATTTTCCAATAATAATTAATGTGGTAATAACATGGTTAGTGTCAATTGGAAAAAAATTTGGTGTCAACTAAAGAATAATTTGGGTTAATTGAGACAATTTGAATAATAGTTTTAATAATATCAAGTGAAGAAATAATAATGGAAATAAAGGGAATCTCACTTGAAAACATTTGAGCGGTTACAAATTAATAAACTAGAGTATAAATTAGTATAATAGGAATAAGGGTATCAATGGTTGTTTCAAGAATGTTTACCTTGTTTATTTCAACATCTAAAATAGGGCATACATCCTCTACATCTATTATTGACTCAACTAAAATAGTAGAAAAATAACTAAGGCTAAAAGCTCCAGACATTACCTATGTAGGAAGCTTATAAAAAAACATTATGTATATTTTCCTCTTCTTGATCATATCCTAAAGATTAATATTTAATATATAATGATTAATATCCTTCTTCAAACTAAGGTATATATTTTGGCCTCTCCTCTAATATGAACCTTGGAGCTGGCAAATTTCTAGGTAGGGTTCTACTAACTTGATAAGCCATTGAATGTTCTATTGTAGTATGAATAAGATGATGAGAGGGTGGTTGATTCATCATTTTTTATGGGCCAACATGATATAATGTAGCTTTTGTTAATTAAAATGTGACTTTAGGGACCAGAGTAGTTCCTCTCATGTCCATAAGATAAGTTTGATGTCATGAAGTCTTATGTTGGGGTATACTTATGAGTATCCTAATTTTTTAGTTATTCATCAATCTCCTCTAGATACTTTTCACTCACAAGATAATTTATTTCAAACTTATTTAACCTTATAATAAAAGGATCATATAGTATATTTTGGAAATAGCCATGGTCATCTAAGCATATCTCATTTTGGTGTATACCTAGGTGTTATCATCATCATTGAGAAAAATTTAGTCATTATTATATCTTCTAAGGATATAGGTGGCTCTTAATCTTCCTTATAAAATCTTTATATGTTTATCCATTCTACCTATAGGGTCCTAGGGTCTATACTCTACCAATTTCAAAATTTAAAAAGCTGTATGATGAAAAAACATAGATAATTATCCCCATTGTTGAAATTTTTGCATACCTATGTTGAGTGGCATTTTGTTTGTCTCTTTTTTAGTTTTCATCAATGCTTTGAGATAATTAGTATGTTATCTCCTACTTGACCAATTTGTCTAAGACTAGTCTAGTAAAGTAAAGTGGTACAACCAATCTTTCTTCTACCCTTATGACTATGTGGTCTAGGTAGTAACAATAAGCTCTCAATGACTTGAGTGATCTCCTTATTTCCTTTGACAACTTGGGCATTAGTTGTGCATTGAAAAATTTGTAGACCATAGGATAAAATATGTTTGTAATCCTATATATAAAATTGTTTAATTGATGGTTTTGAAATATGTCATTTTCATCACATATTCTATTTTATCCTCCAGGTTCTCATGCGGATGAGGCTATAAAGGTTACAGTGGCACAAAAAATATCTAATATGCATGAAAACATGTAAAAATTGACATTTTGTCTTTTTTGAGAAATATTATGCATATTCATATTGTATTATAGTGTTTCCCCAAGTGTAGGGATAAATATATATTATATAATTATATAAAGGAGGCAAACCCAAAATTCATCAACATGAGAAATGGAAACAACTTCATAAATTTTATTCAGCAAATCCATTATAATCCTAACACCTAATCTAAATTATGAGATTAAAGTGGAGTTAAATTTCATATTTCTCTCAATTTTTTTATGTTATGATGTCCAACTTATCAAAGTCTCTTTGATATCATGGTTCTTAAACCATTCCTTTACTAGTTATTGGTTAAAAAAGGTTTTTGGTAGGGACTTTTTAAATGCAACTCTAGATACACAAGCTACCAGATATTTAATATTTCATCTATGAAATATATCATCCATGCACATTCCAATATTAAATAAATTATGGAGGATGTAAATGTAAGAAAATAACTATAGTTTAACTATCATTGTGTGTAATCCAACTACTTGAATGGTGAACAATTCATATGTATATTCCACTTTTTAGAGGGACAAATTATAATCATCACTATATTCTTGTGAAAATTTTACGTATTTATATATATATAAATAATGTGGGAAAACATTTCCTAAGGTATTTGGGTCAAATCTTATATCCTTGAATTCAAGATTAATTCTAAAATAGAGTAAGGATGGAGTAGGAAACTAGTCTTTGGCCATTATTTTAATAACTTATTGAGATCTATGTTAAATTTTACAATTATACTAGAGAAATAAAATGGATGTGTAATTAAATTCATAGGTTTTATGTATACAAGTGACGTTGAACTCAATTTGGGGAAAAACATATAGCCTATAATTAACCTTAAATCCATCGCATGAAATCTTGTTCATGAGAAATTAATTGATGTTTAATAGTCCATGTCAACTTTATTTCCATTTTAAAATTTGATTTTTTGACTCTTGATTTTATAGGGATTTATTCAATAGGATTAAATTTATTATATCTTTTAAGAGATTATTCACCTTTATTGTCTTTATTATATCGATCTTTGTGAAATTTGGAAGTATATAACTTGGTCACACTTATCCTTTTATATGATTTTTTCATATTGGTACTTGATTATGCTAATAAATTAGATGTGAAAACTAATGTGTTGGTTAGATGTAATTATTAATTACACTTTTAAACTTGTGGTTTAATTTTTTGGTATATATTTTTATCATTATATAAGTGTATGAAACTACAAGATGATGACATGTGGCATGTTATTGAATGTTTTTTTGCACTATGTGTTTTTACCTACATGGTCTAATTAGTGTACTTAAGTTTAATAAATTTCATTAGGGAAAATAATCCCACATGCATGAAGATGTTGGGACATGTCTACTTTCCATGTATACAATGAACCTTCTTATGTGATTTTTGGCTAATGCTTATTAATAAAAATTTCTTATTGTGAAGATAAGCTTCTTCCTTTGGATTTTTATTTTGGATTTTATAAATCCATAAATGTTTTCTTCATGCATTAGATCCTATCAATTTTATCCTTTATTTTGGCCCACTAAAACATGGTATCAAATATTTGACAATGTTTATCTGTGAAACCATTATTCACAAGTCACTATTCACTATCATTATTCATGATCACTATTCATGGTGACATGGCATCTTGGTGGTGTGGCACATAAATTATGTGGCTAGTGGTATAAAAGTGATGAAAATGATGTGGTATATAGGTGACATGGCATGCAAGTGATGTGGAAAGAAGTTGAAATGGTAGTGGGCTCATGGAGGTTCCCTTTGATGTGATCATAATGATGTGATAGATGTGGGGCATAATAATCTACTAGAGGACATGGATTTTATACTTATTGAGTCACATATGGGTTTTCACATGGTGAAAAAGATAAAGAGTCATCCATGGGTCAAATTTTTAAGGGGACCCATGATTCACATGTGTATATAAATTCAAAAGTTGATTACAACACCTTTTATACTCTTGTGATCACATGTGAAGATGAAGACAAGAATCCATGTTTATATATTGTCTACAAATGTGTGAGTGGGGATAAATTATAAGAGTCACACGGGGTTTCTTGTATCTTATCTAAATAATTAATCAACTTTTTTGACCTTAGAGATGATGATAATAAGAACACTATTGAGTGTTTAGACTCACTTGTAAAAGTGGAGAACAAATTTAAGAGCCACATGGAGGTGGCACATGTTCTTGTATAAAGTGAAGATGCTTTGAAGATTTTTTCACATGGTGAAAAAATTATAGAGATCACATGACACCCCACTCAGTGTGGGTCAAAATTCTAAGGGACAACTATGCATTTATCACTCTAACTCTCTCATATAAAATGCTATAAATCATTGTTTAATGTTTGTATTTTGAGAGAATCCCATTTGGGGCTATCCACTTTTGGATCATTGATATAGGTTATATCTTGGAAGTCATGGAAGATTAACTCACCTAGATGATTGGTTTGTAAGCATCATTCATACTTAGGTGGTTAGAGATTGTAAGGCTTAGATGAGATTATCTGATCCAAAACTCAGAGGTTTTGGTTGAAAGATAATTCAAGAACACAAATAACACAATAATTTAATGTTATCTCTAGGAAGAGATGTTTTATTTCTCATGAAATTTAAAAAAACATATGCTTATCTCTAGGAAGAGATGTCTGATCCCCTTCTCAGGCTACATCTATTTTTATACATACTTTAAAGGTAGGCAAAGAATGTGGAAGGCCACCAATCTTGAGGGAGATGAAGTGGTTCAAATTCAATGATTTACAACAACATAGAATTTGAGAAATTAATATTTTTAAAAACTTTTTATTTTTAGACAACACTATTAAAATTAAAATTATATGCACTCTATTGAGTTTTTAGGGGTCAAAACTCACAGAGCATATCTCATGCCATCTCATTTAGTTCTCCTCATTCTTAGATTTCTAATGGTTTGAATGGGGAGTCAAATGGAGATATGGTTCAAAATTTATGGATCATGTAATTTATTCCACTAATTAGGGTAGAACCATCACCTAAATTGTTACCTGAAGTGTCACCTAATTTTTTGCTTAAAGTGTTGCCCAGATCATTATGGCTCACCTAGTTTGTTGAAGCATAGAGATCCTTAAGGTTAGAGGTTAGAGCCTGGAAGGCTATGTTAGTTTGGATCACCTATATGAATACATGGAAATTAGAGTATTTTTATCTCAACTCATGAAGATGGAAGTTGATGCTTTGGATCTCACCTTGGATGATATAGTGTTAGCATCATGATGGAGTTGCATGTTGTAGTTTGGAGGTTGGAGTTTGTAACCCTTGTTACAATCTTGATTCACTTGAGTAATTGTAAGCACTAGAAAGGATTTACTAAGAGGATTCATTATAGAAGAGTTTTTCTAATGAATATGAAGTCTGGATGCTACCTTTACCCCATGGTTTTTCCCTAGCTAATTTAGTAGGGTTACCATGTATATCTTGTGTAATGTGTTCTCTCTTATTTTCTATTTTTGTAAATTTTTTATTTATAAATTTATTATGTGTACATGTAGGATGTTTTATTTCCTAATAAGTGGTATTTAATATAGGCTTTAGTTATTAGTACCTGAGCCTTTTTGGTCCTAATAAGTGGTATCAGAGCCATGGTTATTGGCTAGTTTTGTGATAGTGGGAGTAAAAGGTGGAGATACCAAGATATGAAACAAAAAAAAGTCTTCATGGTAGGTATTTATCTCTTAGTGTAAGATATATAATGGAGGGAAAGTTGAAAAATATTTTCCAAATGGATCAACACTAACGGTGTTCCTATTAAATAACCATACAATTTGAGGAGTAAGTTGGATTCCATTTGTGAGATGGAGGTTCTTGGATGGTGAAGGGATATAAGTTGTGGGGTCCTACTACCAAAATTTAAGATGATATGATGCTAAAATTCCATGTAAAGGAGGTACAAAAAACTTGATATTGTACCTAGTGGATCAAGAAGAATAAGAAACCTGAGGTTTCATGTAAGGATAAGACCATGTGTGTGACATGTGGTAGAACATGATGCAACTTGACTATATATTTGGGGCTCAAAAACTTAGTACATGTAATTATGTATTGAGTATCATGATGACTTCCCAAGAACTATGGATAGGTACCATGTTGTTCATAGTGGGTAGTGGTATGCTTAAGTGTTGACTTCTATGGGCTTTTCTCTCTTGTTGATAACTTTTGTCAAGAGTATGATGTTCACTTATTTTTATTCATGGTTATAATATCTATATTAAAAATCATAATTCCTATATGATGGTATCATTATGAGATGGAGTAGATAGGAAGACTATGAAGTTGAGGTAAATAGTTGTTGGTTTTCATAATTTCAAGACTATATAGGTTCTAACAGGCATGCTAATGTGGTATAGGAATACCTTCATGAAGATATAAGGTTTAGCATATGTTGATACTATATATATATTGCATGTTGGTTAAAAAAATTAAAATTATCAATGATGATATGGATCAAGTGACAGGATGAAGGATCAAACCAAGGATGGAGATGAATAGTAGACATGATAGCAAAAAAGTCAAGTATCCCAATTCTTACAGTTATAAGTTGTATTATAGAGTATCCTAGAATAAGGAGGATAATACGTGGATGTGTTATGAATCAAATTCATTAAGATTAATAATCCTTAAAAAATCAATGGTGTTTACTATATTACATAATTCCAAGTAGTGGGAGTAGTGAGTGGTTTGTGGTAGAATCCTAAATAATGAGGGTCCTATGGCGAAGTGGGAATCACTTCATGTTGTTTCAAATATGCTATGGAGGAGTAGATGCTAACAAATTTGGTTAGGGTAGAGAAATTTTAGTAGTGTTAAAAACTTATACTAGGATTGTGTGTGAGTATTAGTGGGCATTGGTGATAACATGGATGATAGCTGGATTCTCACTGAATCTGGCATCCAGTTTCATCAACTAAAACTCATCTTCTATGATAACCAAATCACAATCAAGATCTATAGGAATCTAGTCCTCCCTCAATGGAATTTTATTTTTGAGATTCACATGCATTTCATTTAGGATCTCATTCATGAGTAGGCCATTGATATCTTCTACATCCAAGAAATATATCAAATTGATGATATATTCACCAAAACCTCCACTAAGAGAAGTCTCTTAATTTGTAGACTCTTCATGGGGTTCAAGAAGATCCATACTATTCCTTTGTGTAATCATCTATATTTACTTGGGTACCTTGTTATCCCTTTTTTTTGAGACCCAGTTATTCTAACCACCTAAGCTATGCTTGAGAGGGTTGTTATTGTAGGCTTTTTCCCACTATGTGGTTTTACCTACATGGTATAGTCAACTTGCTTAGGTTTAATAAATTTCATTGGGGAAAATAATCCCACATTCATGAGGATGTTGGGACACATCTATTTTTCACCTATTTAATAAACCTTCCAATGTACTTTTTGGCTAATGCATATTACTTCAATTTTCTTATTTTTAAGATAAGTTTCTTCCTTTGGATTTTTGTTTTGGATTTCACTACTCCATATAGGTTTTATTCATGCATTTATTCCTTGATTGGGGCCCACTCTAAAATTTAATGTTATTATTTAGTCACATCTTCATAAGATTTATGATCTTACATTTTTTATTATTATTTTATGACACTATGAGATCATGAGACATTGCACAATATCATTGGGTCACATAGTTACAAGCATTTATACTTATCTTTATAAAAAAAATTATGATTTCATGAGATGATGACACCTTGTGGCTAACTATATCAAGAGTACATGTTGAAGCATGTCCCTTTGTCATGTAGTCATGATATTCATGACTTAACCTATTTAAGAAAATACTTATGAAGTTACAAGATGATGACACATGGAGTAATCTCACATTATCACTTAGTCATATGTATTTATTCCTTATACTTTTTTATTATTTAATTTTTAATCCATGAGATGATAACATGTGGCATAATATCACTTAATTGCACCATCACAAAGTTTTAAACATATTATTTTGAATTGTTCATCATGGTATTATAGAATGGAGACAAATAGTATTATTTCATGATGTAAAGAGACAATTCATGGCACCATAAATGTATAAGAATCAAATATTTCCTTTTTAGTATAAATGTTACATAAAGGGTTTGAATACCTAATCTGTGATAAGTTGTCGATGCATTATCTTTTAATTTATCATTGGGAAGATACACATGGAAAAATATAAATCGAAATTGTAAAGGGAGACATTGAACTATAAAGTAAAACCCAAACTACTTGAACATAAATAATGTTATCTTGGTTAGATTAAATAAAGCAATTTAAAACAAAATTGGCCTTTTTTTATTAAGTCTTTACAATTTTAAGTCCAAAATTTATATAATAAAATTTATTATTAATACTAAGGTTTTGGCATGCTTGATATCTAGAGTCATTATGTTTCAATGGAGACCAGATATAGAATTACTTGGGAAAACTTGGGTCCCTATTTTTTATTTTTAAAATGAGGCAAGTTGGTCCCAACAAATGAAAACTCAATGTGGAAATACTCTAGAGTATTTGAGATTCCATAAGTTATGGTTTAACTACCATATAAAAATCTAAACCATATAATAAATAAATAAACAAAGTAGAGAATTGTAAAGAGTGTCAAACATAATCACTGAACATATTAACCCTTATCATTTTTTAGATTATACATGATTTTTTGAATACCATTTTTCTTATTTTGAGACTCTCAAAAATATTAGACATGAATCTAAGGTTTTTTTTCCTCGTATATTTAATATTATTTTATCTCTTTTAAGCACAACTTTGTTTGAAGTTGGGTATTATTATTCTACAATCTAAGATACCATATTCCCAATAGAGATATATATGATTCCTCTCTAAACACTTATCTAATTCCAACCATGAATCCATATTCCTAATAGATATTACTTGAATCACCCCTTTTTCATTTTATTTATTTATTGATCTCTTTTACTAGAAGAAGGGTTGGGAACTACCATGGATTGGGTTTATAGGAGTAAATTATAAATAAGGTATTTCACTCATAATTTATCTTTATAAATGTTTATTATCTCTCAAACAAGTTTTAGGAATGTAAATATATAATTGATCTTTTAAAATGAGAAGTATTTCAAAACATTTCATGAAAATATCAAAGTAGCTTCCAACAATATGATAAGATTATTTACTTCAAAGAAAAATCATTCAATTATGATATTATCCTTGATTCAATATTTAAATATTTCAAGAGTAATCCATGAATATCCATAAAAGTGAATAGTTGTCTAATGTGTAAAATTTTGAGCAAGCTGAATAGTCCTGGTGACATTGTTTAAAAATCTAATCTAGGAAAGTTGGAAATATAATATACCCCTAGACTAAAACTCAAAATTATTTCAATCTTCTCATATTTGGAGAAACCATAAATAATGCTTTAGATATTGTCTTTTAAATTTAAATGTTAAATCATTACCTTGGATATCCTCTAATCAAATAGAATTATTACCTGAGATCTCCAAATTTTGATATGGTCCAATTCATAATGAAGTGAACTTGTCATTTGATCATTTCTTTTCATGTGATATTTCCCATATAAGTAATAAATATAAGATTCTAATAAATTTTAATTTTCATCATTTTTCAACCATATCTTGGAGATGTCTTGATGTTTTTTGATATTATACAAGGATTCCATCTGTGAATCTTCCATTTGGACAATATCTAATAATCTAGACTGAGTCTCATCATCATCCTCCATATAATCTTGAATGAATGGGTATGTTGGTAACTTGAGAGTAATAGGAAAAATAGGTTGTTTCATGTATACCAATAGGAAATGTGAATATTTAAGGACTTATTTATGTTTGTTCATGTCTTCCCATAGTGCATACATTAGTAATAAGTGTAATTTTATTTGTTTAATTTCTAAATATGTTTTTATGGCATCAATCAAATTCTTATTGGTGGAATCAACAACTCCATTTCCTTTAGGATAATAATTTAACTAAAAATTGACAATGATATAGTTTTAATACACCCATTTGATGAATTATGTTGATTGAAAAGTGGGACCATTATCACATATAAGGAAATTGACATCCAAAACCTAGTCAAAATATTTTTTTAAGGAATTTTATGACTTATTAACAGTTATTTATAGCAAGAAATTTTATCCATATATCTCAATAATATGTTACTATTAGTAAAATGTTGTGTTCATATAATTAATTAGGATAAATGAAACATATAAAATCAAACCCCCATTATGAAAAAGGTTGTCCTTCAACCATAGGTTATAGAGGTATAAATACATGTACTTCCCCTTTTTCAAATATCGGTCATTGATAGAAATTTATGATATGAGAGTGTGCATCATTGAAAATAATAGGATAATAGTATCCAATTCTTATAATCTTGTGGATTTTAGAATTACCTAAAGGATGTCCACTTCCTATATTTTGATTAAAATTGTCAAGGATGTCTTTAACTTCTATAAAAACACACCTCATGTGGATACATTCATAATTATTTAAATATCAATCATTATTTTATCATATAATGTGTTTATTTTAGAATAATATATCTTATGTGTTCTCTATTTAGCCAAGGGTCATGTGTTAATAAGTAGGTAATTAAAAATCTAGTTATACCAATCACCACATGTTACTTGAGACTAATTTCCTTGCATGACAAAAATGTGCAGATTAGTTTTTGTAATTAGTTGAATGATGTCATGTCCTCTTAACATTTTATTAGGAATAATTTACACATAAAAATCTTATAATGTATCCATAAATTTTCCTCTACACTCACCTAATTCATTATGTCTAACTATGAGCTTAACATTTGGATCTAACACAATAACATATACCTTATTTGTCAAGATGTAATGCATGAATTTATTCACAATTTTAATTATACCATACATTTTTTTTTGATAATCAATAGTTTTATCTCTATCAATTTTATATTAGTGCTCATTAACTTTATAGGATTTTCACTTTCTTTAAAATTTTGAGTGAGTATTATTATTATTATTATTATTATTATTATTATTATTATTATTATTATTATTATTATTATTATTATTATTATTATTATTATTATTATTATTATTATTATTATTATTATTATTATTATAGTATGTTTGGATGTGAATGAATATAAGAATATGTCTTTGGTAAAATTTTGGATAATCAAGACTAGGGCATGAAGGTTAGAAATTTTTATTTATTTAAATTATATATTTTCTTTGGTTATCTATTATACCTTTTAATCATGCTTCAACATTGCATTCAATGGTCTTACAATCCCTACAAATCCATAGATGAATTTTGGAACAAATTTAAATTTACGAAAGAAATATTTGAGCACATTTTTACTATTAGGATGTGGAATTAATGAAATATATTATAATATTTAATTATTAATTAAAAAATAATTTAATAATAACATAGCCTAGTGACTTACCTTTTTTGCACCAAAAATACTCTCTTTGGGATTTAATGAGATGCCATCCCTTTTGCATACATCAAGAGTATTCTACAATTGGGTAACATGATATGTCATATCTTTGGGAAAGATAATAAGGTAATCCATATATATGGTTATGCACATACCAATGAGTCTTTAAAATGAAAATTCCATGGGACACTAAAAAGTATCACTTGCATTGATTAGTCTAAAATGTGTTCTTTTGTATGCAAACATTACCCATTTGGTGTTAAAAGTAGTTTTCATTCAATAGTCATTTTATACTAACACCTAATTATAGAATTAAAAAATTCCAAGAAATACATAATTTCAGACCCACTAACCATTTGAATACCCTAATAAATGGAAGGTAATGAATAATTATCCTTTTATGAAGCTCTATTAAGGTCTATGAAATCTACACACAATATGATTTTGCAATTCTTCCTCTACATAGGTACTAGATTAGAAACCTAAGTAGAGTGTCTTATTATAAATATTATTTTATCATCTAGTAATTTTTTAACTTCTTTCTAAATAAGGGATTCCATAATGGTATTAATTGGTCTCTATATTTGTCTACAAGTTTTGTGTCCCTCTATAAGTGGTATTGTTAGTGGTATGACCTTAGGATGAAAAATATTTAAATATTCATAAAACCAAGCAATCACATCCTTGTACCATTTTAAAATTATTTACATCTACTACCTCACTTTATCATAAGAGCTTAGTCTAATATTGACATGTTCGGGATGTTCATTTATTCTTATGTTTACCTAGGTAAAATTATATTCATTCATTTTGGATTACTTTTGTTTCTCATCTTGGTGATCCATGTCAAAAAAACTCATTCTAATGATACCATCCATTTAGTTATTTTATTTTATTTTAATTGGATGATACCATCATCTCCAAATAATTATTTGTTCATTATTTCAATGTATTTTTCATCTATAATTTTAGATTCAAAAGCATCATAACTATTCATGAATTATATAATCTATTAGTCATTATCAACCACCTATAAATTATCAATGTTATTAAGAATTGAAGGGCATGGCACTAATTATATATAAAATATCTATAATTTAAACTCTTTAAGTGGATCAAAACTTATAGTAGAAGAAGCCAAAGATTCTATAGTTTGGTTGTGTTATCTATAGATGATATTTATGGATGATATATCACCTCTATCTTTTACACTTCTTAAATGTATATCTTTTTTGTTCCTCTCAATTTTTTACCTTTCTTGCCTCTATAAGTCTTGCATATTCTATATCTTGTGCCCCTTGGTATATATATTAGTAAAAATAGTCTTATGTTGATGAACCAAGTATTTTATCTCATAAAATACTTAAAATGTACATTTATTTCATCTCTATAAGTTTTGAAGCTTTACCTACATTCCTACTCCCTAGACACTAATGTCTGAGATAAACACTAGCATCAATGTTAGTGTCTTAACCCAATGCAAGTGTCTAATTCCCTAAAGTAATATAATTTTTAAATTAAATTTATCCTAATGGTATGCATAAGTTATTTCATGATTAATTATCCAATTTATTGATATAAATACAATATCAACCGCCATTCATGCCTCACCTTGAAAAAGACCAAAGAGAACAAGGTAGCTTATCAAAATAACTCTATCAAGAAATTAATTGAAAAAATATTGCTTATTTACAAACTATTCATAGGTAAAAAAACATATATAGGTTTGAATTACTAAAGGAGTAACACAAGAATATGATTTTCTAAGTTACAAGTTAGGTCATTATTGTTCTCTCTTTCCACATATTGCATGATTTACATACAAGCCAACACATATGGGAGAACTATATCAGTCTGAGGCCCTCCTCTAAAGTATTTGATATCTAATAAGTTACCAATGATATATGTTTATTTTGGTTTATATATATTTCATTTTACCACTAACCCATTTTCCCCCAAGGTCACTATTAAGATGAAGAACCAAGGTTTTGTAAATTCATGATGAGCTAGATTTTATGACCTAGATCTAAATGCACTAGAGAAAAGGTGAAGTCAAACCCAAAAGAATCCATTAGGTTGAATTTATTTTAAATAAGTATTATGTACAACATGCTTGTGCCAAAATAAGACATTAGTATTGATGTAACCATCCCATGCTGACGTTAATGTCTAGAGATCTAGAAGTGTCAGATCTAAAATCTAACAATTTTTATATAATCATCTTTTAGATTATTTCCAACCTATCCTAGATACAACACTATGTTATAATTAGAACCAATTAATTATATTACTTATTTTTCATTTCCATGCATAGCTTATCTTCACTTTCTATATTTATCCTATACTTAGCATAATAAATTTGGTATATTCTTATATCTAAAATTTATCACCCAATTGGCCTACTTTAGATATAATTATCACCCTCATGTATTTTCATTTATATATTATTAAAACTTATACCAAAAGGATAATATAATCCCCCTTATCTATAATTAGGTTAAACATTTGATGAACCTTATTTGTTTGAATGAAATTTTTTATGACTATTAGAGTTTTAAACCATTTTGGGTTTTAGATTACTACACATTTTCATCTCTTATTTTTTCTATTTTGCATGAAACCTAGATGTATCCCTAGATTGGGAGGTGTGACTATTGAACACAATGAGATTCCCCTCCCACCATCTAAGATGTCAAAAATGAGGGATCTTATACTTTGGATAATGATGAGACCCATGTTGACAATGAGAAACATACTAATATTTTTATCATAGAAGAATATTCTAATAATGAAAACCATGAAAAAAATGAAAATGATTAAATAGAAAATGATCAAGTGAAAGAAATTACATTATTTCATGAGTGTATTTGATAAAACCATAAATATCTCAATGAAATCCTAAAAAATATACTTGAAGCAAAAAGTTCTAAAACTATAGTGGAAACATCCCTACCCATGAACACATTACAACCTAATACATCTCATGGGGGCACAAGTTATGTGTTTAAACCTTTGTTTCCTAAAACTATTATTGTTATATATATAGTGGAATTACCCATTATTTTAACACAAATACTGGTTTCAATGGCTATTACTAATAAAAAAATGTTTTAATCCCATTTGATTACTACTCAAATCGATAATATAAATCCCACTAGGTCTATTATCCAAAAACTCCTTCAAGTTATAAATACCTTAGAGACAAGGTTACAAACATTGAACAAAAATCTTTTAAAAATCCCCTCATGTTATATATTTTCAAGATGTGTTTATAACCCTCTTCCACTTGAGATATATTCGCACACTTTTCCAACTATATTTGTTGGACCCAAGTTCACATTTCATGATCTAAATTATGATGCTAAAAAACATATTAAAACCTTTTAAATGGCATGCCTTGATTATGCCTATAATGATAAATTTCTAACCAAATTATTTCTAAGAAGCCTTGATGACTATGATTTAAGGTGGTTCTATGATTTATCTCTATAATATATAAAAGCATTAAAACCCCTTGAAAAATAGTTTTTAACACACTTTCCCATTAATATTTTTGAAATGGTTTCCTATGCTCAAATTGCCAAAATAAAAAAAGGAACCAATGAACCTATAAATGAATATGTCTTGAAATATAAAACAATGCTACACAAAATGACCAATATTATGAAAGATAAGGAGTTTCAACACATATCCAAGCAAATTTTGCTTGTTCTGTTACATGAGCACATTATTTTTTAAAAGTTTATATCTTTTGATGACTTATACCATATTGTATGTGATCATGAAATGAAACTTATATCATTGAATAAGCTCAAGTTTGTGGTAAACACACCAACTAAATTTACATATAATAACAAGTTTATAATTGAACTAAGTTATAAGGTAAAACCTCCTAATCCTAAAAAGGAAATAACCACCATGATAAAACATAGTTTAACAACTTATTTGACTTGTCTTATCCAATGCTTCAAGTAGACAATTTCCATGTTTACTTGAGTTCCAAATTTCATTAATCTCATGTTTTTTTAGAGTGTCATATTATATCTCTCCCTCATCCTATCCAGTTTTATATGATCCAACCTATACCCGAAGAATATGATGAAAATTCTTATTGTGATTAATGTCAAGGACCAAGGAATTCTATAGGAAAATTCTTTACCTTGAAGGAAAATATTCTAGATATTATTAATGACCAAGAGCTTACATTTGAGGATCCTCCAAAGAAATCAAGATCATAACTTGTTGATCAATATAAACAAAAAATATTTAAAAATCCTTTACAAGACCATTATAAGAAGGAAACAAAAGTGTAAATGGCATATAATACACATACTCCTCCACAACATTATGGACACTCACTAGATGGAATTATTGGTACTTACACATGATTTATACCTCCTAGGGTTCAAATACCCTCTTTTATTTTTGATGATAGTGAGATTAAGGATGATGAATTTGACCTTCATTATTAATTTATTTGATAATGCCTTGATAAACACCCTATACACATTATTATAATTGATAATTGTGAAATCGAAAATGTTTTCATCTTGAAATTACTTATGAATTTGGTTTATACTCATAATGATTTACATCCTTATACTAGATAAGTTAGAGTATTTGATGGGACCTCCTAGAAGGTTCTTATTGAGATTCACCTACCTTTACAAGTCAATGCCACACATGTGGTTACTACCTTTTTAGTCATACCTTCCATAGGACTCTTTGATATGATATTAGGAAGACCTTGGATCCATATACTTAGATAAATACCATATAAAATTCAAGGGCATGCTAAATAGATTCATGCCAATTAGGTAATTACATTTCCTAGAATTCCATATGAGCATCCTCATGAACAATAAAATATTATACCCAAACAATTAATTACCAATCCTACTAAGGCTCATTCATAGTAAAAGGGTAAGTAATGTGGGATTTTTACTAGGTGACCATTAATTGAGACACCATTACATTAAAGACATATATTGAATTCCATGGAATCCCCATCTACTTCACACCATGTTCAAATATAAAAATCACTTACACATGTTACTATTATTGATACTCCAAATAAAACACATAAAACTTAATGATAGGTTTCACAAACCCCTACTCCTATTAATCCTACTCCTACTTCATGACTATTGAGTCCTATTTTACATATGCAGAGCATCATGAATATTACTATGAAATATATTGAACTTATCCATGCTTCTTAACATAATTATAAGAATATTACACTAGGTTCGCATTGGGGAGATATTTATGACCATCCATTAGAAGGCATAATATGATGATATTTATTTTTCAAACATTCTAAAATATTAGAAAAATAAAATAATAATTTTAGATCCTACATATTTTATCATTTCCTTGTCATCTACATATTAGTTCCATGTTGATGGATGACATACTCAGTTACTTCTACATACACATGTATCACACTTCTACTTTATGATATAGGTATACACAAATACATGATATATTCATATTTTAGGTGTTGGAATTTCTCTCTACTCATGTCATGCAAAAATTAGGGGCATCCACTTCTTTGATCTTGATACACATAGGTTATATGATTATATGGCCACTTTACATTATCATGTTATATCTTACATAGGTACTTACACATGCCTTTATCAATGATTATATATTAAATAGTATACTTGATGTGATATACACTTTACATTTTTTATAACACATTGATCCATGGGTTACTATGGCATGTTTATGCTATTTTATTATACTTTACTTTATGAACTTCCTTGAGTGTCTTTCCTTACTATTATATTCATTCTTTAATCATTTCAATATATTAATTTTCTTACATCCCCTTTGCGTATGTATGCATTCATTAACACTTGTATATACAATTATTTGTTGTATGGACATTTTAATTTGTCATTATTTCTCTTATGGACATTTGAATAAGTCATGTACCTTCAATTGTGTTTCATTTGAACATGCCCCTTGTTTTTTCATCTCCTTAGACCATTGATTTTTGACATAATTTTGAGTGATCTTATGTGTGTGCTTGTTTTCTTATAGATCTTGTAATGTTTCTATCTAGAAATTTCCATGACCTTTATCATGCATCATAATCCTTTATGTGATCACATGGTTTTATGTGATTCAATGTTATATCTACCTAAACATGTTACTTCAATATGCTACTTGGTTACATTCATAGATTATATAGTTGTTTTACCCTTCTAAGGTGAGGTAACTACTAGTTCCTATGTTTCCTTCACCTCAAAATGGGGGCATAGTAGTGAGGGCTTGTCATATTAGCATGTTTTCCACACTTTTGAAAAAAATTATATTTAGTGAGGTTATATTTTAGATGCATGTTCTCCACACTCATTAATTATATCTTATTTATATTAGTTTTTAAATTTAGTGGGGGCATGTCATGTAGTCATGTTTTCACACATTCATATTTTTTGGATTCAGTGAGATCATGATTTGGAAGTATGTTCTCCACACTTATTCACATTTGGAATAGTTTAAATATTTAATGGGGGTATGATTTAGAAGTATGTTCTCCACACTATATAGTATTATGCACCTCCATATTACATTGGGGACATGTTTTGGAAACATGTTCTCCACATTGGTAATTGTATTAGTTTTTATATTTTTCCATATATAGTGGGGTAATGATTTGGAATCATGTTCTCCACACTTACATAGTTTTTTAAACTGGTCAAATCATAAACTTATATGATTCAGATTCATATTTATGGTATAATTATATACGTTGGTACCATTTTTATACATAGTTTCAAAATGAGACATATCTAAGGTGCATATGATATAAAATGTACACATAGTATTATAATATCCAAATTAATTTTAAATTCAAATTTTCTTTTATGGACTGTTACCACATCATGGACATTTTTTTACTGATATCATATAAAATTTTATAGACTTTATTGAGCCAATATACTCTAGTAGTTGGTTTATATTTTGGTATGGTTGAGGTGATAAAATCACTCAATATTTCCAAGTTTTTAGGTTGGAATTTATTTTATCATACAAAATTAGTAGGTTATAAGTATCATTGGGTTTCATGGTTGAGTTAGTCTTAACTTCTATGTGGCAACTCACTTTTTCTCCAAGGTTAAGGCTATGGGCCTTCAAATATCTCTCTATCTCTCTCTCTCTCTATATATATATATATATATATATATATATATATATATATATATATATATATATATCCTTGGATATATGCACTTTAAATATTTATCTATATTTTTCTTAATATTAGCTACAAATCTTTATAATGATACATATTTTTCAAATCAAATTGATAATAGGCAAGGTAGTTACATCAACACATAAGTGTACTCCTAAACCTTACTCTTTAAATTCCAATCTATTTCAAGTACTTTTAACCCAGATTATATAGACTTAATATATATTGTAACATAATTTTTGTTTTAGGTTAATAACCATAAAATCACATAGGTTGGGGAATCATAAAGATAAGGTGTGTTATACACACATAGGTATACATTAATTTATTTTAAACTAGTAATTTTAATACTAGATCAAAGGGGAGAAAATGTAGATGTTATTTATGGATTATATAACACCTCAATCTTGTACACTTGGGAAATTTTATACTTTTTATATTCCTCTTAGTTCTAGACCTTTCTTGATTTCTCAAGTCTCACATCTACTCTATCTTATGCCCCTTATCATATCTCTTAATTTGAATAGTCTTATGTTGATGACTCGGGCCTCTGTTTAAACCTAAAATTTAATCTAAGGTGATATTATCATTAAACCTAGATTTGATTAAAAGGGTATATATAAATATAAAGACAGAAAAGTGATAATCAAATCTCTAACAAGCCAATTATATGTTAAACTTAGATATAAGAATACACTAAAGTCATTATGTTGAGTATAGTTTAAATATGGAGAGTATAGATATTCTAAGTATAGAAATAATAAATAAGTAATGTAATTATATTTTTTTGATGTTAATGCAATTATAGATATAGAATAGGTAAGAATTAGGCTAGTAGATAGCTATAGAATATTCATCAAATTATGGATCTAATACTTTTGTCACTCTAAACATTAACATTAGCTTAGGATGGTTGTATTAATGCTACTATCAAGGTTCTATACAAGTTTTTTGTATGGAATCCCTACTGGAAAAGGATGTGACCACCTAGATGATTCTAGGTTTTGATTCACCTTCACTTTTTTTAAAGGGGTATATATAAATGAAATGACACAAAGGTGATAATCAGATCTATAGCAAGCCAATTAGATGTTAAACTTAGATATAAGCATACACTAAATTTATTATCTTGAGTATAGTATAAATATGGAAAGAATAACAATGTTAAGTATATAAATAATAAATAACATACATATAATTTTATGATGCTAATGTAATTCTAAATCTAAAATAAGTGGGAAATAAGCTTGTAGATAGTTCTCTAATAGTCATCACAGTATGATCTACCACTTATTCTACTATAAACACTAATGTTAGCTTGGGATAGTTGTATCAATGCTATTGTCAAGGTTAGATACAAGTGTCCTATATGTAATACCTACTATAAGAAGATGTGACCACATGGATGATTCTAGGATTTGATTTACATTTGATTTGGTGCATTCAAATCTAGGTCATGGATTGCCACTTCTTGTGAAATAGCAAAACCCTAGTTATCCATCTTTATTTTGACCTTGGGTAAAATTGGGTTAGTGGGCATATAGTGTTGTGGAAACCCCAAAGACCCCAATGTCATATGGCACTATTTATATATCCAATACTCCATAAGAGGGAATAATACTTAGTTATCCCTTATATGTTAGATTGTGTGTGAATCATGAAATGTGTGAAAACCAAGTACAATAATGACCTAGATTATAACTTGGTAGATCAAGATATTGATTTTCTATTTTATTAATTTAGACCTATAGATGTGTTTTACTATGACTGGTGTGGAAATAGGGAAGCTTTTCTCAATTCAATTCGTTATATAGTGTTTTTGATAAGCTGCCTTAGTTTATTTGTCTTTTACTAGGTATGTGCTAGGTGAGGAAAGAATGAGGGTTGATCTTATATTTATATCAATCTCTTTCAAGTATTAACTCAAATTAGAAAACTTATGCCAACCATTATGTTATATTTCATTTGAAAATTAGATTACTTTAGGGTACTAGACACCTGTATCAAGTTAGGACACTAACGTCAATGCTAGTGTATATTAAAGATACAAGGGAGTAAAAAAGAAGGTATAGGTTCATAAATTGTAAATATGGAGGATAAGTACATTATACAAAAAAAATTCAAGATAAAATATCTATGTCACCAACATAATAATGATCATACTAAGAAATATAGGTCAAGGGGCAAAAGATAGAGTAGATATAAGACTTGCAGATGTGGGAAAGTCATATAACTAAAAGGAAAAACCAAGGTTTGAGTCTTCTAAGTGTATAAGACTAAGGTACTATATATTCCATAAATTTCATTTACATTACACCCTTTAATACAGTAATGAAATTGGTAGTTTATAGGAAAAGAATACATACTTGGGTGTGTATGCATACCTGGGTGTATGTGCACACCTTGTCTTTGTATATGCCCAACTTGACTGACCTACAACCATGAACATGTTATAGTATAAAATCAATGCATATAATATGGGATTTAAAGTACTTGAAATATATTTAAATTAAAAGATAAAAGTTTAAGAGTATTCCTATGTGTCAATGTAACCACTTTGCCTATTATCAAGTTGATTTTAAAAAGATGTATCATTGCAAGGCTCTATAATTGAGATTATGACAAATATAGTAAATATTTAAAGGCATATATCCAAGGAAATATATTTATAGAGAGATAGATAAGAATTCCATGCCCCCAACCTTGGACAAAAAGTGACTTTTCACCTAGTAATTAATATTAGCTCAACTATGCAACCTGATAATATGTATAACTTAGTGAGGGTAGATGATAGAATTAAGTCCAACCTAAAAACTTGGTAAGATTGAGATTTATTATCACCTTGACCATACCAAAAAGTAAATAAACTACTACATTAGATTGGTGTTTTAACCTTTTATAACTTACTGAGATCAAATCATATGTTTGTTAAAGAGATGAGTATACTAAATCATGGTAAAAATATGCAATAAATAAAACTATTTTTTTATAGAATTTATTAGTTTTGACCTTTCTAAAAATAAAAAGTAATAGTTAAAGTAATAACTTAATTATAAAATTACTAAGACAAATTATTTAAAGGCTATACAATAAGGTAGAGGCTAGTGTGAGTGTGAAAAAAGATCCTGGTGTCATAAAATATCTTGGGCAATATCACCATAATTAGATATTAGTGTCATTATTAAAGATGTGGTGGTAGTGTCCTTATATTGGTGGTAGTATACTCCTCTATTATCTAAAAAATTTATGGGTTTTGTAGATTAGGGTCTATTCTAACTCTACTCCAAATTTTAGCTCCTTATGAAAAAAGAGTTCATTAGCTCTATTTTCCTCCAAAGACCCTTGGTTTTCATTTATGTAAGGGTTTGAATGAACACCATGAGAAAAAGGGGTTAGTGGGTCTAATGTGTTGGATGTGTGATCCACAACCCTATGTGGAAACACTACCTACATATCAATTAACTAAGGAGGGTTCAATCCTGATGTAGTTTTCCTACCTATGTTCTTGGTGCAAGTGAAAGTGAATGTTAGAATGCCTCAATGTGAATGCATGAGAGGATTCCTTAGAGACCAATTGAGATTTTAATACCTATGTTAGGTATATATTACTAAATTTATGGGCTGAGTCAATACAATATTATAAGAATGAGGAGCTTTACCTTAATGTGCAATGGTACTTTTGTGTGCTTATTTGTGATAATGTCCACCTAGGGTTTAAGAGAGTGAAAGTAGTGTTTATATAGTGTTCTCATAAAAATGACTTAAGAGGGTGACTTAATAAAAGGTCTAGGTCAACCATAATCATCTTGGGGATATGTAAACTACTTTTTTAGATGATATAGGGAATTAAATCACTAATTAATTGCACTAGTATGGGTCTTATGCGGTGTTCTATAGCCTAAGTGTTATTTGTAGTTGTGATGTGACTAGAGTTGGATCAAAAAGGAACTTAAGATGGGTAAAGTTATATAATAATGGTAAAATGACCTAAAATGGACATCCAAGACATGAATGGTCATTATTAGGAGATTACATTTTCCCCCACTTTATTCTAGAAATGTATCAAAGTGAAATGACTAGGATAAAGGAAAAACAAGCGTACCTAGACTTACCTAAGAGGTGAAGCCTATGAAGTTAAGTGAGAGTATGTGAATTTAGGTTTGATTATGTGAATCATGATCCATTTTATATATTATAAATGAAATGTGCATAAATTAGTCCTTATTTAAGAGTTATCAAAATCAAAAGACTAAACTGAGTAAAGAAGTAAAACTGAGTAAAACCAAGTAAAGAGATGGGAAAGAGGTATTGAATGAATACACCTCACTAGGTACATGAAATAATTCATGAACCTATATGTGTGCATGTATATAGTGATAAAGTAGTGAATATATTAGACTAAGTTGATAGATTATTCAATCTTCATGTGTGGGTGGCTTAAGAACTCAATCCATTTTTGACTCCATCATTTCCAACCCTTAGTTGATCATGACTTGTGAATAGCTTAGATTGGATTGATAGTGTGTCCAACCATCTCATGTGGGTGGATCAAGAACTCAAGTAGGCTATGAATCCATCATTTCATACCCATGTATAATAGAATCATTTGAAACTAAACTACACAAAGTAATATAAATGTCTAATTGGGTATATCTAACTATGTATGTTGGCTTTGTGGCCACTCAAGTAATTAAGTGGATCTAAGCCACTTGGGATTTCCAACCACTATAAATGGATTGAGGAATAAAATTAGTTTGAAACATGGAATATAATTTTAGGTGTATAAATTATAGATAATGACATTAAATTTTTCATGCACATACCCCCAAATCTGATATCTAAGCATATGGATTCTAAACTAAGTTGTAATAAACTATATATTAGTATATAAATGAATATGGTAATGATCATTCCATGCATGATGCCCCTAGTCTAAGCAAACTAATATGAATATGAGTTGAACTAGTATGAATTTGGGCAAAAATTAAGTATAACTAATAATCCTTTAACTAAATATATACAAACCTTTATTATACCTATTGTGTTGTTCTAGTCAATATTGGTTCTAATAAAATTGAGGATACTAGATAGTAGTAGAATATATTTTAAAGTATCACCATGTGGCACTAGTGTCCCCATTTAGGCATTAGTGACCTTTTGGTTTGAATTTTATGCAATTGTACTTCTTTATGGGTTTCTATTTTCCCATAGTGTTTACTTATGTCTGATTTTTTGTAACTAAGCCCATGTGCTAAAAAATGTAGTGTGAATGTAATATATGGTCCTAATCTCTATGAAAAACACCTATGAATTCCCCCTCTTTTGAGAGTGGTTATTTAACCTATGCAGTAATTCTCCTCAAAATATAAAGCTCTTCAAACTATGTGTTAATTGTAACATATATTATAACTACATGATAATGAAATATAATGTGCATACATAACATTAGAATGTAAGATAATCTAAACATAAGTATGTAATGTAATATGTATGTCATTTCTATCATTGACAAGGATGCTAAGATAGATGTAACAAGGTATGTAAAAGAAAAATTGAGTAAAATTGGGTAGCTACCTAGGGGTATGGGGCATGATGTCCATCATGGCACCCAAGTAGGAAGGGTAGATGCATGAGGTCCCTCATGGCATAAAATATTTGGTTATGTAACAAGTAAAGACAAGTGTCATGTCTATGACACATATAATCAAGCATACATACAAAATGCATGAGTCATGCAAAGTAGTCTAAGGGTATATAATACAAAATACATGGGCACATACCACTAAATCTAAGAAAACAAGACATAAAAGGACATTTTCAAATGCCTATATACACAAGAAACACACAATTTTGCTTAGATCCACATAGAAATAAATGTTTAAATATTTACATACACAATCAGGAAGGCACACACAAGGACATGGGAACATCTCCAAAACATACATATTTTGAATATAAATGACATAAATCCAAAGAAAAATGCCATATTAAAATTTCATCAAATAGAATAAGCAAAGAAATACAATAAAATCTAAACTAGGAAAACTCAACATGAAAGTATGCATGAATATGTAATATAAATTTGTGTAAGATCTAGGATGTACATATGTTGAGTATAAAGTCATAATAGCTAGTAAAATTTTTTTGGTAAGAGTAACATGATCAATATCAATATATAACAATGCTAAAGATAGGATGTAAAGTATATAAAGATAGAACCTAGTAATCAAAATTATGTATAGAGAACCCCTAAGTGGACAAATGTGTCAAGTGAATAACCATGAATTAGTGTCTATGTCCCTAGTGGGTAGATAATAACAATTATATATTAGTGTAGTAGACTTGAGTCCTGTATCAATCTATAAGTACTCGACAAGAACAAGTGAAGTATGTTGTATAATAAAACCAAATATACTAGGATAGATAACATATATAGTGTCTAGTAAATATAACAATTATAAACATAACAATGTATATAATATTTAATTTTATATTTTCTAAGTAATATTTGATTTTTCTTTTTTTTTTGACATGTTATATTATTTAAAAAAATAAGATATAATCTATGTACAAGTAACATGAAAATGAACTATGTATAAGTAGTAAGAGAGATAACGAAATTAAGTACAAAAATGGAGGAACAATACTGACTAATGAGTCTCATGGAAGACTCACTATCATTGTGGCTTGTGTCAAAAATAAGAATGGTAATATCTCATGCAGTGTGATTTATATGTTAGAGTTGAATGGTGTTACAGTATGAATGTAGGTATTGTTCATCATCAAAATCATAATAACCTGGAATGCCAGAGGGAATTACCTCATATTGTAGAGTTGACCTTTCTTAATTATGATTTGGAATATTAATTATGGTATTTCCATTTGAAACTATTCTTATTATAGGCATATGGTGTTGTGGAGGCTCTTTTGGTAGAAAGCCTTTTTTGTTAATGCATGTTGGCTTAACATGATTTTGAATTTGTAACTTAAGTTCTTGCTCTTTTGGTAACATTTCCAATGTATCTAGACTTTTTTCCTTGATAAATTATATCTATGAATGATTTTCCTTAAGATGTTCAATAAATCCCAAACCTTGTTGACCAACAATATCAACTACTAGAATAGTAGTAATGATGCCTTGGGCCTATATGCCCAAACCCTGACCATGATAATCAAATTATTTTAGATATTTTTTACCAAACTCATAATAATTTTAAAGTTAGCCTCTTTTTATAGTGGTATATTTGCATATTTTACTTATTTTTCCTATGCTTATTGTATTACTTCTTATTGTGATTATGTTGTGTGAACCTTTTATTGTTCTGAGTTATGCTTTGGTAAACATTTTTGTATTGTTTTTTAATTTTACCCTATTTGAATTGTAGATGTGGAATCATAAGTTCCTTACATGATGTATCACTATTTAAGATTTATATATCCATTATTTGTTGTACTTTCCTTTTAAATTCTATATATGAATCATTTTGCTACCCATGCATTCTATGAAATGCACATTAATATCTAGATCTCCTCACTAGGTGTAGAGGGAGTAGGTTGATCAAATTATCTTTAATCATTTCCCTTAGTGCCTCACTTGAAATCTTGAATGTTTTTTTAATCACTAGTTTTAGATGTACTTTGTTTTGATTTATGATTTGGATATGAAAGAGTGTTAGGCACAACTTTGTTATGTGTAGATTTATATACATGGTTTACGCTAGTATATTATGAAAACTATGTAAATTTAATGTGTTTTACCAATAATGTGACATGTTAACTAAATAACTAATTTTGATTATATAAATATGATATTAACTTACTCATACTGATAATTTAATCCCTTAGAGTCTCACAAGTGCAAACCTTAGTTACTTCTAATTAAACATGTAGGCACACACCCTATAAGGAATATGTGTGAATAGGCTAAGTATAGGAATTAGTGAAAATGGTATAGGATTATTCATTTTGTGGATGAGTGATATCATAGACCTATTTAGAGGGAAAGTAGTTATCAACCTCATAGAGATTTGGAGGACGCAAAGATTCATTCATATGCATAAAATATGACATTGAATCTTGAAACCTTATTGTTAGATTACGTAATAGATCCTCTATGTATTAAGGATTTGTTTCTTAATTGAATCCCACATAATATAAAAATAAGATGTTAGAGATAGAATTAAATATGACATACATTTCATTTTATATAAAACATCATCTATACGTGTGTTTTTGTCTTTTTTTAGTTCATTTTAGATTAAAGGAAACAAACATACAAATGAAAGTATTAAAATTTGAAACAAAAATTAATGCACTTATTTTGTCATTATTATATAAAATAAAATTAGAAAATGTATGGATCTAAAATTTGGATGCTAAAAATGTCAACCCTAGAGTTATCTAGGGTTAGGGTTTGAGAAATGTTCTAAGTCAAGTTCGCCAAATGTTTTACCCTTTTAGGAATTAGTGAGCATAAATCCTATATTTTCTAAAGCATTAAGTGTTCTAAATTGGGTAATAATATGTAATGAATGCATCCACTTATTTGTTATAGAATTGACTAGTTTTGACCTTTCTAAAATTATAAATAAATAGTGCAAGTAATAACTTAGCTGGAAAATGACTGAGATGGATGATCTAGAGGATGAAAATTAAGGTATAAGATAGTTTGAGTGTCAAAAATAAGATACTAATGTCATAAACCCTCCTAGATATTATCACCATAATTAGACATTAGTGCCATTATTATAAATGTAGAGGTAGTGTCATTATATTGGTAGTAGTGTCCTACTTTATTATATGAATAATTTTTGGGTTTTGTATATCAGGTCCTGTTCTATCTTTGATCGAAATTTTAGGTTGGTTTAATCAATAATTTTCCTTATAGCTCTATTTAATTCTAAAAACCCTTAGTTTTCATGATTGTAAGGGTTTACATAAACACCATGAGGAAAAATGGTTAGTGGTTCTGATGTGATAGATGTGTGATCCACACCCCTATGTGTGCATGATACCTACATGTCAATATTTTGAGTGATCAAGCCCAATGTAGTTCACTTGCCTAAGTTCCTGGTGTAAGTGCAATTGAATGTTAGAATGCATGAGTATGAATACATAAGATGATGCCTTGGAGGCCATTAGATATTTAAATACTTGTGTTAGGGCCAGATTATTGAATGTATGGGCTGAGTCAATATAATATTATAAGAATTAGGAGATTTCCCTCAATGTGAAGTGGTACTTTTGTGTGATTTTTATGATAATGTTCACTTAGGTTGTAAGAGTTTGAGAATAGTGTCTATATAACATTCTCATATGAATGAATTGGTAGGGTGGCTTAAGAAAAGGTTTACATTGACCCTAATCCTCTTGGGGATATATAAACCTTTTCAGATGGTGTAGGGATCTAATTAACTAATGAATTACACCATTATTAGTCTCATGTGGTGTTTTATAAGCATGGGTACTATTTGTAGCTGCCATGTGACTAAAAAAGGGGAAAAAGGACCCTAATATGGGTCAAGTGGTATACTAAGGATAAAGTGACCTCAAGTTGACATCCAATTCATGAATGGTCATTTTTTAGCGATTATAATTGTAGATTTAACATTTAAGGGGATTATGAACTTTAAAACCATAGGTTGTTAAAAGGATGAAACATTAAATTAGGAAATAATTATGAAATAAATACATATACTATTTTGTATAATAATTTACCTAATACTATTATTCTAAAAATATAAATGAACTATGCAAAGATTTACTTAGATGAAAACTAAGACACATAGTTAATAGGCTAGAAATTGGTGTAGAGGCTAGTCAGGTCATCATCAATAATAATCTAAAGTCAAAACTCCTCTTGGATAGTAGCATGGTCCTCTGAATAGAATCACACTATAATGGTATCCTGTAGAGAATGATATCATCCCTTACAATTAGAGACTATGAGATTTTGGGTGGACCTTTTCTTGATTTTGAGACACTTATGCTTATGTGGATGAACCTTGATTCACTACCTATTTCCTAATTTGACTAATTTTTGATGTAAAACGCTAGACCTTAATGGTGTTAGGGTATTTGAGGAACATAAGTATAAAAATATTAATGTTACTTAGATACACTAGATATGACCTCAACACCCCACCATGTTTAAATTTGCCTACATACCAATACCTCAAGATGGGATCAAGCCCAATATAGTTCTCCTACCTAAGTGCTTGGTGAAAGTACAAGTAAATTCTAGTATGGGTGACATATTGAGTTCTTTGAATGTGCTTGATAATAAAAATATAAGTAATCTAAGCTTGGGATTATTGTAGATAGATATATGCATAAGTAGGTAAAAATAGGTATTAATTATCTTGATTTACATAACTTATTTTTTAGCTTTTTTATGTGTATTTGCATATGATTTCCATCTAGTGGGTAAAAGGATAAAAGTGGTGTATATATAATGATCTAGTATTTTTCAATATGTGTAATAAGTCTAGCCTAACCCTAAGGTATCTTAAAAAGTGGAAATATGTCAATTGGAGGAGAAAAGAGGTAAGGGATAGTAACACATTCCCTTGGTCACTAGTGTAGTGTGCTAGTGTTCAAAGGTTTGCACTGGTGTCTAAGTGGTATAATCTAATGCACGAAGACTTGGATGCTTGGGCAATGGTATGGGAGTACTTTTGGTACACCTAAGGATGGGTTAAACCTACATTAAATATGGATAAGGATATAAAAAGTCCCTAAGATAGGTTTAGGGCTAAACTAGGGATAGGATGGTATTAAGTGACACTCATTTCACTCAAGTGCCATTTTATATGACTAAAATTGGCTCAATAAAAGTCTATAAAAGTATATGGGGTGTTAGTATAAATTTTTTATGTTGTGGTAATAATCCATAAAAGAGTTTTGGAATAGGAAACTAATTTTTATTATATTATATTAAGCACATGTTTCATAGCATATGCACCTTAGATATGTCTCATGTTGAAACTATGTATAATAATAGTATTAATGTATAGAATTTTTCCATAAGTATGTATCTGGATCATATAACTATGTGTTTTATCTAATTTGGATAATTGTGTAAATGTGGAGAAAATTATTATAGAGCATTGCCCCACTATATATGTAAAAATTTTAAAACTAATATAAGTACCAATGTAGAGAACATGTTTCCAAAACACACCCCCATTGTAATCTAAAGATATTAAATACTAAATAGGTCTGGAGAACATGATTCCAAAGCATGCCCCCACTAAATTTGAGAATTTGTAATGTGTGGATAACATTCCTCTATGACATACCCCCACTAATATTCCACCCCATTGAGGTGTGGTAAATATATGAACTAGTAATTAACTCACCTCAAAATGATAAGACAAATGCATAATTTATGAATGTAAATATGTAGTATATAGGAGAAACATGTCTAGATAGATATAACATTGAAGTGCATATAACCAATATTATCACATTTAGGCCTAAGATACATGATAAGTATCATGGAAACATTTAGATAGTAATAGTACAAGTTCAACAAGAAAATAAACACACACACACAAGAGCACTCAAAACTAAGTCAAAAGGTGAAAGTTCAAGGAGACCAAAAATAAGGGGCATGTTTAAATGCCTCAAAATTTAAGGGATATGACTTAGTAAAATATCCATAAATACAATAATGACATATTTAAATATCCATATAATAAACCATGGCATATGTAAATTTCAAAGAAAACATGCATAGGCATGGGGGCCATAAGCAACAAAGCATATTCAAATGATAAAAAAAACTTATCAAGGCAAGACACTCAAGGAATTACATAAAAGGAAAACATAATCAACCAACATAAACATGTCATAGTGTCCCATGGATAAAATGTGTTATGAAAAAATGTAAAGTGTATAGCATATCAAGTATCATGTGTAAGATATAATCATTGATAAATTCATGTGTACGTACATATGTAATCTCAAACATGATAATGTAAAGAGACAATAAAATATTATAACCTATTTGCATCAATATAAAATAAATGGATGTCCCTAATTTCCATGTGACATGATTAGAGGGAAATCCAAACATATGAAATAGAAATGTATCATGTGGCTATGTATGTTTGTATCACACTAAAGTATAAGTGTGACATATATGTGTATGTAAGACTAATTGAGTACTACATCCATCAACATGGAACTAACATATAGATGCCAAGAATATAGTAGAACATGTAGGTTCTAAACATCTTTTTGGATTTTGGATTATTTTTTATTTTTTAATGTTTTTTTTATTTTTTTGGTAACTTTGGAATTTTTTAAGTGGAAAGACTATCCTATGACTCCATCCAATGGATGGTCATTTATGTCTTCCTATGGTAAACCTGGTGTAATACCCTAATTATTCAATCAAGGATCATGCATCGATGTAATATCTATCACTTTGGAATCAATGGTGCTTTGCATATTTAAAATAAGACTCTATGGTCATGAAGAAATAGTGGTAGTAAAAAGAGTAGTTCATGGAACCCATTGTTGAGTTTTTATTTATTTATTTAGTATAACATTAATATATACATTTTGAGGTTTTATAAATATCTAATCATGGCGTGTAGCAGAATATGGGGATTTTATTGAATCCACTATATGTATCTAATGTAGTGGTCTCTCAAGTACGTGTCATTGAGTAAATGGGATTACCTATTGCTTACCATTTTATAGTGAATTAGCCTTAGTAGGCTTGATATCTAGTTGTATAGGTATAATTATATTTTTTTAAAGAATATACTCATATATAATTCCAAAAAATATAATTAACCAACTGGCATGAATGTATTTAACACATCCATGCACTATAGATAGTAATACTTGAAGAGTGTGTATCCAAGATATTCCTAATAGAATATCAAAGATGCCTATGGAAGGAGTAATTGAGAAGGTATTAACCATGTGTGTGGGACCAACCTATAAAGGTAATTTAATCTCACCATCAACCTTCTGAGAGGTCTCATAAAATGATCTAATTGATATGGTAAAAGGATGTAAGTCATTATGAGTATAACCCAAGTGTATAAGTAATTTCATGGTATAAATGTTCTCTTTTGCACCATTATCAATCATAACACTACATATGGGTTGTGAACCAATGTATGATTGAATGAATAAATCTCACTAAAGAGACCAAGGTAGTTTAAACTTATCCTAAAGTATCTGTAAACTTAAGTAAACAAATTGATGCTATTGAGAAAGTTTCCTATATATAATATCAATTGACAATGTCAAGTGTTGATGCTTTGAAATGTGAGACTAATAATTTAAGTGAAAAGGTATGCCAAGAATATTTATTTTCTCCATGTATTATCAATACCATCCTAGAATAAAGGGAATGTGATAAATAATATAAACAAGTTGATTAATCAAGAAAAGGAAGAAGAAGAATAATCATCAGTTCAAGTTTTCCAATAAGGAGATTGAATATGAGGAGTTGTGGGCAACTTCTAGTTTCACATTATTCTAGGACATTATGGGTTAGGGATGTCTCTCTCTAGGATTCAAGGAGACAGTTGTCAGCAAGAGGAATAATGGTGGATGATATTTGAAATTTTGATTGATGTTGTAGGGTAAGAAAGGTCATGAGAAGATGTGTTGGCTTACTATGAAAGGACATGAAGAAGTTTAGTCATCTGAAGGATGATCTAGATAGTCAAATGGTGAAGAATGAAGGTGTGTGTGCAAGGTATATATGTAGGTAATGGAGGTCTCTAGGTGTCTAATCAAGGATGTGTTCTGAATATGTGATAGTTACATGAGAGTGATTTGAAAAGGTTCTAAACCATGATGGATTGTAGAGGATAAATAAAAACTATTTTAAGATCCATATGAGAGTTATTCATGTTTGCTTCAGTTGTTTAAGTTGATCTAATGAAGATATGATATCTATTGGTGGTTTTATAAGTATATTAACTAAGTGTGGATAGTGTTAAATTTTTGTTAGTAGATCTAGTTTGTTGATTAATATTTTTAAAGATATCTTGATCCAGGTGGAGCATAGAGTTATGGGGGGCTAACTTAAATAGTTTGAAAGGCTTGAATAGATGTGCATGATGTGAGGGGGAGCATATGTGAGATGTTATTGTCATAATGGATATATGAAGATGTCTATTATAGATGTGAACTCAAGCATGTTGATTTGATGACTTAATCAAACCAAGTTAGGTGCTTGGTAAATGTATTGAATCCTCATGAATAAACAAATGGGGAGATTTGTAAATGGTTAGGTCCTAGGATTAGAGGACTTTATAATAGAAATTGAGAGAGAAGGTATGAAGGTAATTATGTTGATTCATCATTATTGTAAATGGTCTGAAGATGCTCAAAAGGGTTCTTAAGCTCATGTGACTGAGGGGGAGTCCCTCTTAATGATTTCAAGGTAAGTTCATGCATTTTATTATGTTCATGTATGTTTTGTCTTCATATAAGCTATGTATAATCAAAGAAGAGTTTAATCATAGAGCATGTTTGAGAAGATTGAGGTAATAAGAGGTATGCACAATGTTAGGGGGAGTTTTTATTATCTCTTAAAGGTGTCCCTTTTGTATTATTGGTCCTTGAAGTATTTCTAGGTCCGTAGGATCATAAGTTGAGCCCACTTTATCATTATGTCAAAGGGGGAGAATGTGTTTGAAGAGAGAGAGATAGAGTTTGAGCATAAGCTTTGTATTGGTGTTGACATTAATAACAAAGGGGGAGATTGTTAGAGGTTTGTAAATGATGTCTCCAAGGTGAATAAGGATGTTGATGAGGTGTGATGTGTGCCAGAATGATAATGATAAAGTGTGATTTAGCATTCTTACATATTTATTTAGTGTTTGAATTGGATAGGTAGATGGAAGATGTTATTGATGGTATGGCCATGTTAAAAATACCATATGGGGTGGTTTGAGTGCTTATAATTCTTCTAGAAGAGAAAGGAATTCATCAAAGTAGTCATATGAGTGTCTAGATTTAAGTAGTCATCTTGACATATAAAGATAAGTGAGTAGATTGATGACATTAGCATTCACACATGTGAAAGTTTCAAGAGAAGCTTGATATATGGATATATTACCTTATGTAAGGAAATTTATGGTTAAAGATTTAGGTCAAGACATGGAGTGTAGCAAAAAATATTGAGGTGTAAAATTACCTTCTCAAATAGAGTTCAATAGGTTCCAATACTTAGCCAAATTTTTGATATAAAATATCTATGTTGAGCATTTAATCAGGTAATGAAGATATATGGTGAGTGATTAATTTGACTAGATAAGGATCTAACAACAAGCATTATACTTATCAAACAAAGATCAATGGTAAACAAAAAGTCTATTTTTCAAAGAATTTAAAAATAAATGTATCAAAAAAATTGATAAGTAGATCAAGAATGATGGAGTGCATTCAAACATGCATAGGAAGATCAAAGGTGCGTATTAAGTCAATAAGGTAATAAAATGCTCAAAAGGCATATATGACTACCAAGTGGCATGAGTTTGGAAATGAGGATCAAATATCAATGATGAGAGATGAGATTTAAATCTATGAAACTCCCAAGGAGATTTATGGAGTGTATTTAAACAAGATTTTAATGATCATGAGATAAAGACAAGTTTTAGATGATTTTGCATTAACCAGTGATTGTTGGCATTTAAATTAGCAAAAAGATAAAAAACTAGTCAGTATTTCACTTATATATTTTAATATAAGATGAATCTATTGATGGTGTAAAAGGAAAAGTTGAGTATTAATTCAAATAAAATCCATAAAATCTATTTTTAAGGTTTGAATATTTTTACAATCAAACTTATTAAGATCCAAAGTTGACTGAAGATTTGACAATGTTATGCAAGTGATCTTATAAAGATAATTAAAGAGTTCTTGATGGTATTTTGATGTTTCAAGATGAAATGACTATTGGAAAGTGTTGGAGACTCAATTAGGACCATATATATGTATTTTTTGGGTTTCACCAATCCATATTCAGTATTAACAAGGGATTAAAAGTTGATTGTGTTTATTGAGTACACTAGAAATTTGAGTAACCATTTTATAGAGGTAAGTTGAAGATGTTCTAAGCAAAGTTAAAGAAGAAAATGAGTATTAATATGTTGTATAAGTATCAAAGTCTTATAAAAATGCATTATTTTTCATGATATGTGCTTGATTAGATATGGAGAGTCAAAATAGCTTGACTATATTTTGATTTTATATGACTAGTCTGAGTAGTCATTTTGAGAGAGTTGTTTTGAGTGCTTAGACGCTATGTTGAAGTATCTAAAGAACATGAAAGAGTTGAAAATGTTTTGAAGGTTTCAATAATGTGATATAATCATATGACTATGAAATATTTAATTATTTGCTTTAGAAGTTTGAGACTATATTTTATGTGTATAAAGACCTAAAGTGCAAGTAGACCTAATTGGTAGGTTAAAGTATTAATTTGGTGTTTTAGGTGGTATGGACATATGAGGGAGTGATAAAAGGTATATTGTAGTTATTTTTGATATGTTCCAAGAATTTTTGGAAGCTAGAGGTGGTCCAAGAGGTTACAATAGTAACATGTGGATGTGAAGGCCTAATTATTTTAGGTCTCATTAAGGCTTAATGTAGGATTTGAGTCTTAAGGACTATGGCTAACCTATGGAGTGGAGTGTTTCAACCATGTATCATGTGTGGAGAAATAATTCAAGTGTAAGACAAGTATGGTAAGAGTATTTTTTGACCAAGATGGGTTAGACCAAGAAAGTGGTATAAGTACAAGGTATATTTGGGTTATTGAGAAGTTAAGGAAGTGTGGAGTTAAGCAAAGTATATAAAATTTGAAAGAGAAGGTATAGGTTAGTGATGACCATAAAGGAGAATAAAAGATCAATAATTTTTATCTAATCAAGCTAATGTAGGTGGACACATAGGTCATTAGACCTAATGAGCCTAGAAGAGGCATATTGAATGAGTGAGCCCTTGAGACTGTTTACGTGAAAGAGTGAAGGTGAAGAGTGGGAAAAAATGTGGTCATCATAATTTGAAGAGTATAAACAAGATTTAAATATTATATTTTCAAGGTAGTTAGGTGGGTGATTAGTTTCCTGTGGGGTTGGTTCCTCCTTGAAAGGTGAAAATGTTATAAGGTTTAGTTGTTATGGGTGTTCAGCTAAGCAGGGGCAGTAGCTACTTGTGGGATTAGTGTCTCACTAAATTAAGGGATGGGTATTACTTGATCATTTGGAGCTAGTATAAATTATATTTTTTCATTATAGGATTATAGTCCATCTTTTAGGGTTTAGTTAGTTTTATCCCCCATGACAGTTTCCCATATATGTCATGTGTTATGTGCTTGATCTTGATATATCTTCTTTGTTTATTGTAATGGTTAATTTGTATGCTTTATGATTGTATGTGTTGAATGATTATGAGTTTGGAACTAGAATTTAATTATCTAGCGTCACTAATTTTTTTCTCTTCTTACACTCTCTAGATGGTCTTCTTTCTTGAACTCTAGGAGTTTGATTGAACTTATCTTGAATAAATGGTATTTTCTTGAATAATTTAGTAATGTGACCATATATATGACAACTATATCACACAATGTCTTCCATAATTTATGATTGAATATGGAAGTGATCTCCCTTTTACTAATTGCTTCTTCTTACATAGTCCTTTTCCCTATGACCAACAAGATGAAAAACAAAGAAAAGGCCCATAAAATATTTGACATACCTTGAAGCATTTAGATATCTAATTGGCTTCTTATTTTTTCTCTTGACCTAATCTAACTTTTTATCTTTCAATCTACCATCCTATTTGTCTTGTTTTGATCTCTTTTATTCTTGTTCAATCTTACCTATATTGATTATGACCTTTTCATACTTATATTTTAGGGAAACAAGACTAGTATTAAATTGAACATATTTAACTTCTTTATCTCTCATGCTTTAACTTGCAACCTCTAACTAAATTTTAAGATTTTTTATGGTCTTTTTATCCTCCATAGATTATTTAGCCATGTCGTCCTTTAATATATATGGTTTATCTTCAATAGAATTGATCTATTCTTGATTCTTATTTTCTTCTCTCTCAGAATTGCCTAACAAACTTCCCTCAAGAGAACTGATCATATTCCTCATTTTATGATCCCTTTTATTTTTCTCATTTAGCTCACCAAGTGCACCCATGATCTTAAATTCTAGATCAACTTCTTATTCCTTACTATCATGGAAAAATTCATCACACATGATGTCCTTTTCTTTTTAACAACTTTACCTTTTATCCATATTCTACCTTGTATCACCTTTAAGTGGTTAAACTTGCACAAAAGGTCCTAATATATTACCAATTATTAGAGGTACAATCACTATAGGGGAGGGGTGAATTAGTGATGCTAGATAATCTATATCTAGTTCCAAACTCCTAATCATTAAGCACATACAATCATGAAGCATAAAAATTAACCATTGTAATTAATGAATAAGATATATCAAGATTAAGCACATAACACATGACATATGTGGGAAACCCTCTTGGGGGATAAAACCCACTAAACACTACAAGATATACTATAGTCATATAATGACAAGATCCAATTTACACTAGAACCAACTGATCAAGGAACACCCATCCCTTAATTTAGGGAGACACAATCCCATAAGGACATATTACCCGTATCTATTTGAACACTCACAACAGCTAGACCTTTTAGCAAGTTTCACCTTGCAAGGTGGAACCAACCTCCTAAGAAACAAAGAACCTAAAAAAATAGCTTAAAAATATCATCTTAAATAGCTATTAATACTCTTCAACTGATGATGAGCACTTTTTTTGCACTCTTCACCTTCAGTCTTTCACCCAAATAGTCTCAAGGACTCACTCACTTAATATACCTTTTCTAGGGTCATTAGGTCTAATGACCTATATATCCACCTAAATAAACTTTATTAGATAAAAATAAATGATCCTCTTTTCTCTTTGATGTTCTTTAATAACTTGTACCTTCTCTTTCAAAGGTTCTTTACTTCTCTTAACTCCACACTTCCTCAACTTCTCAAACATCCTAAATATGCTTCATACTTATACCACTTTCCTAGTATAACCCATCTTGGTAAGCTAGGTTACTTACCATACTTGTATTACACTTTAAATATACCTCCAAAAATGTTACATAGGTGAAATAATCCAATTCATAGGTCATCCAAAGTCCTTAAGTCTCAAATCCTCCATTAGGCCTTAATGAGACCCAAAATAATTAGGCCTTCACATCTACATATTACTCTTGAAACCTCTTATACCATATTAAACTTTCACCAATTCTTATAACATATAAAAAATATCCTCAATATACCTTTCTCACTCCTTCATGGGTCTATGCCACTTAGAACACCAACTCAATACTTGAAACTACCAATTAGGTCTCCTTGCTCTTTAGGCCTTTATACACAAAAAATATAGTCTCAAAATTTTAAGAAACTACTCAAATATTTCACAATTACATATGATTATATCACATAGGTGAAACCTTAATGACATTTTCAATTACCTAATGTTCTTTATATACTTCAACATGGACTCTAAACACTCAAAATAACTCTTTCAAATGACCACTCATACTATTCATATACAATCAAAAGATATTCAAGCTATTTTAACTCTCCATATCTAATAAAGATCATATCATGATAACCAATGCCTTATTATAATCCTTTAAGACTTATAAAATATCTTCATACTCATTTTATTCCTTAACTCTAGTTAAAACATCTTCAACTTACCTCTGCAAGATGGTTAATGAAACTCCCAATGAATTCAATAAATAAACTCAAATTATAAGCCTTTATTCATACTAAATATGAATTTTTAAAACCTAAAAAATACATACATATGGTCCTCATGTAATATAAAACACTCTCCAATAGTTATTTCATCTTGAAACATCAAAATACCATCAAGAACTCTTCAATTATCCTTCTCAAGTAACTTATAGAATATGGTCAAACCTTTAGTCAACTTTGGAGCTTAATAAATTTTACTATATATATATATTCAAACCTTATAACTATATTTTATATATGCACCTTTAATTCCTTTTCAACTTTTTATTTTACACTATTAATAAATTTGTCCTATATCAAAAGATATAATCAAAATACTAATCACTAGTTTATCCTTTTACTAATTCAAATGCCAACAATCATAGGCTAATGAAAAATCATCTGACACTCGTCTTTATCTCATGCTCCTTGAAATATTGAACAAATATACTCTATTGATCTCTTTGGGAGCTTACTAGATTTAAATTTCATCTCTCATCATTGATATTTGATCCTTGCTTCTAAGATCATGCCACTTGGTATCCCCACGTGCCTTTTAAGCATTATATTGATTTATTGACTTAAAAAACACCATTGATCTTCCTCTAATAGTTGAACACAATCCAGTGATCTTGATCTACTGATCAAACTCTATGAATGTGACACATGTATTCATCACATTCATTCTTAGGATCTTTGACTAATAGACTTTATGCTCATTGTTGATCTCTATCTAATAAGTATGATGCTTGATATTATATCATTATCTAGTCATATTAATCACTCATCATATACCTTCACCACCTAATTAGATGCTCACTATAGATATTCGATATCATAAATTTGTCAAAGTATGGGAACTTATTAAACTCTATCTGAGAAACCAACTTTACACCTTAATAATTTTTGTTATGTTCCATATCTAGACATAAAACTTGAACCATATGATCTCTTCACATAGGGGAATATATCCATGTATCAATATAATCTTAAAACCTTCACATGTGTTAATGTTTATGTCATCAATTTTCTCACTTATATTTATCTTTTAAGATGATTACTTGAACATAGACACTCATATGATTGCCCTGATGAATTCTTTTCACTTATGTAATCACTTCAAGCACTTAAAACACTCATAGGGTATATACAACATGATCATACCATCAATAAAATCCACCATATGCCTATCCAAGTCAAACACTAAATAACTATACAAGAACACTAAATCACACTTTGTCATTATCATTCTACTAGACATGACACCTCATCAACATCCTTGGTCACCTTGGAGACATGATTGACAAACCTCCAAAAATTATTATTATAACCCAATTTTGTATGTAATGTCATGGTAAAAATATTCTAATTTACACCATTATCAATCATAACACTACATATGGGTTATGAACCTAGGTATGCTTAAATGAATAAAGATTGAAGATGAGATTCATCATCCTTAATATCACTATAATAAAAATTAATAGAGGATATTTGAATCATAAGAGGTATATATCATGCATAAGTACCAATAATCCCATCAATTGAGTGTTTATAATGTGAGGATCCTAAGAGGATGTGTGTTATATTCAGTTTAAACTTGTGGTTCCTTATTATAATAGTCTTGCAATGGATTTTTAAATAATTTTTAATGGTGATCATGAGGTTGTGAGCATGGTTCCTTTGAAGGATCCTCAAATATAAGTTTTTGGTCATTGATAAAATCTTGGATCTTTTGGTTCAAGGTAAAACATCTACTTTTATAATGTATTAATCCTTGATGATAATTACAATGATCATTTACATCATATCCTTTAGGTAGCATTTGACTAATATCAACCTCAATAGGATGAGGGAGAGATATAAGATAACACTGTAGTAACTACAAGAGTAATGAAGCTAGAGACTTAGGTAAATGGGAGAAATTTTTACTTGGTGCATTGGCTAAGACAATCTAATTAGGATACTATGAAACTATGTTAACTATGGTGGTTTTTTCCTTTTTAAGCTCAAGAGTTTTGAACTTATAACTAGTTTTGATTATGCTTTTTTTAATAGATGTAGATATAGTTGGCATGTTTACTACATTATTTAACATATTCAATGACATAATATTCATTTCAAGGTCCCTCACAACATGGAATAATTCATTAAATATTTTAACTTCTTGAAAATAATGGACTCATGTAAAGGATCAAACAAACCTTGCTTAAATATATCTTTCAACTTTTTTCATACCATAAGATTTGTCATTTTAGCTATAATTAACTTATATCTCAATAAATATTCATTTATAGGTTCATTTTTTCTTTGTTTAATTTTAGAAATTTGGGCATAGGAAACTTTTTTGAAAATATTAATGGAAAAATGTGTTAAAAATTAGTCTACAAGAGCTTTGAATGATTTTAAGAACTATAGAGGTAAATGCTAGAACCACCTCAAAGCATAGTCCTTGAGGCTCCATGAAAATAATTTGGTAAAGAGTTTATCATTAGAGGCATAATTAAGGCATGCCACATAAAAGTATTTAAGATGTTTTTCAAGATCACCCTTGCCATAATAAAACATAAACTTAGGTGCAACAAATCTAGTTGATAAAGGGTGTAAATAAATGTCAAGTGGAAGAGGATTATGCAACACATCTTATGAATTTATATCATGGGGGGATTTTAAATCATTTTTTTTAAATGTTTGTAACCTTGTCCTCCAAGGTTTTTATAACTTGAATGAGTGATTAAACTGTAAGACTAGTGGGATTTAGATTAGCAGGTTGAGTAGTTACCAAAGGGGATGAGAATATGTTTTGAGTAGTAATAGGTATTGAAATAGGTATTTGTGTTGACACAAATAGTAATTAAATTATAGATATAATAATAATAGTTTCAAGAAACAAATGTTTAAACACATAACCTATGCTCCCACTAGATGTATTAGGTTGTAATGTGTTCAATGGGAGGGATTTTTCCACTGTATTTTGGAATTTTTTTATTCAAGTATAGTTTTTAGGATATCATCAAGATATTCATTTTTTCAAAAATATGTTCATGAAGAAATTAAATTACTTGTATTTGATCATGATCTATTTTATCATTTTCCTTTTTTTCATGGTTTCCATTATCAAAATCTTCTTCTATGATAACCCTATCAATATGTTTTCCATTGTCAAAATGGGTATCATCATGATCCAAAGTATGGTATCCCTCATTGGATTGAGACATATTATATGGTGGGAGGGTAAGCTCTCTATGTTCAATATGCACACCTTCCAATATATGGTTATGCCTAGGTTTCATGAAAAATAGTATAAGTAGTAAATTAAAAAGTATGGTAATCTAAAACCCTATGAATCAAAATAATTTGCATTAAAATGATTTAGGTTCACCAAATATTTAACCATAAAATGTAATATAAGGTGATATTATTATTAACCCTATATTTTATTAAAGGGTTATATAGAAATGAAATGGCACAAGTGTGATAATAAGATATATAGTAGGAAAATTAGATGTTAAACTCCTATCTAAATGTACACTAAATTTATTACATTGAGTATAGTCTAAATATGGACAATTCAACTATGCTTATTATATAAATAATAAAGAAGTAATGTGCTTAGCTTGTTCTAATGCTAATATAACTATAGATGTGGAATAAGTAGGAAATGGGTTGGCAGATAATTTTGGAATGGTTGTTAGATTTTGGATCTGACACTTCTAGCACTCTAGACACTAATGCCAACTTCAGACAATTACATTTATGTTAATGTATAAGTTTGACATAAGAGTATTTTATAGAGTTCCTACTAAAGAAGTATGCTTATATGTTTTTTAATACCTTCAATATAGTGAATTTATATCTAGGTCATGGACTATTACTCCTTGTGAAATGGAAAAACCCTGGTTATCCATCTTCATTATAACTTGGGAAGAAATGGGTTAGTGGGCACATGGTGTTGATCTAACCCTAAACACATCATTTTTATAAGGTTTTACCTTCATAACCAATAATATTTAAGTGGGCATGACAATCATGTAGTTCTCTTATATGTGTTTGTTTATGTGTGAATCATGAAATGTGTGGAAAGTAAGTACAATAGTGACCTAGCTTGTAACTTGGAAAATATAGACCTTGGGATGATCATTTATTACTTCAGACATGTAGATGTTTTATTCCTATGAGTGGTGTGGAAATGTAGAATATTTATTCAATTGAACTCTTGATAGAGTGATTTTGATAAGTTTCCTTTGTATCTTTAGTTTTTTGATAGGTGTGTGCTAGGTGAGGAAATAATGAGGGATGATCTTGTATTTATATCAATCCCTTTGGATTACTAACTCACATTAAAGTACTTAGCTTGACTATTAGGATATGTTTCATTTGAAAATTGGATGACTTTATGGCACTACACACTTGAATTAGGTTAGGATACTAACATAAACACTGATGTCTATCTCAAACATTAGTGTCCATAGAATAAGAAACTAGGTACAAGTTCAGAACTTGCAGAGATGGAATATAAGTATATTTTAAGCATTTTGGGAATGATAAAATTTTTGTGTCATTAACATAAGATTGGTATAACTAAGATAAATATACCAAGGGGCATAAAATACAATAGATTCAAGACTTGTAGAACTAGGAAAGGCATAAAACTAAGAGGAATAGCCAAGGTTTGAATTTTCCAAGTGTAAAATATTGAAGTGTTACATAATCCATAAATATCATCTGCAACCTTATATATTTCCAAAAATTCTTAAAATGTACTTATCTTCCATCTTTTTAAGTTCTAAACATGTACCTACCTTATTACTCCTTTTACATTAATGTATGGGATAAACACTAGCATTGTCATTAGGATCCTAACCCAATATAAGTGTCCAATTCCATAAAGTCATATAATTTTCAAATGAAACATATCCTAATGGTTAACCTAAGTTATTTAATGCAATTTATTTACCCAAAGGGATTGATATAAATATAATATTAACCCTCATTCATACCTCAGCTAGAAAAATATAAAGAGACCAAGGTAACATATCAAAATAACTTTATCAAGCATTTAATTGAATAAAGAATCCTTATTTCCACACCAGTCATAGGTACAATACATATATAGGTTTGAAGTACTAAAGGAACAACCCAAGTGCTTGATTTTCCAAGTTAAAAGTTAGGTCATTTTTGTAATTGATTTACATATATTGCATGATTCACACATATTCTAACACACAGGTGAGAGAACTACATGAGTTTGAGGCCCCCTTATAGAGTATTGGATATGTAAGTAACACCCACTAAAAAAGGGGTCTTTGGGGTCAACTCAAAACCATGTGCCCACTAATCCATTTTATCTAAGGTCACTATGAAGATGTAGAACTAGGAATTTATAAATTTTTGAGTGATAGTCCATGACCCATATATGAATACTTGAGTGAAGGTGAATTCAAACATAAAAGCATAAAGGTGGTTTCCTTATTATGTATTTTATATAGGACATTTGTGTCAAACCCAGATAGTAGCATCGATGTAACCATCCCATGGTAACATTAGTACCCAAAACTCTAGAAGTATCAGATCTAGAATTTGATAACTATTCTAGAATCATATTCTAAGCTATTTATTGCATGTTCTAGATATAACATTATTTCAACATTAGAACTAGCTAATCATATTACTTTTTTGTCATTTCTATGCATATATTAGTTTTAATTTTTATATTTAGCCTATACTTAGTATAATAAATTTAGTGTATGATTATATCTAAGTTTAACATCTAATTGGCAGAATGTAGATCTAATTATCACATGTAGATGATATTTTGTGATTATATAGCACCTCAATCTTATAAACTTGTAAAAATTAGACCTTATTTATTCCTCTTAGTTCTCTACCTTTCCCTCCTATGAAAGTCTTTCATCTTCTCTATCTTTATGTCCCTTGGCCTATATCTCTTAGTGTGACCAATCTTATATTGATGACTCATATCTTCTATCTTGCCTAGAATGCTTACAATTTAATTATCTTCCATATCTACAAATTTTAAGCATCCACTTATTTTCATGTTTCCTAGACACTAACATCTAGGTCAAACAACAACATCGATGTTACTATCATGTCCTAATGAAAGTGTCTAGTTCCCTAAAGTCATCCAATTTGAAAATGATATGTATCCTAATAGTTGTCCTAAGTGATTTATTTCAATTTATTACTCCAAATGGATTGATATAAATATAAAATAAACCCTCATTCATTCCTCACCTATAAAAAAGACCATAAAAAACTAAGGCACTTATCAAAATTAATTTATCAAGCACTCAATTCATAAAATATGACCTATTTCCATACCAATTATAGGTACAACACATATGCAAGTCTGAATTAGTAAATGAACATCTTAAGAGCTTGATTTGACATGTTATAAGCTAATTCACTATTGTACTTGTTTTTCACACATTGTATGATTCACACACAAGCCAACATGTAAGGGAGAACTACATTAGTATGAGACCCTCTTTAGAGTATTAGATATGTAGGAAATATACTTTAAGAGTGGAGTCATTAGGTTTATCTTGAAATCATGTGCTCACTAACCCATTTTTCCCCAAGGTCACATTGAAGATGAAAAGCTAGGGTTTTTCTATTTCATAAATATCAACTATCTATGACCCAAATCTAAATTCATAAGGTGAAGGTGAAATAAAAACCAAAAACATCCAAGTGGTCACATCCTATTTTAGTAGATATTTTTTACAAAAAAATAACATCGAACCTAGACAATGGCATTGATGCAACTATCCCAATATAATATTACTGTCTAGAGAGAAAGAAACATCAGATCCAAAATTTGATGACTATTCTAGAATCTACTTCCTGCCTATTTTTAGACCATTCTAGATCCATAACTACATTAACATAAGAACAAGCTATGTATGATCTGATTATCACATTTATGCCATTTCATTTCTATGTACGACTTTAATACAATTAGATAAAACCAATCTAGATTTCCATTTTTGGTTTAAACAATTGGTGAACCTAACCTTTGAACATAAAACCCTATGATACATTAGGGTTTTATGATTATTATACTTTATTACAAATTTAAAGTTTTTTATTTGTGAAGCAATGGAAAATTTTAGTGCAAAAAGTTGATTTTAAATGGAAGATAAAGAGGCATTGGTATCTCAATAATAAAAATGGACTAATAGATGCATTTTTATATGTTATAAGAGATCAAATAATTAAAGAGGATAAAATAAAGGCTGCCTCACCTAGTAATGGTGAATCCTTAGAAGGTAATATACTCAACCCACACATATCAATCTACCTACATTGAGTCAGGGCATGGATTATGTCTTGAAACCTTTGTTCCCTAAAAGTAATATTGATACATATACCATGGAATTACCTATTGTTTCAACATAAATACTAATTTTAATGCATATTACTACTCAAAACATGTTTTTATCCCCTTTGGTGACTAATCAAATTACTAATATAAATGTCATGGGTCCTATAGTTCAATCATTTCTTCAAGTTATAAAGACCTCATAAGACAAGATTACAACATTAAAAAAAATTCTTTAAAATCCCCCCATACCAAATATTCTCAAGATGTGTTGTATAACCCTCTTGTACTTGAAGTCTCTTTGTGCCCTTTGCCAACTAGATTCATTACACCTAATTCACATTTTATTATGGTAAGGGTGATAGTGAATAACATCTGCAAACATTTTATGTGGCATGATTTGACTATGATTATAATGATAAACTTTTGAAAAAATTATTTCCAAGTAGAATCAAGAACTATGCATTAAAGTGGCTATGTGAATTACCTCTCCAATATATAAAATAGTTCAAACCTCTTGCAGAACAATTTTTATCACACTTTTCCAATAACCTTTCAAAAAAGGTTTCCTATGAATAAATTATAAAATCAAACAAGAAACCAATGAACCTATTAAGGAATATGTACTGAGATATAAGGCAATGCTAGCCCAAATGACCAATACTATGGTAGACAAAGAGTTGAAATATATATTCAAGAAAAGTTTGCTTTCTCCTTTGTAAGAGTCTATTATTTTTAGGAAGTTAAAATATTTTGATGACATGCAATATTTTATGGGACTGTGAAATGAAGCTTATGTCATAATAGAAGCTCAAGTATGTTTCACATACACCATTTACATCTGCATCTAGTACCAAGTTTGTAATTAAACCAAGTTATAAGGTAAACATCCTAAGCCTAAAGGAAACAACCACCATGGTTAACATAGTTTCATAGTAGCCTATTTACGTGTTTGCCTAAGTCCCTATCTTAATTACTCCTACATTTACTAGAGTGTGAGCTTATATATCTCCTTCATCTTATCAAGGTTGATATGAGTCAAGCTCTACCCAAAAGATATGAAGTGAATGCTTATTGTGACTATCATCAAGGACCAAGACATTACAAGGAGATGTTTTACCTTGAAACAAAAGATCCAATATCATATTAATAACCAAAAACAAATATTTGAGGATCCTCTGAAGGAATCAAGTTCACAACCTAGTGATCACCATAAACAAAAAATATTTAACAATCCTTTATAAGACCATTCTAAGAAGAAACTGGAAATCCAAATGGCATATAATTCACATCATCCTCTATCAAATTATGGATACCCACTAGTTGGGGTTATTGGTACTTACACATGACATATACCTCCCATGGTTCAAAAACCTTCTATTTTATTTGATGGTAGTGAAATTAAGGATGATTAATATGATCTTCATTCTCTATTCATTTGAATATACCATGATAAACACCCACATGTAGTGTTATGATTGATAATGGTGAAATATAGAAAATTTTCACCATGCCATTACTTACTTGGGTTATACCCATTATGAGTTACACCCCTCTACTAGATTAGTTAGAGCACTCAATGGGACCTTCCAAAAGGCTCTTGGTGAGATTGACCTACCTTTACAAGTTAGTCTTGCACATGTGGTTACTACCCTTTTAGTTATCCCTTCCACATGAATATTTGATATGTTATTGGGAATACCTTAGATACAAACTCTTTGAGTTGTACCTTATACAGTGCATAGGCATGTTAAATTCACTCATGCCAATCACATAATGACAAATTTCATAATTATATATAATCATACTTTAGAGAAAAAAGACTTATACCCAGATAACTAGCCATCAATCCTACTAAATCTAATTTAACATAAATGGGTAAGCAATAAGAAATCTCATTTGCTATGCTGATAGTACTTGAGAGACCATTACATTAAAGACATGCAATGGATTCCACATAATCCCAATCTTCTACTACACATCATGATTAGATATTTAGAGAACCTCAAAATGCACATATTATTACTATGTCAATGAAATAACATAACACTCAATGATGGGTTCCAAAAAACCCCTACTCTTATTAAACCTACTAGTTTTTCATGACAATAGAGTCATATTTTACATGTGTAGATCACCATTGATATAACATTGATAGATATTATGGATATATATACTCCTTAGCAATGTAACTTGGGGGTATTACACTAGATTAAAATTAGGGGGTAAACATGGCCATCCATTAGATGACATCATAGGATGATCTTTCCTATTTAAAAATTCTAAAAATACCAAAATAACTTTAAAACTCCAAAGATGCTTTTATCATCTACATATTCTATTGGCTCCTTGGCATATATTTTATAATTCTATATTGATAGATGGCATACTTAGTTACTCATACATACACATATATGTCACACTTCTAATTGAGTGTGGCACATGCATACATAGATACATGATAAATTCTTATTTTATATTTTCATATTTCAATCTACTCATGTCATATGGACATTAGGGGCATCTGCTTATTTTTTCTTGATATACATAGGTAAGATGATTTGATTATCACTCTACATTATCATGTCTGATATTACATTTGTAGTTACACATGCCTATTATCCATGATTATATCTTACATAGGGTACTTTATATGATATACACTTGACATTTTTTTGTAACACATTAGATCCATTAGATATTTTGACATGTTTATGTTAATTGCTTATGATTTACTTTATGTACTTCTTTGAGCATCTTATTTTCCTTGTTTGATCATTTGAATATGTTCCTTTATTTGTGGCCCTCATGCTTATGTATGATTTGATTGACATTTCCATATGTTATTATTTTTTTGTGGATATATGAATATGCCATCCTTTCTTTTGTATACATTTGATTAAGTTATGTCCCTTAGATTGTGTGACATTAAAACATGCCCCTTGTTTGTTTTCTCCTTAGACCATTGCTTTTCAACTTGATTTTGAGTATTCTTATGTGTGCTAGTTTTTTTATGTTGATCTTATAATATCACTATATAGACATTTCCATGATATTTATCATGCATCTTAGGCCTCCATGTGATCACAATATTTATATGTGTTTCAATGTTATATCTATATATACATGTTCCTTCTATATGCTACATGTTTACATTCATAGATTATACAATTATCTTATCCTTTTAAGGTGAGGTAACTATTGGTTCCTATCATTCACTCACTTCAAAGGGGGGACATATTGGTTGGGGTATGCCATAGATACATGTTCTCCAAACTTGGGATAGTTTCTAGATTCATTAGGGGCATGCTTTGGAAGCATGTTCTCCACACTCATTTAGTATGTGGTACTTATATCAGTTTTTAGATTCATTGGGGGCATGTCATATGGGTATGGCTTCCACACATTCATAATTCTTAGATTTAGTGGGGGCATGCTTTAGAAGCATGTTATCTACACTAATTAAATATTCAACATTTCTAGATTATAGTTGGGGCATGTTTTGGAAACATGTTTTCCACATTCATACTTATATCAATTTTTACATTTATCCATATATAGTTGGGGTATCCTTTGTAAGCATGTCCTCCACACTTACATAGTTATCCAAACTGGTAAAATCACAAAGTTATATGATTCAAATTTATAGTTATGGTAGAGTTATATACATTGGTACTATTGTTATACATAGTTTCAGAATGAGACATGTCTAAGGTGCATATTCTATATAACATGTGTCTAACATTGCAAAAGCTAAATCAGTTTCATGTTCTAAAATTATTTTATGAATTGTTACCATATCAAAAAAAAGTTGTATTGATACCCCACAAACATTTACAAACCTTATTAATCTAATCTAGTAAAGTAGTTTATTCACTTTTTTGTATGGTTGAGGTGATCAAATCACTCAAACTTTCTAATTTTTTAGGTTGGTCTTGATCATCTAGCCTCACTAGTTATAAGTATCATTTTGTTTCACAGTTGAGCTAATCTCAACCACCAAACAACAACTCACTTTTTCTACAAAGTTAGGGGCATGTGCCTTCCAATATCTCTCTTCATATCTCTTTAGATATATGCACTTTAAATATTTGTCTATATTGGTTTTAATTTTAGTTTCAGATCATTTCAAGGGTAAATCTTTTTCAAAATAATTTAAAAATAGGTAAGGAAGATACATTGGCACATAGGTATACTCATAAACTTTCTATTTCAGTTTAGATCTATTTCAAGTGATTTCAACCTAGATTATATGAATAAATTTTATAATGTAACATGATTTTGGTTGATGGTTAGTCACCAAAAAATCTCTCAATTTGGGTATATGCAAAGATAAGGTATGAATACACACCTAGGTACACATTCATTTCCTTTAAACTAGTAATTTAATTTCAAGATTAAATGGGAGGGGAAAATGTAAACTATATTTATGTATTATATAGAACCTTAGTCTTATACACTTGGTAAAATTAAACCTTGGTTGTTCCTTTAGTTCTCTACCTTTCCTACTTTTGTAAGTCTCACATTTGCTTTATCTTTGTGCCCTTCGACATATATCTATTAGTCTAACCAAGATTATATTGATGACCAAATTCTTCTATCTTTTCTATGATTCTTAAAATGTTCTTTTCCTCCTTTTTTTCAAGTTTTGAACTTGTACTTATTATTTTGTTCCCTAGACACCAATGTCTAGGTCAACCATTAGCATTGATGTTATTTTCCTATCTCGACATAAGTTTCCATTACCCTAAATTCATCCAATTTGAAAACAAAACATATCTTAATGGTTAGACTAGGTGATTTAATGTGATTTACTACTCTAAATATATTGATATAAATATAATATCAACACTCATTTATTCCTCACCTATAAAAAAGACCAAAAATTACCAAGGCCTTTATCAAAAGCACTCTATAAAGAATTTAATTTAACAAATCTTCCTTATTTCCATGCCAACTATAGGTACACCACATATACAAGTATGAAGTAGTAAAGAGAAGCCAAAGAGCCTAATTTTCTAAGTTACAAGCTAGGTCATTGTTTTACTTTCTTTAAACACATTGTATGATTCATACACAAGCCAACACATAGGGGAGAACTACATTAGTCTAAGGCCCTATTCAAATTACTGGATATGTAGGAAAAATCATTTGATAGTGGGGTTATTAGGTTCATATTGACATCATGTTTCCACTAACCCATTTTTCCCCAAGGTCACATTGAATATGTAAAGTTAGGGTTTTTTCATTTCATAAGTAGAGACTATCCATACCAAAATATAAATGCACCAAGACAAAGGTGAAGCAAAACTAGAAACATCCAGGTGATCGCATCCTATTTCAACATATATTCCATACATGACACTATAATTGACCTTAGATAGTATATTGATGAAACCATCCTAGGCTAATGTTAATATGTAGAGATCAAGAAGTGTTATAACTATAATATTATGACTCTTATATAATCTACTTCCCACATGATTTTAGCTTGTTCCAAATCTAAGACTAAATTATCATTATAACAAGATAATTACTTCACCTATTTATCATTTTTATATTTATCATAGTTGTACTTTCCATATTTAGACTATCTCAGGATAATAAATTTAATGTATGTTTATATATTAGTGTACAATCTAATTGGCCTACTATATATTTGATTATCATTATTGTGCCATTTCATTTCTATATACCCCTTTAACGAAATCTAGATAAAACCAATCTAGATCTCCATTTTATGGTTAAGTATCATCCTTGTGCATTTTAATTTTTATATTCTTAACCCTTATACCAAAAGAATAGGATAATACCCCTTATCCAAATTTAGGGTTAAACATTATCTTAGGATCAATTTTATGTTAAAATATACAAATGATTAGATCAAATTTTAGGTTTTATATTTTTATTTCTTGAGATATGACAACATACAATGGTATCAAATCTTAACTTGGTTAATAAGTAACTCTTAGTCTCAAAAAAAGGAAATTTTTGATATTAGGCCTTAGAGAAAATTGTAATCCTAATATTAAGGTCTGATATTCAACATAGTTTCTAGTGCATAGAAAATGTAAACTGTAAGTAGTAAGGTATTATTTCCCATCATGGTCATTAAGGTTATTCCTACACCAAAATCTTGTTTCGATCGTGCACCATCAAAATATAAAGTTGATAATTGTGAAGGACCTTTAAATTCTCATTCACCATTCATAGGCTTAGTTGTGAAAGTGTAAAATCCTAAGTTTGATGAGGAAATTTTCACATTTTCATTTTTGGATTTATATTTTATGATTTAATATTTATCTCTATAAACTATAATTTTATTGGGCACTCCTTTCTAAGTCAACCACATATGTAAAAATTTTTATTTATGTAACCATTCAATTTTTTGACCAATCATGACTTATGAGTAACCTATAAGCCTCTTGAATATTAACTAAAAGAATTTAAGTGTACTTGTTTATACATTTTATAATTTCATGGTCTAGGGGAGAATATCTTAATAAAATAAATGGCTAAGATATTCTAAAATCCTATTAATTAAATAATTTAGATTCAATATATTCTAATAGAGTGCTTATTATGAAAGTAAAATAAATATAGAAAATACAATGAAAATAGTAATTTAAATATAGAAACAAAAATAATAAACATTAATTTTCTTATTTATCAATGTGAAAGTGGATATATAAGATGTAGGTACATGATAAGATAATATGATACCCCACATTGATTTGTCAAATTATGAATATTTGCTTTCTGTCAGCCTATATGATACCTTTAGGATTTGGAAACTACCTATGACACTTATATCATGAATTTAACATTGTTATCTAGTATGGAACACAGGTCATTTTTTGTAATGAAATTCTTTCCCTAATAGGGTTCACTTTCACCTTGTATATTTCATACTCAAATTTGTAACACAATTTTTGGATATCATTATTTTGCTTAAAACCATAGGCATTATAAATTAGGCATGTCACCATTTAAAATTGAGATTAGTGGGCTTAAGTAAATTAAAAATAATGTTGAATACCCCTATGCCAATTATTTATACCTATATATCCATATAATTATAATAGGGGCTTAGAACGATGTAGTTCCCCCTTATGTGACCATGTGTGTGAATAATTATGCAATATGGTATATGTGTGTGCATGTAGTGATCTAGATTATAACTTGATAAATACTACTCATGGGATGATATTTGAATGATTCAAACCTATAATAAGACTAGTATTATTATTCATTTTGTAATAGGTAAGAATAGGGTAGTATAAATAAGCTATGAAAATAATTGAGTGTGAGTCTGATAGGTGTTTGCTTGATAATTGATAGATCTTTCTTATTTTATTTAGTGAATTAATTTTGATTTATATTTATACCAAACCTATTGAAATGATGTCATTGGATATTTAATTAATATAAATAATTTGACCCATACATGTCAAAATATTTCCAAATTTAACCATTTCTATGTCTCAGACACTAGTACTAGATCTACAACATTAACATCAACAATGGTGTCTTAGTCTGGATGCTAGTGTTCGAGAGGATACAAAGTTATTGAAGATATGTAACTTATAAATTAGGATATAAATCAATTTTTATGTTTTTTTTTAATAGGTAATCTATCTATTCATAATATTATGGTGGGTCTATAGGATAAGAATTTAGGCATAATGAGATGTAAATCATTATCCTTTTGGAAATAATAATGTGATGAACTAAAGGGTTGAACCATGAGTCAAATTTTTAAATTTTACAAGATTATTTTATCACATATAATCATATTTTAGTATCTACACCCCCAACATTAATCTATCAATGCATAAAGATTAAATTAATAGTTTAAAATAAATAAATATATATCTTAGTGTTTACACCACACCTTTTTTTATTAAGTCCTATTTGAATTTGTTATTTCTATATCACCTTAAAAAAAACATGTTATAGTATAATTAGTGCATATAATCTAAAAATTTAATAATTAGAATACTTGAATGAAAATAAAGAAAGGAAGGAAGGAGTAAACAAAGAGTGTTGATGAAAGCATGTTTCCCCATAGTATTTTTATTTTCATAATGATGATTCTTGGTAAAATAATTGCAGAGGGAGGTTCACAACTGATCCAAAAATGGTAGTTTATGTACAAGCTCATAAATACCTAATTTATGGATACTTTAATGACTTTCTTAATTTATTATCTTTTTAAAATAAAATTAGATTAAATTATTAAAATTAAACACTTAAAAATTGAAATTAATAATAAGTACTAAATAATAGAGACAACCCTCAAACTAAATTATGGAGTTCACCCAAAATTAGGCAACATCTTTAGGTCCACTCGAAAGATAAATCAATCGATAAAAATGATGCAAAAATACCATTTCCTACATCAAATTATACCAATATGGGGCTCTAGATCTATAAACAAGTTTTTGATGTCCTCTAGGAAGTCTATATATGGCTCTAGTTCTTTTGTACTATCTCTTGCTTGTCTTCCCCAAATAAGGAGCTTCACAATCTCTTTGTAATGTCTCTTGGAGGTTTGTGTAATGTATCTTGGCTTGTAATTGATACTCCATTAATATAGACATAGAAAATTTATTTATCCCCAAATAAGGGGCTAAAATTTCCTTGTAATGTATGTAAGATGCATGTGTAATGGTATCTTGGCCTTCAATGTGCCATTCCTAGAATATCAGACATAGAAAATTTAATTTCTCCTCTTGTTCTCCTTTACAAGGGATTTAAAGCTTACAATATTTCTTGTGTTTTTTAAATTATAATATTTATCCTTTTATAGTGTTTCAAAGGCCCTTGATTTATGATTTATAGTCTTATCCCTTTTTGCATAAGATTAGGGATATAAATTTCCTAGTACAAATCCTCATAACCTTTATTTTTAGTAAGAAACCTCAAAATTAAGGAATAAATATAAAGTATTGATTTTATTTTTATAAATATAGCATATCTTATTCCTTGGACTTAAAAATAATCTAAGTGGTGTGAGGGGTTCTGGACCTATTCAAAATCCCATGTATTGGCTAATTATGAGGCTTTTTTGGTTTTTTGGATAATGTTTTATCCTATTTTAGTGGGGACAATAATAATAAGTTTTTTAAGAGATAAAATTCATCATAAGGCCATGTATTGTATTCAAATTTCCTTGTAACTCATATTACTTGGTGGAGTTTTTTGAATTCCACCTTGAAGACTATGATTGGTTTATATGTTAGGCCATACATGTCTAGTCTGTTGATGATGTTAGCACTATGTTATTTTTTCCTATTTGTTTCCATCTTCAACAGACCATAAATTTCACATACAATGTCCATTTTACCCCATTAACATTTCATTGGAAAGATCTCAATGAGATCTTTGATGTGCAGATAGTTTTGGCAAAATTTTAAACAATATAATTTGGTCATTAGTGGAGATCCTCTTAGATCAATCCTCCCCACTAAAAAACTCTTGGACTACCAAAAGTTTGATTCATTCATCTCTCTTATGTCAATAATAAAATTTTCATGAAACTCATCATGTAATTAAAGATAAAAATAAACATAAGGAGTTGTTATCACCTTGATTCATGATCACAAGAGGATAAATTTATTTCTCTCTCTTGGAGGATGACTGCCCAAGCTCAAACCTGTAAAAATAGGTTAGGAGATTTAAAGACTCCCTCTCTTATTTAACCAATGAAATTATACACTCTTGGTGTCTTGGTCTTATTTTTGGTAGATCTCTTATCCACTTCAATGCAATGATTGTATGCTAAGGTGAAGCTCTCCCATTAAGATATATATTTTTTATATTCTTATTTTTTCTCAACATTCTCAACAAGGGAAAACATTTACATTGAATAATAAGTAAATAATGTTATAATGGGTCACCACTTGTATAATTTTACCTTCTTTGGGTCTTACAGTAGAATTCAACATACATGGATTTTAAACATAATTTCATTTAAAAACATTTACCAAACTTGGTTATTTAAAAAATATGCATACAAGCAATTAAACATAAATTTAAGTATCATGTTTCAATGAAATAAAATGAATTTCAACATGCATCCATAAAAAATAGTGTTCATTTAGTGATGCTCACCATGGAAGCACTTATCATGTTGGTTTCATGTCATGCCATCTCCCTCTTGGGAGTACAATTTAGCATAACAACATGTCTCTCTACTAATATCTAACTTGAAGAACCTTATTTTAAATTTCTCTCTCAATTGAGTACCTATTTACTATCTCTTTACCTATATTTACAAATTCTATAGGACACGGTAAGTAAAACATGCTAACATGAATGTCAACATGAACATGATAATATAAAATAAAATGATAAAAAATCTTATAATGGGTTGATCATAATGTGTTTATCAACTTCGATGGATATTCCATATTCACCTTCAATATGTGATCTATCTGTACACTTTCTCATACACATCAGGTTATTTTCCTTCATGATTTTTCTACAATGGAAACCCAAAATTGATTTGGAGGTGTTACATAATCATGCTAAACTAAAATAAGATATGAAAATGTGTTATCTATGTAACAAAATAAATACTAACCCTTATGTCACATTAATATAATTAAAATTTAAATTTTAACAAATATAATACATAAAAAGGTAAGAGAGTATGAGATTTCTTTGAATCCCAAGAAGTGTGTGTTTGTTGTGTATGAAGTCAAGCTACTAGGCCACATCATCTCAAAAGAAGGGTTGTCCATTGATCCTAAGATAACAAGTGCCATCTTGGCCTTATCCTTTCCCAAGCACAAGAAGGGACTCCTAAGTTTCCTTGGAAAGATAAACTATGTGAGAATATTTATCCTTGGTTTTTTAAGTTTGGTCAAACCCATCACTGCTATGTTGAAAAGGAACCAAGTTTTCACTTGGTCAAATGAAGGAAAGTCAACATTTGAAGCTATTAAGCAAGCCATCACTCAATCACCCACAATTATGAATCCTAATTTCTTAAGGGATTTCATATTGTATACTTTTGCCAATAGTTAGAAATTTGAGTAAGGAGATAGTTGACAACATGGAATTGTCATTGATGTCAAAGGTTAATGTCATTGATGTCATTGAGATTGAAATTGATCATGCATTAATGCCAAAGGTTGAGTTAAGCAGAACAATGGAGTAAATCATGTTTGTGAAGTACTTTTACTCAAAAAAAGTAATCGGGTTAAGTAAATAAGACTTGAGTTGAGAAGATTTGATTGAGGGAATTCTTTAAAAAATATTGGTAAAGACCTTTTTCTCAGACAAACTAATCACAGCTAATAAGTGAATTCTTTTAAGAAAATGTTAAAGGCAATTCTTTCGAGAAAATTGACTAAGTCATCATCAGATAAATTGTCTGCAACAAATTTTATGAAGGGAATGAGAACCACTTGGAATTCTTTCAGAGAAAGTGTCTTGGAGAATTCATTTAGAGAAATTGTCTGCAACAAAGTTTTTGAAGGAAATGAGTGCCACTTAGAATTCCTTCAAATAAAGTGTCCTGGATAATTCATTCGAACAAATTGTTCGCAAAAAAATTTTCAAAGGAAATGAGCACCACTTGGAATTCTTTTAGATAAAGTGTATTTACTGATCCAATCAAGTGGATGATGATATTTAGTTTGTTACATCTTGATGGGATATTCTATGGATAGGTGGAATTTAATTTTTAATATTAGTTCTTGATCAAATCATTCATGTGATACCTCTTGCTTTGTAGTGTTTTGATAAACCTCCTTATTTTTAGGTACTTTCACAACTTTCTTCTTTCCAATATTTTGTTGAGGTTATGGATGAAGTTTCCAACATGGTTATTCAATCCAAATAAACAACATGTATATGCATACCAAATGTTTTGTGGTACAAGGTCATTCTTATCATAATCAAAGTAAACATTGTAATACTTCTACTTTCCATACCTTTTATAGATATCTTTTGTCTAAGTTAGATGGGGGTAAGATTGATTAGATTCTCCTTTGGAATGTCTATCTCTATTTAGAGATTCTTTACATTCTCTATGGATGTTTTTCTCATGATTTAAATATTGTCCCTTTCATGATTCTAGATTTTACTCACTCTCACCACCATGGAGTGACAGTGCACCATCTCCTTGTATGGGCTATTTTTGAAGAGCTAATGGCTTGATAACTTTGATTTTGTAAGATTTTCTTTTTTTAGTTGTCTTAGAGCATTCTCTAATTTATCCTTTGCCACTAACATATACAACACCTAAATAATGAGGTATTTATTCAAACTATATGGTATTAGTCATTCTTTGTCTATTGATTCTAAGGATATTTCCATAAAACACCATATTAATTAACAATTTAGATCCAATACCCCAAGTTTGCTTCTCAAATTCACCACAATAAGCATTTGCATATCGATGGAAAGAAAGAGAACATGGTGAATTACTTATTATTTATACATAATTCATGGTGTGTGTATCAGTGGTAGAGTATGGTAGACTCTTATTTCTCCTCCACTCCTTTACCAATCTATAAATTTTCCAAAATATCTTCCTTGGCTTGCAAATCAAGTTATAACTCTTGAATGATTCCCATGATAAATTCTCCATGTAAAATAACTGATGTTTAAGATCTTTCTTACCATCCTCCAAGGATTTTAATATTCATCTTAATTCATATTTTTCCTCCTAAATTTGTTGTTTTAAGCTTTCAAGATCTTGAATCCTTTTTCTCTTTACAACTTTACCTATGGTTGTTCTTTCTCAACCAAAAGCCTACAATTTGAAATTTTAAATGTAAAAAATGGAAGAATATTAAAGAAATTATAAAATGTGTTATTAAACCCTTTGGAAAAATATATGATACCAAAATTTATCTAAAAATGGTAGTTTATGCACAATCTCACTAAAAATCTAGTTTCTAGATAATTTCATGACATTCTCAATTTCCCATCCTTTTAAAAAAAATGGCTTAAATGATCAAAATTCTAAATTTAAAAACTAAAATTAAAAATTATTACTAAAGAATAAATATAATCCAAAAATTTAGTTGCTAATAGAGTTCACCCAAAATCATGTTACTTCTCTAATTCTATTTAAAGGATGAATCGATCGATTAAAATGATAAAAAATACCATTTCTTACATCAAATTCTCCCAATACAGGGATCTCAACATATAAAAAAGTGTTTAATGTCCTCTATGAAGTTTGAATCTAGCTCTATCTTTTCTAGACTACCTCTTGATTATCTGTCCTAAATGAAGGGCTACACAAGTTTGTTGTAATGTCTCTCCAAGGTTTGTGTAATGGATTTTGGCATGTAATTATTACTATAATAATATAAACATAAAAACTATATTTATATCCCAATAAGGGATTAAATTTCCATATTATTTCTCTAGGAGGTCTGTGCAATGAGCTCTTGTCCTTCAATGTTTCACTCCTGTAATATCAAACATAGAAACTTTGCTTTGTCCTCTTATTCTCCTTTACAAGGTATTTAAATCTAATGATATTTCTTGTGTTTTATTAATTATAATATTCATACATTTATAGTTTTTTCAAGGCCCTTTATTTATGGATTAAATCTTTATCCATTTTTACATAGGTATAGGGATTCAAATCCCCTTAGAAAATGCCCCATATCTTTTATTTTTAGCAAGAAATCATAAAATTAAGGAAAAAATACAAAGTTTTGTTTTTAGTTTTCCATATATGGCATAACTTGTTGTTGGGCCTTAAAATTAGTCCAAGTGGGGTGAGGGGGTCGTTTCCTATTACAAATACATTGCATTTTCTTATGAGGTGGCCTTTTTGGTACTTTTGATATTGTTTTATCCCACTTTAGTGGGGATAAAAATCAAAAGTTGTTTAAGAGATAAATTTCATCCATTGTAACTAGGTCATAATACCATGTATTATGTGGAACTTAATTTATAACTTATAACACTAGGTATATTTTTATTTATATCATGTTGAAGACTTGGATTGGTCCATGTGTTAGGTCACATAGGTTTAGTTAGCTAATGATGTTATCACCATGATATTTTTTTCCCTATTTGTTTCCATCTTCAATAGGCCATAAATTTCACATATAATTTTCATTTAAACCTATTAAAATTGTATTGGAAATCTCTCAATGAGCTATTTGATGTGAAAATAGTTTTGGGGAGATTTGAGACCATCTAATTTAGTCACTAGTGTAGATCCTCCTAGATCAACAACTAAACCTTGGAGATGTGAAGAGTAAAATTAGAGGGTGATCATCCACCAATCTAATAAAAGGGTGATTTATGCCAAGGAAATAAATATCATTGAATTTCAATTGCATAACTCAAGTGTATACATAATCTAGATAATATATCTAGTCTTTCTTAGGTTAAATGGTGTAACCATCTCAACCTATAAAATGGAAGTAATGTCAAGGTCATTGATAGTGTTGAGTCTTAATCATACTACTCAAAGGATCAAACTACTAAAAATAAATAAAACTTATTCATTACATCTTGGTTAGGTTCATGCATAAATGTGTATGTGATATGAATATTCTTTTATGATTTGCTACATTTACATGTAATATTAACCTCTAAAGTGTCTCAAGATGAACTAATTTTAAAAATGTATCCTCTACTTTATAAACTATGTCAATGACCATTTAAAAACTTAGTCAATGATCTCAAATAACCTCATCCATGCTTGGTTAGACCTATATATTTCATTCATACCATGAAACCTCTTTTAGGATAAACTATCCTATTAGGCATGTGTGCTTCAAAAGTTTATCTTCAAAAAAATGAGGCTTAAACACCCTTAAGCTATTGAATTATGACAAAATAAATATGTATATAGGTTTTCCATGATAATTTCATCACCAATTTCTTGGATTACTTTTGCTTAGGAGATAAAGGTTCAAGAACATCTCTACAACTTACTCACTTAGAACTGCCAATTTACGTCAAAGACCAATCATGGGGAATTAAACCTCCAACACCTATGTAGATGATTTTCATGACTCATGATGCATGTAAATGGTCCTATGATATCTCTAGACCATATTTTTGTAGATTCAACCTACACCTTTGGAGAGGGATGTTCACGCCCTTTCTAATTGAGATACACTATTAGGACAACCCCATGCTATGGGTCACCTATAGTGAGGTTGAACCTCTAGAGAAGGCTATCTTCCTCTTGATGGATCACCTATTCTAATGTTTTCACTTGAAAAAAGGGTTAGAAAAGGGGTAAAGGACTCATAATAATTCTAAAAGTTTGATGTAACAAATTAAATGAGAACTCACACAAGCATGAAATATACACTAAAGAAGCATAAGATAACACTAGCTCACACAATCTCAAAATCTAGGTAATTGCATAATTATTTCATACACTAGGTTCAAGAAGCAATGAATGAAGCTAAGAATATTTATAAGACTCTCACCAAGATTAAATTAATGGTATAAAGAACACAAATTTAGACCTACAATCAACTAGACACCCTAAAATAGTCAAGAAAGAAGGATAATAGGCATGGAAGATTCTCCTTCACAATGCCATCATGCCCAAGATTACTAAACATAGTATAAAATTAATATCTAGCTGAAGGAAATATTATTATCTTTAATAGGTCTTTCATACCAGTTTTTATAGGGTCTAGACTTATCAAATGAGAGTCTCTAATCCTACAAATATGAGAGAGATTTCCAATCAAAAGTGAGAGAGTCTTTTTCTTCTAAAAACTGAGAGAGATCTTACCAAAATGGAAAGAATGGGAGATATAGGAAAAATGGGAAGGAGTGAGTGAGATCACATTAACAAAGAATAATCAATGGGATACCACCTTTTATTGAATATTACACAATATTTTTGGTCTAATCAAGACTAATACATCATAGGCAAGATAGTCTTCATTTGTCCCACTATCCTCCAAATCATCTCATTACTTGAGCAATACACTAGGGTAAAAGAGTTTGCCAAAGGTGGTGATTCATGACTAAGTCTACTAGGAAAATATATTTATGGTTTTGAATAACATTGAATTCTCTAACTATTTCTCTAATTTCCCAATCTACTCCACGAATTCCCACACTATCTTTATTTGCTTCCTCATGAGGGCAAGGTCTTTATGTCCATGTACTTAATAGAGCCATGCCAAATTCTACTCTTAACAAATATTTTTTGGAGTTGGGACCATATTGAAAGATGACACACCTCTCCATAACCATTCATATCTTCCCCTACTCAATATCTGATCATAGATCTAGTATAGATTGAAAATGAATCTCCTTTATTAGTTTTCTTATAGCTATCTATTAATTCAAAACCTACAAGTTACATATCTTATTTAATGATTTATATTAGATCTAAAATTGGCCTATCCTAAATCTAGACCCTATGGAAGCTGAGAACTCATTGCATACATGGATATTTTTTAAAGAGTGAAGTTCATAGTCACAAAACAATACTACAACCCAAAAGTATGGAACCTGTGTGTTTCAAATATTTGAACCAGAGGTTCATGGAATTAAAACCTTATGTCGACAACCCATAAATATATAATTAAGTCTAATTTTTACTTTCAATTGATTTCTAATGTTGACAAGATGATATTTTCAAGATTTGCCTCCATTTTGACCTAGGTCACAATTGTTATCCACTTGAAATCTCTTGTCCTTCAACCTTTAATATTGACCCACAATATTTATCTACTTGATGAATGCATGTCATTGATATTCAATCCACTTAATCATCTAATTTTAACCCTGACCTATGATCTTGATCTATATTAGATGGATATTGTTGGATCTTATTGGTCACCTACTATTGATCTTTCTTTATATGAATGAATACAAGCCATAGATATTATAATAGTTTAACAAAGTTGATATAATTGGAAGCTCCTTATTTGTTCCCAAATTTCATTGAACTATTGACTCATTGGTCACCATTTATCTTCTTGGTATGATCATACATGCACCATTGATCTTCGTAGATCCACTTACCTCTATCAGTCAATGCTCACTAATAGATCTCTAGTATGACACCTAAGATATTTTCACTTTTTAGATTCTCACTTATGCTAAACTTTTTACTTTATTCTCACTATTTATCTCTTTTGTATGATTTAAAACATACCTTTAGATATTTGGGACCCACTAACAATGTCCTTGCTCATTCACCATTAGATCTTTAGTAAATTAAACACCAACCATTAATATTAGATCATTTGAATTAAAATAGTTATTGTAAAAATATCAAACTTGATGTTTGTATGAACATTTGAGGATTATTTAAATCCAAATAGTTAATTATTGTAGCTTCAACTTAACATCCCTGTGGATGTCTTGTTTTACAAGTCTAACTTTGAAGCTTTATAAATTGAGATAGACAACTCATCAAGTTATGAAATTTTTATAGGATATTTTAGGCATAAATAAATTCATGTCCATATGGGTTTTTGGCTTTGAGAGGCTTTCTAAGCATAATTATTAAATACATAATCATGATGACTTGTCTATTTCTGTCTAACATTCTCATAATGGTCTAGTTCTTTTGGACTTGTGAAAGAAGTTGTTGTCCATTTAGAAGGCTCTAATGAATTTCTAAGCCTTTTTTCAACTTTATTCATGATCCTAAATCCTTAAAACACCATGATAACCTATTGAACATAATTCCCTTACAACTCTATATTCATGCTCCTAAATGCTTAAAACACCATGAGAACCTATTAATCCTTCTTCCCTTGCAACTCTAGACCTGCTTCCAAGCCTACTTTACAATGATCAAAAAATTTCACTTTAAGCTTGCTTAAAGTGTTTAAAAATACTTGTAAGCAATATGAAATATTCTTATCTAATTTTAAGTCCACTCATTCCATCTAGAACACTATTCAGTTAATCAGTCCATACCAATACCTTTAGAAATGGGTCCATTTAGGAAAATTTTTGTATGTAGCCCAAAATTAGCCAATATTTCTAGTGACATCCTATGGTTTCATGCCTATTATTCAAGAGACAAATAGCCTTGAATTGATCCATTGGGTATGGAATCTCAATATCCTTGCCAACTAAAATTGTTATGAGATGGATAAAAAGTTGACCCTTTCTAAAACATCCTCTTTAAGCAATAGGGAACAAAAGAGTAAGATAAACAAGTTTGCCATAGGCACTTATTGAAAGGGAAACCCATAATTGAATTATAAATGTGCACACAACACTCAAAATAAAACATGAAATCTATTATAATATGTTACAATATTTTATATTAGATGTAAACTCTTATAATAATGAGGCTTTAAATGAATTCCATTTAATTAGATGGGTAATACCTCTTCATCCAATTTGGAAAGCTAAAAAGTAGTATGTTGTTTGCATCCTTAGATAAAAAAGGGCCACTCCACAATCTATCAAAATTGGTATGGTTACCTAGCTTATCATTATTTGAGTCTCATTTGAGGATTAGTTCACCTTATTTGAAGTCCCTTACTATGGTTCTCTTGTTAAAGGATTTCTTGACCTGATCTTGATTTGACTTTAATGTCTTCATTTTAATATCCTTGGTTTCTTCAAGATCCATATGCTATACCATCCTCATGATTATAGGCTCACTTTCCATCAATTTAAGATGATGTGCTAAATCCAAGGTAGTTAATTCAAGAGAAATGGGAAATTTATCTTCTTGCCAATGGTAGCTTTGGGAGTCACTCTCTATTCGAGTTGATATGAAACTCATAACCAATAGGATATTTATTGAAAACCATTACCATAGAATTAATAACATAAACATTACACAATAATTATTTGTATTGTATTCATGATATTTGTGTGGGTCTCAAGAATTGACCAAATCAAAATTACATGGGAGTGCCTATTAAATAAGCAAGAGAAGTTGTTTCGTGTAACAAATTATTGTTTCATGAACAACCTATAAAATAGGAATTTCTATTACAATCATGCACTTAATAAATACATGCACCAAATATAATAGTAACTCCAAAAATAAACAAAAAACTCCCTAAACAAGCTTATACACTTTACTCCAACACCCTCCCTTTAGCACAAAATAGGGAGTGAAAAAATATAAATAAAATAGACTAATGGGTCCCAATAACTAGGCTTGATTAGGTACCCATGTATAAAACCACAACGAAATATAAAGTGTCGCTATGGTAACCAATCCATCTTACTAGATTACATGCATGTTGAATCACTATAACCACCAAGTTAAATAAGAACTAGTACTCTGTATGAGGTTAAATTTGAAAAAAAAACATTGATCTCAAAACACTATGAAAAAGAGTCACCAAGGAAGAAATCTATCACTATAAATTACCCAGCAAATAGTAACATCTAAAGTTAAGAGAGAAAAAAAATATGCTGCAAGGTGCCCCAAGAAAGCAAATGGCTCAATACTCGAACATAATGCTAAATAGGTGCACTAGATGGAATGAAGGCAATCAAATTCAAATTCACTTAGTGGAATCAAAATTCTCAATGGAACTCAAATCTACATGAGTGGTCTAGATCCACTACAGGATCACAAAAAAACCATCTGACATTAGAATTCACTAGAATAGCTCTTACAAAAAGAGACTGTTAGAGGTGTTGATAGTGTAAAATGGTTCATGAACTTAATTTGATCTACTGATAGAAGATGTGGTGTACCAAGGTTTAACAAGGAATGTGATAACTAAAGAAGGATTTTTACCATACCCCCCATACTACTTACTGGGTGGAGTGATGTTAAAAAGGTTTATATGAGTGGACTAAAACCAGAACTTGAACACTAACATGCTGACACTGTATTCACCAGAATAGCTACTCTTTAAAAGGAGATTAAACTCCACAAAAAATATAAAATAGATTTTCAACTATTAAAAAATTGTTGAAGATACAAAATAAATATCTCTCAAGAAAATGGCCCTAATGGTGATGAAATAGTCAATAACTAAAGAGTAAGTGATCAACATAGAGCATATAAACATGAATAAAAAGACTCTATGACTCTCAGTGTGACCAAAAATAAAGATCCCATACAACAAAAAAATCAAATGATGCATAAAAACCAAAATGCAATCAATCTTTAGAATAAACCATCAAGAACAAGAGAGTTGCTCCTAAATCAAGGGAATTGTGTGCAACATAAAACTGTACTCAAGAATGGGATGTTAAGATCTATCAAAAATGCATCCATGAGTACAAAAATGGCACAAGAAATAAAATTCACACTAAAAATTGGGACATTAATCACTTCTAATAATGCATCCATGAATACAAAGTGTGATGACAAGGATAATAAAGTGGTCCAAGAGGGTACAATCTCAATGACAATAATCTTCAAAAAATGAAGGTAAGGAGGAGTGAGAATAAGTTTATTTTATTTGGGAGGGGGTCTAACCTCTTACAAGACCAAACCTCACCCTCTATTCTTTGATAAATGAGGATGAAATAATGGTATCCCAATAATGATAAAAACCTCAATAATTAAAATGGCCTTCAAATTACAATAATAACACATTAAAAAATTCTACACTATAATAATTAAGAATTCCAAAATATTAAAAATAGGCCCCTCCAATAATATTTGTTCCACTAAGGAACAAAGGGCATCCCATGAATAAAATTGACCCTACTTTGGTACAATATGTAGACACCTAAATCTGGCCACCAATAACCACCAATCAAGCTTTTAGCTAATTTCCACCTAAAATGCACAATTTGGCCTAAAAACACTAAAAAAAGCTAAAATATTTGAAATTGACATATTCAAATGCCAATTTTGGCTAGGGTATCGCTAAATGGGGAAATACAATTTATGGGCCAGCTAACTTTGATCAGATCATTTCAAGTCAAAATGCCAATTTTGCACCTAGGTGCTATGGATTGCTCTTTCCTATCAAATATCTTTCACAAGATGTGTGCCTTAATTATTTTTTGTTAGTATCATCCTAAATGGGATAATAGTCTTAATGAATCTAACATGGACTTTCAATTCCACTCCAATTGAATTTTGGACTAATAACAAGGCATTCTGATCAATTTGAGTAATTTGTGCACAATGTGCTTAAAAATGCTTAAGAGCTAATTAACCCAAATCAAGGCCTCATCAAGAATTCCATGGGAACTTGTTGAAAAATTATTTTTGGAAATGAATATTGAATATTTGCATCATTAGGTGACCTTATTTCTTGGAAAGACATCCCTAGGCCATAAATGCCACAAATATCAGGATTCATGCCTCCCATGCCACATCAAAGCCCTCCATGCCTCTTAATTTCCACTTTTTATAATGTCATGATGAGGATAATTATAAAATTAATTCCATAAATTGAATTAATTGTCAACCACACATCTCAATCTCAACATGGATGGTTCAGGTTAATTTTAAACATTTACAAAAATCTATAAATAGAGAGGCCATGAACATCATTTCTAAGCTATTTTGGTACAAAGTTATAATGTACAAATGGTTCCAAAAGCTTCAATAAACTAGCATTATAATGCCAAATTGATTCCAAGCCAAGCCAAGCCAAAGCCACAAGGTTTCAAGGAGAGATGGAGGTAGCCAACCTTCCATTACCAAGGACTTCATGAGCACAAACTAAGCAAGCCACTAATACAAAGGCATTTGGAGCATCCAAGGAAGATGAAGTAATTATTGTGTTTTATTCCTTACTTTTTAGTTGTGTTTGTCATTTTTTTTGTTAACTGAGCTCTCCCTAGTGTCTAGGCCTAGAGATGTTATTCTAGTTAGTGTGTTTCATTCATTTAGTTTTCATTTTGGAACTAACACCATACTAACCATCCTCTCTTGAGTCAAACTCATAGATCACATAATGGCACACCCGATGGGACTAGACACATCCCACACCTGAAGAAGATCATTTTCCAACTCTAAAATATTTATTTAGATCCTTAAAACTCTTGTAAATTGATTTTCTAACTTTATTTTGCCATTTTTGGTTGCCACAATTTTACATAATAACTGACGTCAACAAGTAAGACCAACATTGATTACATGTCTTAACTGACACTAGCTAGCAAAACCAACATTAGTTAGATTTCAATTAGCCAAGGTAATCATCATCGGTTGTATATAACTAATGTTGGTCACTATGTTTTTCCAAAAACATAGACTTGAGAGCTATCTTTCCAAAGTTAATTGTTTCAAACCAAAGAAAGCTTCAAAGCTAAAGGACATGCTGACATTTTTTCTATAGGACTAAGCTTGATATTTGTTCAAAACATGTTTAAATCCTCTTTGCATGCTTAAAAATCAATTATTAACCTTGTTTTAATGTTTAAAAAAGGACTTATATGTTTTGGTTAATGTTTTCAAAGTTTACAACTAAGACTAAGGGGTCAAATGAACACCACCAAATCTTTCATTTTGGGTTTAAAATTGAACACACTTGTCAATTATTGTTTGTAATAGTTGTTTGATCAAATTTTTGTCTAGCAAAAAGAGGAATGTTGTGTGTATGATCTTCCATTTGTACCCTATAGGGAACCCTAAGAATCAAAAGTGCCATTCCTATTGCAAATAACCTATTTTAAGGCTTAGAAAGAAATTCATCTAAATCACTCCCCAAAAACTCATCAAAGTTTGGGTGACCTTAAAAATGACCCTAAAGTCTTCCTAATTTCATGTTTTCTTTATTTTTTATGTATCTTGTCTTGTAAGTGGGTCTTCATCACCTCCCAAAAGTTCTTTAGGGAAGCTTTGACTTGGGGTTTCATCTCCTAGCATTTACTTCATTTGGCTCCTTTGGAGTTGTACATGGGATGTAGTGACACTTTAGACATCTCACTACACTGAGTGAATAGTAGGATGTAGTGGTTGTAAAAAGGACTAGACCTTTTTGTAATAGGCCAAGTGATATAGACCCAAAATCTATTCTTTTTTTTTGCATTGTCTAACATGAAAGTCATTATGCAATTGATTCCCCTAGATAATTCGAAACTTGATAATTTAGTCAACCCCACATGCCATACCCTTACTAGGATTTGGATTGTTATACTTAGACTATTTTGATCATTTTCTCATTTCATATGTTTTTTATACTAAAACTTGTTTGTTTGTGTATAATACATATCAAAACCAATTTGTCTATATGTCACTCTTTTATCTAAAGAGATGTTAGGCTAGCTATTTTACACCACACTTTTTCCTTGAAAATTTTTAATATTGTTTGTGTGTGTGCCATTTGAGTTGAAGAGGGTAGTGTTATACTACCCAAATCATGTCAAACTATTTATACCTTTGAGTCTTTTGAAACATAGAATTGATCGCATCATCTGAGCATGCTTACACTATTAGGTTGCTCAATTTGTTTCAAGACTAGTTTACCTTACACCAAAAACCATTTATTTCACACCATATCATGTATACCATTTGGAACTTTGTCTTATGTCATCATGTTATCCAATCTTGTCTAGCTTATTTAGTCAAATCCTAGTTTTCAATTAGCCTTGTCAAGTTTGGATTCAAACATTGACTTATTTCTGTTTAGGCCTTAATTCATGAGGTTGATACATAGATCTTTCTCTTTTTGGTTACATAATTTTAGTTAATCAAGTACCCAAATTTGAAAACTATTGATGGTTTGTTTATTTAAAGCCTATCCTCATCATTATTTGTGCCTTTATTTGAGAGAAACATAGCCTTTCTCAAAGAGCCTTTTATTTTATGACTTATGCCAACTAATCATGTTTATGTTTTATTCAGTGTGCTAGGTTTATGTCAGAGTTGTTTCCAAACTTGTTAGATTAAATCAAATCACATCAGCCTTTGTTTCAAGTCTAGCTTTTGATGCCATTTGGCTAAAAGTTCTAGTGTATGCCTATTTGTTTTAGCCTAGATTTTGACTCCATGTTTTGACAAAAGACCTAGTAACTCAACTTTTCCCTTTCCTAGTTTAGACCTTGTTCAGAAAACTTTGACCTAGACCTTTGACATGCTAATTTTTATTCAGACACTTTATCTCTTATGCATATGACATTTGACATTAGACATTTGATGTTATATTTTTTATGCCAAGTCTTAGCACAAATCATTTTGGATACAATTCCACTTTCAGACCATATTGGAGATATAGCTCCACCCCTTCGACCAAGTTAGACCAAGCTTGAGCCATTTTCCCTTTAGACATAGTTTTTAAGCATTTTTGGACATTTGTGGAACTCTAAGCCTTTTTATTCTAGAGATTTCATCATTTATGTGGATATGTCTCACTACACTTATAGTGGAGTCACTTAAAATCCAACTTATGATAGAATGACCACATAAAATGACTTTTATGGTTTTAGTCAAGACCCCAATGATGCTAATATGGTTTGTGAGATAGATTTATATCCACCTCATATTAATCATTCATGGGAACAAAGTCACGAAATAACTTACAATCCAAAGTGAGACCTTGATTGGTATGAAGAGGCTTGTGAGGAAGACTTTGAAGACCCAATTATAGATTATGTTTTTTGGGATATGAATCCATACCCTCTTTTCAATAATTAGTACATGGAGCATAGTAAAGAACTAGCTTATGAACCAACTCACAACTGGGATGATGTGGCTTATGAGGAAGACTTAGATGCTTTGTCTTATGTGAGTAATCAAGATTCACCACATCATACCATTTCTATCCTAGGACCACAATGTTGCACCATTCCCATACCAAGACCTCATCCTTTGGTTTTTGTGAGAAACTAAGATCCATAATGCCCAACCATTTCTATACTAGGACCTCATCCTTTAGTTTATGTGAGCAATCAAGCTCCACAACACCCCTTCATCATTCTAAGACCTAGACCTTTATCTTATGCATGAAATCAAGCACCATAATGCCTTATCATTACCATCTTAGGAATTTTTCCTTTGGATCATATGATCAATCATGCTCTCCAAGGCCCTACTATTATCCAACCATAAGTCATTCCTTGTCCAGTACTAATCCCATCCAAACCTTAACCCATCCAATCATTTGAAGACCAAGATGTGTTTACAATTGGTATTTTTCAACTAATTAGAAACCAAGGCCAAGAGAACCAACCAATCCAAGATATTTATATTGAATCAACCATTTGTGATAAGTCAACCTATGATAAATTACCTATAGATCTTGTACCAGTTGTCAAGGAGTCTCACTCTAATGATCTAGTCTTTATTGAGTCACTTCTTAATGATTATAATTGCCTTTTGTGAAAATCATTACCTTGAACATATTCCTATTTTTTAAGAGCCTCCTATTGATAAGATAGTCTCTAAGGAGTTGTCTCTTGACCTTTTTCCCATTGTAGAGGAGACTCACTTTGACAAACTAGTCTTTATAGAGCCCATTATGCCATTACAGGCTATTAATTATACAAAACCAAATATTTAATAAGACATCATTATAATAGAGTACCCATCAGATGAAGAATCAAAGTTAGAGTTAGGTTTTACTCTTGGACTAACATTAAATTTAGCATCAGAATTAGAATCTAAATCAACATTAGTCTCAACATTGAATTTAGAGTCCCTTGAGTTAGAATCAGATTTAGATATAGAATATGTTCATGACTATTATAATATTAGTTATGCATGCCTTGTAAATTAGTTTGAATACATTTGTGATCCTTCTATAGTTTTTAAATATGAGTACTTTAGCTTTGATACAAGTTATCATAATATATTCTATGAGGATTGTGCAACCTCTCCCCATTCCATTACCATTCCATAGGCCATTACCATCAACCAAAATAGCCATATCATTGACATTCCATCTCCCACAAGTGTCAATTGGGATTGATAGAATCATACTTTATTGAACTACATCCATGGTGACATAGCGGTTGAATAAGATCAATGAGGCTAAGACAACATTCATGTAGTAAAAGAACACTCTCCTAGTGAAACATTTTCTAATGTGCTAGGGGATAATCAAAGTCATAACTCAACATCTTCTAGTGAAACTTTTTCAAAAGTGTTAGAAGACAATCAAATTCAAAAATTAACATTCCTTAGTGCAACCTTCTCAGAGGTGCTATGGGACTATCAAGAAAAGTTTATTGGTGAAAATCTCTTTGAGGCACCAATAGATAAGCACAAAATTTATTCACTATTTGATGAAGACAAAATCAAAGATCAAATAAAAATAGCTTCCTATCTATAGCCTAATCAGATGGTAGTTACTCTTAGACCAAAACAACAAAAAAATATGATGGTCTTATAAAGAGAATAAGTCTTTAGCCCCATCACAACCAAAATTATGTCAAATCCAACATCAACAACATTATGTGTGACTAAAAGTCCTGATCTTCATTTATTTCCCCACCATTATACATTCCGTTATCATCTACCATTCCATTTCACAATCAAACCCACCATCCATTATTTGTCCCTATTTATAATCCCTGGTCACACTTTCCTTTGTAGAGGATATAAATATACCTTGTATTAATACATGAAGGAATCAAAATCAATGACTAATGAAGATCACAAAAGCATTCTCAACAACCAAATTTGTAGGCCATTCTTGATAGAGCAGTTATTTTTATGAGGTGTGGGCTAGAAATTAACATGATCAAGTATTTGTTTGTATCATTTGTTGATTAGGATGTGCATCTCCCCATTAATAGGAATAATCGAATCAAAAACCACACCCAATCCAAAAACATGTACCATATCATCTCACATTGTCATTGCCATTGTTGCATATCCATTTTCCATTGTTGTAGATCCCAACCATTCACCCCACCACTTGGGGGTAACCCTCTTACCATTTTATCCAATCTATCTAGACCATAATTATCCTAAGCAAGACCATACCATCCTATCATTCCATTCCTATTTAGACCAAAAGCCTATTTTTAGTCATCCTACCAATCCTATTTTGATCTTGGTTCCTTTGGTTCTTTCTACACTTTTTGTGAGAGGATTTCAATCAAGTTTCAACAATCAATCTAGTCTATGTTTCAATGATAGTCTATGCAAGTGGTGTGACAATTGACTTAGAAATATATCATTCATAATATCAAGTTTATTTATGTGAGCCTAATTATAACCACCTATGGGAAAATTAGTGTTTCACAAGTCTTGATACTAATTATAACCACTTATGGGAAAATTAGTATCATTGGCCTATGCCATTGTATCCTAGTTATAATTGCCTATGGGAAAACTAGGGGAAACACTTATTTATCACGGATTGCCACATCACCTTATCATTATTATTTTCATTTGACTGGTCATTTGATGGATTTGAGAACTTTTTGGGACCTGGTTGTTTTTTCCCCACCTTTTGTGTACATGGAATTACTATGACTTGTGGTCATTTTGGGACTATGTGGGTCATGCTCAATTCATGTTAAGGTCACCTCAGTCCCCATTTATATACGCTCTCACCATTTTATGAGCAACCTAAGCCAAATTATCTCATCATTTTATGAGCAGGTATCTTGTCATTCTCTAATGAGTTAAGATACCTCAAAATTCTAAAAACATTTATCTTGTCTAAGCCTAGTCAGTTATCCTTGATTTGCCTTACTAGGGCATTGTCATTATTAGGATGTTTTCTTTTGCTTTTGTTTTCAAGCTATTTACTTGTTTGTTTATTTTTATATTTATTTGTTTGCTTATTTACTTGCCTATTTGTTTGTTTTTATCACTATTGCCTTGACTTAGTCTATATGTGTTCATTAGGTGATTCCTCAAGCGAATTATTCTTGAGTCTATCCATATTTATACATTAACATTGTCATCATGGTTTTTATCATTGGTGCATTATTTTCAAGTGTTTATTGGATTATGAGTCAGTCCTTATGCATATTTTGGCCAAGTCTTCATGGTGTTCTATCATGAAGCCTACCATCACATGTTACAACAAAAATAATCTTCATGAAGGTCTAGAATCAATGGAGCCACAAACATTTCTTCTTAGCAGCTTGGCAAATCCTTCCATCCTACCCTTGATCAATATAACTCATTTAACCATTCTAGTTGTAGCATTGTTAATCAAGATGAGCATTTCTTCATTAACAAGTATAACTAAATCATTATATTGATCAATCTCATTCCTCTATCCATCTCTTTCATCATTTTGTGCTCGCTCATCTTTAATGTGTATTTTAGGTATATCCTTGAGTTATGTTTGCTAATTATCCCTAACTAGGGCACCATCATCTTTAGCCAATTTAGGTCCTTGTAATGATTATAACCACCTATGGGAAAATCATTATTTTGAAATTTATTCCTAATTATAACTACCTTTGGGCAAATCAGCATCCTTTTTACATCAATGTATGCAAGCATTTTCTTATTTGGATTAATCTCAACCATGGATTAATTCCACCTTTCTTCTTGTTTCTTTTTGAGGGACTATCCATCAACAAATGTGATAACCACTCCCTCAAGGGGGCATCATCATAGGCTTCCCAAACACCTTTTGGATCTTTGTTCTTCAACCATCATCTTATTTTTGGCATATAGGCCATCTCTCATTATTTGAGAAGACATTGCTTTGCCTATAGTTTTCAACATCTTCCCAAATAAGGGTAAACTATAGATACCTAAATGTAGCCAATGATAACCCCTAATTAGGCTTGTGGCCAATTTGCACCTAAAATGCACAATTTGGCCTAAAAACACTAAAACATGCTAAAAGATTTTAAACTAACATTTTCAAATGCCAATTTCCCCTAGGGTATCACTAAATGGGGTAATGCAATTTATGGGCTAGCTAGCTTTGATTAGATCATTTTGAGTTAAAATGCTAATTTTGTACTTGGGTGCTCTAGATTGGTCTTTTCTATCAAATCTCTTACATAAGATATATTCCTTGGTTATTTTTTATTAGTAGCAGCCTAAATGGGATAAAAATTCTAATGCATCTGACATCAACTTCCAACTCTAATTTAGTTGAATTTTTGACCAATAACAAGGCATTTTGATCAATTTGAGTAATTTGTGCACAAATTAAGTAATTAAACATGCTTAAGAGATAATTAACCCAAATCAAGGCCTAATGAAGAATTCCATGGAAACTTGTTGAAAACTTATTTTTGGAAATGAATATTGAATATCTGCATCATCAGGTGACCTCATTACTTAGGAAGACATCCCTAGGCCATAAATGACACAAATATTAGGAGTCATGCCTCCCATGCCTCATCAAAGCCCTCCATACCTCTTAATTTCCCCTTTTTCTAATGTCATGATGAGGATAATTATAAACTTAATTCTAAACATTAAATTAATCCTCAACCACACATCTCAATCTTAGGATGGATGGTTTAGGTTGATTCTAGACATTTGCAAAAATCTATAAATAAATAGGCCATGAACATCATTTCTAGCCTATTTTGGTGCAAATTTATAACGTAAAAATGGTTCCAAAATATTCAAGTAATTATTTTTATAATGCCAAATTTATTCCAAGCTAAGCTAAGCAAAGCCACAAGGTGGCAAGGAGATATGAAGGTAGCCAAGCTTCCCTTATCAAGGACTTCATGAGCACACGCTGATCAAGCCACTACTACAAAAGGCATTTGGAGCATCCAAGGAAGGTGAAGGAATTATTGTGTTTTATTCCTTCCTTTTTAGTTGTGTTTATCATTTGTTTTGTTAACTAAGCTTTCCCTAGTGTCTAGGCCTAGAGATGCTATGCTAGTTAGTGTGTTTCTTTCATTTTGTTTTCATTTTGGAACTAACACCATACTAACCATCATCTCTTGAGTCAAATTATTAGATCACATAATAATACCACATAAAAATTATGGACCTTCCACTTAAATTCATCCAAAAAAAATTGATAATCCCCACTAAAATAATTTGCCACTAATAAATGTCCCCTAATATAACAATTCTCTCCTTTAGAAAAATTATTTCCCACCGATACAATTTTTATAGAAATTTTTGTAGCCAATTAGAAAACACCAATTTCAATAATATAAATAACAAAAAAAATGTTATTTAATATTTAATACTTAAAGTTTTTAGGATATGAATCAAAACTTACTTTGAATAAAATCTAGTGGATACAGAGTGGCTAACTAATCAGTGGTGGATTTTTGGAGAAATCTAGTGCTTAATAAGAATCCATCAAAAATGAATATGAGATGGAACCAAAGGTAGAGTGCATTGAATTTCTTGGTATGTAAGATTTCAAATCTCCAAGATATCAAACCAAAGCCAACATTGGTGTAGTTTAAGTGGATCCTAATATGTTTTGTCGTACATGATAACTCTATTGGTGTGAAGTAGTAATGCATGCATTAATGATATGATGGTGTTCTCCAATAGTAATTCCCCTTTCCCTTACAACTACTACTCCAAAAATGGTGATATTATAAGAATAAAAAATCCAATCCCAAGTATGACCAATATTCTATTTGAGCCATGCATATTTCTACTGATATATACCATGGATTATTTAAATGGTCAATCAAAGTATATGGCTTCTCTTTAATTTATTTTCATAAAAATTTTTGAAGACCGTGGTACCATTTGGGAGAGCATCCAAGTGGGTTAGAGGACATAGATATAGCTTCCATGGATTCTCAAAATGAGATCAAAAATTTGCAAAGACCTAATCTTGCCATGGTAGAAAATGTCTTGTGTTACCCTTTGGAGGACATGAAAAAATAAATGGCTATTTTTTCCATGTGGTTCTTATTAGACAAAACAAGTAGCCCCAAAAAATAAGGGCCCAATATGAATTTTCCCATAGTTTTATATTACATTATCATCCAATACATTTCTAACAGTGTTTTGTGATGAGAATTTAAACATAATATCAATGCTCAACTGAGAGGTGATAGATGTATTGACCTCTATCACATAGCTTGGTTGGATTCCAAGATAAAGGCCAATATTCCAAATGTTCATGTACATCAATATAAATCCCATAATGTTCTACAAAATGCCAGTCAATATGGTTTCAATACTAAATAATGAAATGTAATAAAAGGCTTAAAAAATTCAATCCAACATAATGTAGAGGCTAAGTCAAGTTTTGAACAATTCAATGTACTAAAAACCAATGTAAATGTGATGTACATATCTAAGAAACAACTTCAATAACTGATGCAAATATAGATCCATACAAAAAAAATAAAAAAAATACATCGCATTGTAAATTAGATCCAATTCATACTCTTAATAGGGTAATGGTTTCATGGAGAATATCTGATACCATATCAGAGTTCATATAGAACTCATAACCATTAAGATCTTTCCTCTAACCCATTACCACAAAAACAATAACACAAAAATTGCAAAAAAAGTATTTGTATTGTATTCACAATCTCCATGTAGGTCTTAAGAATTGACCAAATCAAAAGTACATTGGAGTGCCTATTAAATAGGTAAAATAGGTTATTTTGTGTAACAAATTATTATTACAAAAACAACCTATAAAATAGGATTTTTTATTATAATCTTGCACTCAATAAATATGTGTACAAAATATAATAGTAACTCTAACAATAAGCAAACAACCCCCTAAACAAGCTTATATGCTTTAGTCCAATACTCTATTAGCCCATAAGGCTATCCTTAGCTTTGTATGCCAAACCCTCTGATTCTTTTCCATGGTCCTATTGATAGTCCTTAGCAAGTTCTTATTTGTGAACTCTACCAGTCGATTACCTTAGGGGTATTAATTGGAGGATGTGCTAAGGTAGATGCCCAAGTTAAGCACATATTCACTTATCTTTATGCCCACAAATGTTAAGGCATAATCTAAAATTATAGTAGCTGGGACACCAAACCTAGTCACTATGATATCATATAAGTCTAATACTATTGTTTCATTGGCTTATTTCAAATAAATTGCTTCCACCCACCTAGTTAAGTAGTCATTTATAGTGAGCATGCATTTGTGTCCTGTACTTGAAGGAGGATTTATCATCCCTATGAATTCTAACCCCCATTACATGAAGGGTTACTCCACCTAGATTAGGTTGAGTGGAAAAGCTATTAATATCTGATTTCCTACAAATAGAGAACACTTTTGGCATTTTTTGACCCATGCATAGGTATCTTTGAAAAGTTTAGGACAATAATAGACATCTTTCATTACCTTCATTATTATTCTTCTTGGAGAAAAATGGCCTCCTACAGGTCGATCATGAAACTACTCCAAGATCTTTATCATTTGATTTTCATCAATGAACCTAAAAAGTACCCCATTGAGGTCATTTATAAAAAACACACCACCAACTAATACATAAGGTATGGACTAAAGTCTAAAATACCTTCTTTTTGATTTATCCAAACCCTGAGGTCATTCTCTTATCATCAAGAAATGTCATATCTTTGAGCTAGCTATTATGAAGTGGAGGTGCATCTATTTGTGAGTTTTCTTATGTCACAAAAACAAATTATTTATATTTTTTAATGTCATCCACAATATGCTCATACAAACCTTTGCCTTTTATTAGATGGTGACTTTGATCTCCACATCATACTCTATGACCTTGGTAATCTAGCCTACTCTTTTCTCATTCAAATCCTTGTTGAGGAGAAATTCCCTAACTCTAGGATCAAACACCATAAGATGAACCTTTCTATTGGAAAGCATTGGTATAAAAAAAATTAGGCTCATTAAATCTACAAGAAATTAATTTTCTATGAAAGTATAGCTCACTTCATATCCCTCTAGGTAATTAGATGCTTAAATCCTTCACCATTATTCTGCATTAGCATAGCTGATATGTCAACATTATCAAAGGTGTACAATATGAAATTATTTGAGAAATAAATGTTCATGAGTGAGGGTGCTTGGGCAATATACTACTTGATGACCTCAAATGCTACCTTACCTTCAATTAACTAAACAAAAATTTGGCTCTTCTTCAACATGGTGGTGATGGGTTTAACTTGGTTTTTAAAAATAGGTATAAACCTTCTCACAAATTTGATTTTCCCAAAGAAGCCCTGGGTTCCTTTCTTATGCTTGGGTATAGATAGTGTTAATATAAAACTTATTCTATCAAGGTCAATAGATAATCCCTCTTTTGAGACAATGTGAAACAAAAAATTTCCTTTATGAATGGTAAGCACCTTTTTTTTAATATTTAAAGAGATCTTGTACTCTCTCCATATTTAAAAGATCAACCTTAGATGGTCTAAGTGTTTACTAGCTTTCTTGGAGAAAACTATGATGTCATCTAAGTAGACTAGTACCATCTGATTTAGCAATCCTTAGAAAGCCATGTCAATTACTCTTTGAAAGGATGTCCCAACATTTGATAATATAAAAGGCATGTTTTTTTTATAAATATGTGCCCCACTTGGTGGTGAAGGGAGTCTTATATTGATCTTATTCTCTCACCAATACCTGGTTACCCTTCATTTTCTCCTTTTGTTACATTGGTGAGAATCACATTATCTTTGCTTGGTTACTTATCAAGAATATTGATATTTGATAATCCTTCCTAAATTATGTCTACCTAACTAATATTGAAGAAAATATCCCATATTATCATACTCACATTGGATTTTTTCATTTGTTACACAATGTTGATAGGTGAACCACCAACTTTTGGTTGTGCCTTGGGAGCCACAACTATAATTTAAATTTGTGAGCTTTGGGGAACAAAGGAATTCCAATAATTTTGATTCCTTGAAGAAATTGGAACCTTTGGAATAATATTAGGTTGGTTTGGCTTTGATATTGAAGGAGTAATGGTAGGAATATCTTTGACTACTTCTTGATTACCATCCATGTTCTTTATTTTAAACCTTGTATTTTTTGCCACTGGGATGTATGATTAGCTAGAACTAGACTATTGATTGAGTGCATAACACTATTCATGATCATATTTAACCATTATAGTACCTAAATGTCTTGATTCTTGATCATGTCTTTGACCTTGGCCTTGAAGCTTTCTTGGTTTTGTCATCATGGGTACCTCTGTGTTTTGAGCCATAAGAGCTTGATTGTATCCATAATTAGTAGCATGCTACCATTCATCATTGAAAGCTTAGCTAAAATTAATGTTTGGGATAATGGATTGTCCTAAAGAATGATTTCAAGGCATGGTACCCTAAACATCTTGAGTAAAATTATTTTGGATAGGGACCAAAGTGTTGGAAGTACTTGCAATATTTGGATTATATTTTCTCTATATATTATATCTAGGTTAGCCTTGTCCTTGGCTTTAACCTTGTACTTGGACTTGGAAGTTTACTTTGTAGGGTGTATTAATTGCTTGATAAGATTGTTATTGAGGTTTATAGGAGGCTTGATAAGGCTTATTGAAATCTTGTTGCCTCTTAACATTCACTATCTCATTTTCCAAGGATTGAAACATGCTCTTAAGCTCTTGAAAGTTATTATGTTCTTGGGAGTCACTAGATTGGATTGTGGAAGCCTTATCTTTCTTAGGCATATGAGGAATGACATCAAGGGGGGGAATAAAAATAGGTTTGGCCTGATCTTAGGAAACAAAGGCATTAGTGGTTAAGGTGTAAGCTTGTAAGCCTACACTAGATAATTTTTTGTTTTGATTTCCACCTCATATGAATTTGACAATGTGTTCCTTTGCATAGACTAGATCATTACTACAATGTCACTATTAAGGGCTTTAAAATAGTATAGTAATGTGAATTTATGGGTAGGCCTAATAGAGATTGGGATTTTATCCCAAGTATTTTAAAACCTTGTATTTAAGTCTTGAATGCCTTCATGAGGGGATCTTTTTATTGCAATTAATTACTCTGCATGTGACAAATGGTCACTTTTATCTTCAAATATTTTACACAAAGCCTCTCCTAATTGGTCCCATATGGAAATAGAATAATTAGTAAGGATTATATACCAGTCTAAGGCTTTACCTTTGAAAGAGATGGATGATAACCTAATTTTTACATTTTCCTCATTGATATCATGAATGTTTTAGAAGTTGGATATATCTATGAGGTGTGCAGAAGGGGTTATAGCTTGATCTCCAGTAAAATAAGGGACACTTTTGAGAGATACTAATAGGATAGGATCATAATGAAGGAGGGGCAGATGACTTTATCCATTAAAATTCACAAAATATCTTAGGACTACCATGGCTATGAAAAGGTTTAACAAATATATCCTTGTAGGGTTAGGCCTTAAAAGTTATTTAGGAACAAAGTTTCCTTTATATGGGTGTGTATTAACAAACCTTAATCTTTTTTTTGAATTTAAAGGAAGTTAAATAGATTCAAAGGGAATACCTATGGAAAATGATCTTTTGGTCACCTTTGGTATGAGATGTAGTCACTGATTTGATATCAAAATGTCGAATCTTCTTTTGGATTCACCAGATGTTGTTGCTTGGAAGCTATAACTATTACAAACTGATCAAACTAGCATCAAAATATTACCAATCTTCTTTAAACTAGGTCCCACTAGGCATGCCAAAAACTATTCTTGTATCAATCTTCACCCTTGGAAAAGGTTATTTAGGCCCTTTATAATTGGTCTACACTATTGGGATAACCCCAAGCTATGGGTCACTAATGGTGGGGTTGAACCACTGGAGAAGGTTGGCTTCCTCTTGATGGCTCACCTATGCTAATGTTTGAACTAAGAAAAGGGTTAGAAAAGGGGTAAAGGGGTCCTAATAAGGCTAAAAATGTGATGTAACAAATTAAATGATAACTCTCACAAGCATTTAATATACACTGATGAAGCATAAGATATCACTAGCTCAAACAATCTCAAAATCTAGCTAATTGCATAAGTATTTCATACACTAGATTTTTGAAGCAATGAATGAAGCTAAGAGGAATTATGAGACTCACACCAAGCTTACATTAATGGAAATAAAAACATAAATTCAGACCTACAATAAACTAGAAAACACCATAAAATATTCAAGAAATAAGGACTGTGGGCATAAAGTATTCTCCTTCACAATTCGATCATGCACAAGTTTAATAAACATAATTTAAAAGTAAGATATAGGTAAAGGAAATATTATTATCTTTAAGAGGTATTTCATATAATTTTTGATAGGGTCTAGCCTTATAAAATGAGATTCTCTGCTCCTATAGAATTGAGAGAGAGTTATTATCAAAAGTGAGATTCTTTTTCTTCAAAAAATTTAAATAGAGCTTACCAAAATGGAAATAATGGGAGATATAGGAGAAAGGAGAGGGAGAGAGTGAGAGCACATTAACCAATAAAAATAAATGAGATACCACCTTTTAGTTATACCTTCTTTCTAGTCTAATCAAGACTAATACATCATAGGCAAGTTAGTATTCATTTATCCCACTATCCTCTAAATCACCTCATTTCTTGATCAACACACTAAAGGAAAAGAGTTTGACAAAGGTTGTGAGTCATGAATAAGTGTCCTAGGAAAACATATTTATGGTTTTGAATATCATTGAATTCTATAATTACTTCTCCAATCCCCCAATCTACTCTATGAGTTCCTACACTATCTCCACATGCTTCCTCATGAGGGTAAGGTCTTTATATCTATGTACTTAATAGAGAAGATTGGGGGATTGGAGAAGTAGTTGGAGCATTCAATGCTATTAAAAACCATAAATATATTTTCCTAGGAGACTTATTCATGACTCACAACCTTTGTCAAACTCTTGTCCTTTAGTGTGTTGATCAAGACATCCTTGTAATTAATAGAACCATGCCCAAGTCTACTCTTAGTAGCTATTTATCAGAGTTAAAACCATATTAAAATATGAAACACCTCTCCATAACCATTAATATTTTCCCCTACTCAATATTTGATCATAGGTCTACTATAGATTAAAAACCAATCTCCTTTATTGTCTTTCTTATAGTTATATACTGATGCAAAGCCTATAGGTTTCATAACTTCCTTCTTGATTTATATCAGGTCTAAAATAGACCTATCCTACCTCTAAACCCTATGGAAGCCAAGATATTATTGCATGCACATATTTTTTTTTAAAGAGTGAAGATCAGATTTATGAAACAATATTGTAACCCAAAAGTATGAACCATGTGTGTTCTAAATCATTGAACCAGAAGTTCATGGCATTTAAACCTTATGTTGACAACCCCTAACTATATAATTATGTCTACTTGTGACATTTGATTAAGATCTCTTGGTGATAGGATGATCTTTATAGGATTTGCCTCCATTTTGACCTATGTCATAATTATTATCCACTTGAAATCTCATCTTTTAACTTTTAATATTGACCATAAATCTTGATTTGCTTGAAGAATGCATGTCATTAATATTTGATCCACTTAATCATAGACTTTTAACCTTTATCATCGATTTATGATCCACATTAGATGAGAACCATTGGATCTTCTTGGTTTCACATCATTGATCTTTCTCTTTACAAATGAACATGAGCCATAGATCTTCTACTATTTGAATATGATTAAGAAACTTGGTAGCTCATTATTTGTTCCAAATATTTGCTAACTTGTTAACTCATTGCTCACTATTTATTTGCCTAGGTATGATCATACGTGAACCATTGATCTACCTAGAGCTACTGACCTCTATCAGTTGATGTTCACCACTGGATCTCTGCTAGGACATCCAAGATCTTTCCACTTGTTATCTTTTTGCTTACATTAACCTTTTAACTTGATGCTCACCATTGATCTCTTTGATAAGATTGAATGTGTACCATTCTATATTTAGGACCCATTAACATTGTCCTTTCCCACTTGCTATTGGATAGTCAATATGATTGAATGCCAATAATTGATCTTGGATCATTTGAATTCAAATAGTTATTTACAAATCCCAAACTTGATGTCTATGTGAATGTCTGAGGATTTTTAAATCTAAATGGATAATTATTTTAGCTTCAACTTGACGTCCCTATGAACATCTTATTTTATAAGTCTAACTTTGAAGTTTTATAACTTGAGATAGACAACACATCAAGTTAGAAAATTTGTAGAGGATGATCTAGGCATGAAGAACTTCATGTCCATGTGGTCTTTTATCCCTAAAAGACTTTCTAATCATACTTATTAAATGCACAATCATAATGAGTAGTCCATTTTTGCATGATGTTCTCATGATGGTCTAGTTTTTTAAGACTTTTGAAAGAAGATGTTGTCCATGTAGAAGGCTCTAATGAATTTATAAGCCTTTGTGCAACTTGATTCATGCTCTTGAATAATTGAAATGCCATGAAAATCTAATGATCCTTCTTCCCTTGCAACTCTAGACCTACTTCTGAGCCTCCTTTTTAAAGATCAACAAATTTAACTTTAATCTTGCTTAAAGTGTTTCAAAAGCTTTGTAAGCAATATGAGATCTTCTTCTTTCATTTTAGGTCCACTCATTCTATCCAAAACTCTACTCATGTGAGAACTCCATATCAAGACCTTTAGAAACTGGTCTATTTAGGAAAAATTTTGTATGTAGGCCAAAATTAACCAACACATCTTTAGATAGAAATATCATATTATTTAAAGGCAAATATTGGTCTTGTAGACCAATTTATTGACCTTATATCACACAGTCTTATCTGAACCAAACATGTCATTTTATGATCAACATTTTCACCATATTCACTAACCTCAAAAACTTATTACAAGAATGGACATGACTTAAAATACATAAATAAACTCTTCATGCACTTGGTTGCATTAATCTAACATGCTCAGACCCTTAAATCCATCTTCTCCTCTCTATCTAGGGTTTGCACTATTTATACCATTAGGTATGTCTATGACTGGTTAACTTGGATAACCAAATTAGAACATTTTAAGGCTAGAAACTATATAAAAATCATAATGGATATGTATTATGATTCTCTATCTTCTTCCATTCATTTGTTCTTCTTGACTAATATAACTTTTGAGAGTTACAATAATTTTTTGACAAATAAGTTTATATTTTTACATTTTCTCTCTCATCTGACTAACTACCATTAATTGGAGGTACTTGGGAGAGTTGAATAAAATATAAAATAGCTTTTATAGGAATTTTAATCCATTCTTATCTGATTTGAAAAACATATTTCACAATGGGTCCTTATTAGGGTTATAAGGATGTCTGACACGGGTTTTGGTGTTAACAATTTTTCATAAATGAATACCGCTTAAATCCAAAACCAATGCCTAGATATATTATATATGAACCTTACCCATATATCATTAATATATTAGGTTCCCATACAGAGGTTACATGTGCCAAAAAATACCTAAAAGTGATTCTTTGGTCTTGATACCTCATTCTTTGATCTCAAGAAGGCCTAAAATAGTGTTTCATGTAATTTCCTTCAATCCATTACCTCAAAATTTGTGAAAATGGATAAAATAACTTATCTTACCTCTATCGATGCTCTCATATGCATAATTCATTTAAATCTTATCTTCATGCCTCATTAGGCCAGGTAGGGTTGAAGAGAGGTTTAGGTGTAGACCTAAACTAAAGGTACTACCTCTATAGGCTCACACTAAAACTATCACAAATGATTTGATACCTTTCATACATGCTCAAATGGTGTTGTAAAGCCTTCATATTCCTATGTTCATCCATTTTCATACACATACCTCTTTATGTCATGACTAGGCTCATGAGTAGGCTTCTTATGTAACTTTGAGATTAATGACATGTACCTTCATGCAACCATAAGACATTAGTTGTCTTCAAATTTTTTCTCTTCCATTAAAATTATCTCTTTCCTTAAAATTCTCTTTCATGACAACATCCTTAAATGACAACACTTTCTCAATATACCTTGTCTCATCACACATTGCCAACTAGGTTTAGTCACCCTTGACATAAACCTTCATAGGATGCAGCTTTGACATCAATGATAATACTAAAAAATATACCCATTTTTCATTTATGGAAACCATATAAAGAAAATTATCTCAATAGACAAATTCTCCTAATTCTAAGCTTTCTCCCCCTTTGACATAATTGACAAAGATGCCTTCAACTTCTTGGATCATATTTCTTTCAACCAAAACACTCAAGACATATGAATATGAGTCAATGAAGCATTATACACACATAATAACCATATATCTATGTATACCTTCTAATAAATACTAACATACTCTTGGAGCTAATGAACAACCTAATTATCTCCCCCTAAGCACTTGACTTTCTTAATGACTACTAGGGGACAAAAATACACCCGATTCATGTCTTAAATGTTCAAATGTTGCCATTGGAAGTGCCTTGGTCAAAATGTCTAAAATATGAGCCTTTGTAGAAACATATTTAAGTTCAACACTTTGTTTACTTACCTACTCTCTTATTAAATGATACCTAATGAGAATGTGTTTATTCTTTGAGTGCATGATAGGATCCTTTGAGACACTTATGGCACTTATATTGTCACAACAAATAGGGATAGGAAGATCATATGCCACCTTGTAGTATTTTAAGGTTTAACTCATCCATATAACATGATTTCAATATGAAGTTATTTCGATGTATTCAACCTCACAAATAGATAATTCCATAGAGGGTTGCTTCTTGCTCATCAATTATACTAGGCATTCTCCTAAGAGGAAAGCTCCTCCACTAGTGTTCTTCATATCATCAAGACTCCCTACCTAGTTTGTATCTATAAAGTTTATCAAGTCAAACTTATTATTATTAGGATACCATAACCAAAAATCCATAGTCCCCTTGAGATACCTAAGTATCCTTTTTACCACTTGTAGATAATTTTCCTTTAGGTTTGCTTGAAACCTTCTCACAAGACCTGTTGCTTACATGATGTCAGGTCTAAAGGGAGTAGTATATAAAAAATTCCAATCATTAACCTGTATGATGTTTGATTGACCCTTGGAGATTTATCTTCCTTGCTCAACTTAGACCTTATGATCATAGGTTAGCTACCTTGAAATATTCCATCTAAAATTTCTTGAACATCTCTCTTATGTACTTAGCTTATGAGATGAATATACCTCTTTCTTATTGATTGATTTATACCCCAAGAAATAATTAAAATTCTCCTAGTAGGTACATCTCAAACTCTTTCATCACATTTGAAAATTCCTTAGTCATACTCTCATTATTTACACCAAAGACGATGTCATCCACATAGACAAATACTATCAACTGATGGTCATATTCTATATTTATGTATAGATTACTATCTTCAACTCCTATTTTTAGTCCTTGATCTAATATATACCTATCCAATCTATCATATCAATCTCTAAGAGCTTGCTTTAGACCATAAAGAGCATTTTCAATCTAAAACATAGTCCTTGTCACCTAGTACTAAGAAACCCTTAGGTTTATCTATTTACACCTATTCTTCCAAGTTTTCATTCAAAAAGGAAGACTTGACATACATGTAATACACCTTGAACCCTTTGAATCTTGAATATGGTATAAACAATCTGATGGCTTCCAATCTTTCTTCTAAAGAAAAGGTATCCTCAAAGTCTACCCATTATACTTGGGCATACCCTTTTCATATAAATCTGTTCTTGTTCCTAGTGACTTCTCCATATTCATTTAACTTGTTTCTAAACACACATTTAGTGCCAATGAAATTCCTGTATTTATACCTAGGAACTAGTTCCCAAGTTTCATTCTTTTCTATTTGGTCTATCTCCTCATTCAAGTCACCTATCCAAAACTTGTTGTTTCTTGCTTATACAAGGTTCTTAGGTTCAATATTTGATAATAAAGTAACATTATCTTGATTTAGGTTAATTAATATCCTTCTCCTTATTTTCATGCCTATATACTTATTTCTAATGATTTGTGATTCAGGATGATCTCTTTGAATCTATCTTGAGGGGATTTTTAAGTATTGTCTATCCTTAACTTATCCTTCTTCCTCAAAAATATATATTATTTCCTCTTCATTATTAAAGTCCAAATTATCTAATGTATCCTTTTATTGTGAGTGTGATTTATTTATCTCAACAATATTCACATTGGTGCTTTCTACTATCTTCTACAACCTCTTGTTATATAATCTATAGGTTGAGATTGCTAATGAATATCCCAATAATATACCTTCATCAGACCTAGAATCAAACTTACCTAATTTTTCTTCATCTCTTTTGATGAATCATTTACTTACAAAAACTCTAAAGTGTTCCACATTAGTATGTCTACCTTTATATAGTTCATAAGGAGTCTAGTTTCCATTAGCTCTTATTGTTACCCTATTCAAGATGTAGAGTGTAGTGCTCATTTCATCTCTCTAGTAAACATCAACTAAACTTGCATCATTTAGCATTGTTATATTTGTATCTTGAACTATCCTATTCTTTATTTTTGACTGCCCCATTCTATTAAAGTGTCCAAGCTATTGAGAACTATCTCTTTATTCTATGAAGCTCATAGAATCCATTAAATTCATTAAACCAAAAATCTCCTCCTCTATCAAATCTAGGCACTTTATCTTCCCATTATTATCATTCTCAATAAGAACCTTGAATGCCTTGAACTTATCAAGATCTTCTAACTTTTCTTTCAATAATGTTACCTAAGTCATTCTTATGTAGTCATCTATGAGTAACATTAAGTAGTTATCTCCTTGAATGCTTTGGATTATTGTAGGCCCATAGAGATCAGTGTGTATTAACTCCAAAGGTCTTGTAGTAAATTACTCCTTTGACTTGAACCTTCTTCTAGTCTTCTTACCATGTTGACATGCCTTGCAAAGTGTGTTTATTAGTTTCATAATCTTAGGCATATTCTTCACAGACTTCTTAGTTCTTATCTTGACTAGATTATCAAAGTTTAGGTGTCTTAACCATCTATGACATATCTAACTTCCATCCATGTTGATCATAAATCATCTCTCCTTCTTGATCTCATTCAAGATATATAGATTTTTCTTAGTTCTCTTAGAATTAGGAATTAGCCTTCAGGATTTGGCTCTCCTTATATCACACCCTCTATCATGAAATGTTAGTGTGTGTCCTTTTTTGCACATTTGAATTACACTAAGGATGTTATTTTTTAAAACCTCCACATACAACACATTCTCCATCTTGGTATTCCCATTGTCCAAAATCAAAATACCCTTGTCAACTATATTGGCAATTGTGTCATCTCAAAATATCACTATTCCTACAACATTATTATTTAATGAGATGAAATTTATCATATACCATATCATATGTATTTATAAACCACTATCTATATTCCATTTCATTCCTTCATATTTAATGTGAAATTTAGTCTGATCTAGCATAGAATTTTCATCTTTAGTCTTTTACTCCTCATCAACCTTGTCCACAAGGTCTAACTTCTTGATCTACTTCTCAATGGTATGATTGTATACTATTTTTTCTTGACTAAATTTTATCATATTCCTCATCTTGTATTTCTTTGAAATATGTCCTCTTTGATCACACTTATATCATAGAATTATTATTCTACTATAGAGATGAGTATTCATCCTATTCGTCCATGAAGAATTGATTCTAGCATAGTGTCTAAAATCCATAACTCTATTTCTATATGTATTACATGAGAAATATTAAAAATTTAATGAATTCATATACCTTGTATTTTTTATGTTGAATGATGCAACTTTACTTTTGTTATCTTTTAAATAAGTCACAATCTTCTTGACTTGTTGATGACCACTTTGAATCTCAAATTTGAGAGTTTCTACATAGGTCTTTGAGGTCCAACTTTCTTTGTTATCTTTTTGGTATTATTTGAACCCAAGACCTATCTTGTCATGTGGATACCTTTAACTTCTCAAAATATCACCAAGAACTTCAATACTCTTCTTAAATTTCTGATGTGTCTCTAACTTGACCATTTCCTAATCTAATTCTACCTTTAAGGACTCCATTTATATTCCAAACTTGATACATTATTCCTCCTTTGTCTTAAGAATTCTAGTGACAATTTCAATATGAGTTTTCAATTGTTTAATTATCTCCTCATATTCATTGGTGTTTTTGTTTAGTCTCTCTTCAAAGATATTGATTTGATCCTCATAAATCTTAATCAATTATCTCAATTTTTTATTCTTACTTATTTAGAAATTTAACTCCTCTAAATCACTCACCAATTCTACCTCAAGCTTCAATTGAAACTCTTATTAATCTGATTCTTCATCATCCATAAGGATTTTCCATTTTGAGAAACCCTCATTGTCTATTTTTATATCCATGAATAAGGTTTCATTGCTATCATGGTCATTACTGTCATCATCACTATTAGATGTACAAGTGTGACTTACATAAGATGAGATACTTTCTTATTTCATAAAAAAACTTCTATTATTTGTGAATGACCCTTTATTTATTTTATACTTCCTAAAACCCTTTTTTATCTTTTCAAGATTATAGACCTTATTATCATCACCATGATGTTCATAATGTTCTCCATCATTCTCAGTCTTATCCTTGTTAGGACATTTAGAGGAAAAGTGACTAATCTTACCATATTTAAATCATTTGAAAGGTAACTTGCCTTTATACCTACCTAATCCTTTTATTATTTTTTAGACAAATATGGATTATATATTGTCATCTTCAATGTCTGTGTCAATATCATACTTGGCCTTCTTACCTTGAGACTTTTTCTCAACTTTAAATGAATCTTCCTTCTTGGAAGGTCTTCCATCACTTGTTCTCACTTCATAAGTAGTCAAGATGCCATGCAGCTCATCCATCTATAGTATTTTAATATCTTTGATAAACTCCATATCATATACCTTTGAATCAAACTTAATGTCAAATATCTCAATAGATTTTGTACTACTATTTATTTTTCCAACTTCCCTCATAGGCCTATGGTGACATTTACCACTTCATCCACTCTTAACAAAATAAGATGTAATTTTTTCATCCTTATTCATTCTTAGACTTCCAAATTGAATTCAATGCTTCTAAAACTTTGAAAACTTGAATTTAGTGTCTCCTTCATATATGGTATGAAAATTTTCCCAAATCCTTTAGAGTTAGCATTCATTACCTTAGAGTTGTTCTCACTTGACTTATTGCCTATTGTGTCAATTGGTGGTGTAGAGAGCGAAGTGAATCCATCAATAATATAATGGCATATGTCATATCCTAAGGACATTAGACAAATCCTCATTCTAATGCTCCAAAAATAATAGTTATTATTATTGAAGAGAGGAGCCTTATTGACTGATAAACCTCTTTGTACTTGATGACTAGACATGTATGTGCTTATAGGATCTAATTTAAGTTGTTAGGCCTACTTCAAAGGAATAAGATCTAATACTAATTTTTCAAATAAAAATAATTGAGAGGGGGTGAATAATTTTACCAAAACATTTCTTCCAAATATATCTAATAATTCATGAACTATGAAAGCAACATTGAGATCTAGCAATGCACAAATAACATTCACATGAACATAACACAAGAAAAAACACACATGAGTGGGAAGACATAAAAGGTAATAAAAACCAATATGATACTTTAAAATGGATAAAAATAATATAAAAAATATATTTATTTTATTTTATCACCAACTCAACTTGGAGCACCAACCATAATGAAGTCAAGCAACCACTTGACTAGGCTTTAACAAGCACCTACTTGAAAGGAAGCACCATATCCCTAAGTTACTTAGAAAAAATTAATAAAATTAATGTATTTTTATCACCATACCTCTAATATACTATTATTTTCTCATTTTAATACCTCCTTATATTCTCCCAAGCAATATTTCATTCACTTTAATTTATTACATCAAAATAAGCCTAAACTACCTTGTATATATACTATACTCATAATTACATACCACTTAGTCAAATAAACACATTAAACCTATTATATTTGCCATATATTTTATTATAAAAATTTATAAACATGGTTCATATGAAATTTTGACCCCTTTTTGTCTACAACAACTCAATTAAACCCCATTTCTCTTTTAGGTCTCATGTAGACTTAATTGCATTAGTTATGTCTTCTTAATGCCAAAACTTGATGATTTTTGGGCTAGATGGATTTATAAAACAAATAAAAACCATTAAATCACATATTTAATTACCTATAATTATCTCATCCATGCTTGGTTAGACTTGTATATTTCATTCATACCATGAAACCTCTTTTAGGATAAACTATCTTATTAGGCTTGTGTACCTCAAAAGTTTGTATTGAAAAAAATGATGCTTAAACACCCTTAATATATTTAATTATGAAAAAATAAACATTTATAAAGGTTATAAATGAAATTAGGATCATCAAAAATTCATTTTATAACTTTCACTCAAGAGATAAAGGTTCAACAACATCTCTACAACTTACTTAGAACTGCCAATTTACCTCAAAGACCAGTCATGGTGACTTAGATCTCCAACACATATGTAGAAAAATTTCATGAATATTTATGAATTTAAATTATCATATGAGATATATATACCATCCTTAGATATAATTATCATATGGTATAATGGAAAATATTGGTCTTACAGACTAATTTACTGACCTTGTATCACATAGTCTTATCTAAACTAGATAGGTCATTTTGTGACCAAATTTTTCACCATATTCACTGACATCCAAAAATTATTTAAATAATTAGCATGAATTAAAATTAATAAATAAATTTTTCATGCACTTTGTGGTATCAATCTAACATGCTCAAATCCTAAAATCTATCTTCTCATCTCTACCTAGGTTTTACACTATTTGCACTATTAGGTATGTTTATGACTGACTAACTTGGATGACAAAATTATAAAATTTGAATGATATAAAATATATATAAATAATCATGGAAATGTATTATGAGTCTCTAACTTCTTCCATTCATTTATTCTTTTTAACTAATATAATTTTTGAGATCTACAATAATTCATTTATAAATAAGTCTGCATCTATACATTTTATCTCTCATCGAACTAACCACCACCTATAGGTAACTAGGAGAGTTGAATACATGATCCAATATCTTTTATAGGAATTTTAATCCATTCCAATCTTATTTAAGCAAGATATTTCACATTAGGTCCTTATTAGGGTTTTAGGGAGGATTAACACATGTTTTGGTGTTAATGATTGTTCATAAAGGACTACCTCTTAAATCTAAAAACAATGCCTAGAAATATTATCTAGGAGCCTCACCCATATCTCCTTAATATCTTAGGTTCCCATGTAGAGGTTACACATGACAACAAACATCTAAAAGTGCTTATCAGGTCTTAAGACCTCATTCTATGAAATTAAGAAGGTCTAAAATAGTTTTTCATGTAATTTACTTCAAAATATAACCTAAAACAACATATATTACCTTTTTTATTGCTCACTTATTCATATTTTCCTTGAAATCTAATCTTCAGGCCTCATTAGGTCAAGCAGGGTTAAAAAAAGGTTTAGGTACAGACCTAGATTAAAGGTCCTACCTATATAGGCTCACCCTAAAACTCTTATAAATATTCAATGCCTTTTTTACATGATCAAATAGTGATATATAGCCTTAATATGCCTATGTTAATCCATTTTCATGAACATACCTCTTCATGTCATGACTAGGCTTCATATACAACTTTGACATCAATGACGTGTACCTTCATACAACCAAAAGGCATTAGTTGTCTTTAAATTCTCTCTTACCTTATAATTATCTTTCATGAAAAAATAATTCAATGACAAAAATAACTCAATTCACCTTGTATCATCACACACTACCAACTAGGCTTAATCACCCTTGAAATCAACCTTCACAAGATGCACCTTTGACACCAATGACAATACTCAACAAAAAGTAATAACAACACTCACTCTTTGCATGGAAAGAATGAAATAATGTTGAATTCACTAAAAATTTTGGACTGAGGAGAACCTAGAAACTTATTATGATCTTTAAAAACTTAAATATGTTGTAAAAAGGTAAAAAAACAAAAAACATTAACATAGGAAAGATACCGATTCACTAGGTTATATCAATGGAGATCACACATACACTTCACACAACCACATAAAAATGGAGGAAACTAGCTTATTATTCCTTCAAAAAGTGTAGTAAAAAGTTTTGATAGCCTTTTTAGGATACCCAAACCAAAAAAATGATATGTTAATTCTGCAAAAGAAGATACAAATAGGAAAAGAGTAGGAAAGGGGAGACAAAGCATCCCCAAAATAGGGGTGACTCACTTTGTCCTCACACCCTTCAAATCCTACATAGTGTTACTTATATTTTCTCTCCTCTTTCCTTAAAATAATGGAATATAAGGTATATTTGAACTTGCTTGGGAAGCTTGAATAATTATTGAGCATTGATTAGTGAAGTTTGACCACTTGAAGTGCTTATATTTTTACTCACATTCCCTATATCCTTATTTGCATGTCCTCCTTGATGAATAAGTATCCTTACATGAAAATAATTCTTCAAGTATTCATCAATTCCTCCATTTAATACTTATCCTCATCCACTTATGATGTCTCTCCACTTCTCTATGGCTATTAGAAATATCTTGAATCTCCTTTGGCTTTGTCTACTTAGCTTGGCATAGGAGAAGGAAAAGGTTTTCTTAAGGTAGTTAATGACTCCTTCAAACATTTGAATGATTCTTGTAACTTGATCTTGAACTTTTGATGTCCTCAAAGTGTCATATAAGGTGATAATAAAACTTTAAAATAATTTTAAATAACTCCTATGTATTGACTTGGTTACTTAATCACTTGAACTCCTCTTGTAATATGGCATGGAAGGTGAGAAAACCTGATTTTGTATTGAATAAATAAATTTTCCTCCATTTATTTACTCTAAAAATCATATAAAACCTAGAAAATTTAACTTGGATCCATCAAACACTCCAAAAAACTTGGTTTTTCACCTTTACCTTACTTTTCTCTCAATTCCTTATAACCCTCAAAATAGGTAATATTCCTTGTGTATAATAATTTAAGTATATTAATAAATAAAAAATGACATATTTGAGGACCCAATATCCCCTTAAAACTCCATTCCAATTTTTATGTCCTAAATCTTAGTGTAAGTACAATTTATTATCCCATTTTCTCTTTTCATTTAGGCCTAATTAGGTTTCCTTGCCTAGAAACTAAGTTTTTTCTCCATAGGCTTTCCACACATATGAAACTTCAAATAAGTTTTTGATTAAATTTAAGAATTATAATACCATGATCCATGCCAATTTTAATTTCCTAAGATCCTATATGGGTGGGTGAACCTGAAATGGCCAAAAACCCTAGTTTAGTTGCTTATATAGGCTTAAGAGGCTTTTGAAGTGTTTTTGATTAAATTTTCAAGTCTTGATGATTTAAATATGATTTTTGAGGTATAAATAACCATTTAATAGCTAAATATCATAATTATAATACATTTAAATAACTTTATATGTCTACATATTCTCTTTTTAGATTGTAAAACTAAGTTTTCTTCACATTTTAACCAAATTGCTAACTTGCAGAGCTATATAAATATTGTATGAGACATAAATAGGTAATTTTAAGGTTTATTAACCTTTATAAAATATTTATTTACCTCTTACCATGGTTTGGAATCTATTTCATACCTTATTTACTCACAAAGACACCTACAACCCTTTTTTTGAGTAATTTCCTACACATGTACCTATAAATGTAACACCAATTACCATGTCATGATGTTAATGATACCTATGGATGTAATAAAAGTTTTTTAAGGGTAAAATTACTCCATATAAGTGTATTATAATCACCTATTCTCTCATCAAGTCCTTTAGGAGGGTTTAACAAGGGTTTAAGGGGCTTACCATCTTAATGATATTCATAAAGTATAGGGGGTTAATCCAAAAATTAATTACAAGAATGTGGAGTAGGGTCACACATATAACATAACATATGGGCCTAATTTAATATGCATATTTTCATGAAATATTTGAGCATAAGAATATGACATTTGATGGGCATACCATGCATTCTATGAGGTTTAAAGGAGAAACATGCCTAAAAGTGTACCTTTTTGGTTTGATTATGAGTGTTAATGCCTTGGGAAGGTATAAAAAATTAATCATGAACTTATCCTATTATATAAATTTTCATTTTGTCCTTCAATAACCTCTACAACATCATTGATTGTGATTGAGGGTTTATGAGCAAGTTGGTCATTTTGACCCTTATAATCTTGTTTTGACCTCTCTAGATTTAAAAATGACATGAATCATGTTATAAACCTTTTTTAGTTTCCTAAAAATCATATAAAAACTCCATATATCAAATTTAAAATAAAATTTTCACCCTTTCTCCCTTATTATGCTCAAAATACCCTTGGCTATAGGTGCATACTAGATCCTTCTTCACTACAGCTTGAAAATGATCCTCATATACTTGAACTTATAGCACATTGGTGATGTAATATAGAGGCATACCATTATGATCATTCCTTTATTTAATTTTGAAACCAATTAGGTCCCATATAATCAATATAATTGGTCTTTTCATTGTTTAAGCTTATAATAGACCCATGGGTCTCTACTAGGTCCATAAATATAATTTAGGGTCCCAATCTTCTTCAATAAGCTTATTTTCACTATGACAGTATTTGGTAGGTGTAAAAAAAAATCTCATGTTAACTTGACTCTCCAAAAATCAATTATCACTCTAAATCAACCACCCCAAGTTTATTATGATCTTGGTTGCCATAGTAGGTTTTTAGCTTCTCATATAGTTCTAATATTCCATCTAGATATGAGAATGAAATTTATATTAATAATATAAATAAGTATTTTCAATGTAGACATATCTATCATGGTTTCTCAGACTATTGTTTACCTCTCAAATTCACAAGTTAGTCCTCCTTCAAAGACTACAACTTGTAACCATATATATGTCTTACAATTTGCTCAAGGGCTAGCTATAGGTGATTATTAGTTGAGAGTTCTCCATTTTTCAATAATACAAGAAATTAAAAATTCATGAATATATAATTTTGATTCTAATCATCTTATTAGGATTTATTTCTTCCATTTCATCTTCAATTATTCAAAACATGTAGGTGACAGTCCCTCTCTCATAGAAGCTTGTAGCTAGTCATATGGTACTTTCCCTAAAACTTTGATAGTAAACCCTATTCAATATACATTAATAAAATTGAAATGATATTTCAAGATTTGTGAAAACTCCTTCGTGACCTATTTTACTTTTATAATATATCAAACCTTAAAAAATCAATACCAACTCACATATAAACCTTAAGATAATTTTGAGTCCTGCCTTTATACTTCATCAAATGGTATGAAGATGAACCTTTGGAATTGGCTTGAAGTCTATGTAAAGCATTAAAAATGTCCTTAAAATAAATTAAAATCCCCCTATTATAGTCCTTATATGCTAAACCAATTGAAATAAACTCAAAAACTACTTAATATGCAACTTTCTTTTACTTTTACTCATAGGCTTGTAGGTGATTATAGTGTTCAAGGTGACTTTAATTCAAGATCTAATTATATTCCTTAGGTATTAATTATCTTAAATGACTTTATATAGTCATATAATCACTTAATCTCTCAAAATAATACACACATTCACTCACACACTCTTAGTATGCCTAATTATGTCATCATTGCTCATAATATAACTATAGATGATCATTTAGTCTTTTATCCTCTATATGTACAAAAGAAGGCATGATAAGGTTGAATAAAATTAAAAATGTGTATCAATATGTTCATTATCTCTACATAACCTTGAATTAACTTGGATAAGCATCAAATCTATATGAAAAGGGTTGACTATCATGAAACCATAGAATGATCTTTACCTTAAACACTATTAAACAACCTTAATCTATCCAAAAGAACAAATGGAGTCTTTATTGGTGTTTCAAGAGTGAAATGAAATAGGAGGACATCACACTAGTTATGACAAAACATGATATGATATTTATGAATACTTATACCAAACTCAAATCTTACAAATAGTATAAATAACTTGTTGCCTTAAACTTTGTAAACAAACCTTAAACTCTACTAAACTCTACTTTAAAGTCCTCTTTAATGGTCCTAATTTGTACATTGGTGATATCTTGAACCATGTGTTCAAGTGTTTTTAAATATCACCATATTATCATCTCAAGAAGGGCTTATATCACCTTTAATATCCATTTGGCTCCTTTATAATTCATCTTTAGGTGCACATAGTCCATTTAAAGTTTCTTGTGATCATGATACACATACCTCATATTCTTCCATCATCCTCTTTATTTTCATGACTCCTATTTATTTTCATTTTCCATCATTATCCTTCACTTTGTTCACTAAAGTTCACAGGGAAAACTTCATGCAATTAGAATTGTGAATGATCTCTTGAGTATTAATAAATCATAGTTTCCTAAATATAATGTAGAATATCTTAATGAGATGAAATAAGATTTATATCCATTTAGATACATGTTAAGATCCTATGCCGACCTCTTAAAGAACTTTTCACATCTAGAACTCCTAATTTTGTGACTACACCTTACTAAAAGACTACCTCACTATAATAAATATCAAGGAATCCATTATTAAATATGGAATAATATGAAATTTTAGGATATAATAGATGTATCATGACTGAGTTATGAATTTGAAAACCCCTAAATATTAAGAGACTTAGTTACCAAATGAAAACATGCTTCCTCATTACTAGATTTGACAAGCAACATAGGCAACATGCTTTTTACCATAATACCATTATAAGAGAAAATAAACTAATTAATCCAACATGTAAGAGGTAATATTTTATCCCTAAGTCATCCCACCATAACTATTTGTCTCCATTGAGTTTTGAAGTGAAGAAATAGAGGAAAACCTAGACCCTAACTAGATGACTAAGACATAGTGACCACCTTACACTCTTAATGATTGTTCATAAATATGGGGAGATTAATATAAAAACCAATTCCATAAATTTTAAGGAGATTAGTTTCCATATTATTGACCAATATATTTTGACTCAATCTTCCCTCTCCTTACTGTACCAAGTAAAAGTTATTAACATTACTTAAGCTACCAAAGAATATGATAGGAGAGATGAATGGGTTTTATCCATTTGATCAAATTTAACTCCTTCAAAACTATGGATTTGACCTTGAGGATGATAAATTAAGTCTTGAAGATTATTTAAAGTTAATTTTACTTTGAATACTTATACAAAGAACCTCAAAAGAATCCATTAACACTAAAAATACCATAACCACTTAATAAACCTAATGAAACTACCAAAAAATGTGTCAATTAAACCTTTAAATTTTCAAAAAGATGTTTCATAACCTTATTATAGTAATATATTACCATTACCTTGAAAAACTTTCTCTAGAACCCATAACATGTTCCAAAATGCAACCAATTGGGTTATGATATTTGTTAAGAATATCACCAACTTTTTTAATCACTTGTAGAGCATGAAATAACCTTAAAAAATGATAAAATACATATAAATATACCCTAGAATCCTTTCATCACTTGAAACTTATCAAAACATGTCATGGAGTGACTAGACATGCACATAGCTATGATGAACAAAACTTTAAACTTATCAAATTTACCTTAAACTCTAATAACCAAGGCTTAAAGTGACCATTTCAAGGACATAAAAATACCAACACAATTATCAATATGTTAAAAATCATGATAATCAAAGTTTCAAATTATATGGGTGATAGTTTGATCTAGGAGGTGAAAATTATCAACAATAACCCTATTAGGATTTACTAGAATATGGTAATTTGTTTCTTAAAAATAGTTACACAAATTCAACTAATAAATTTCATCATGATGAAACCTACCAAGAGTGATATTAAATTAAATACATTTGTTCTAGATAACCATATGAAGGTTTATAACTAATCCATTTAGTTAATGATCATAATCATTATATCAATATCAAGAACAAGTATAATACTAATTAGAGAAATGAAGACTATATTTAATTCATAAAATTATTATTAAAAATTTAGCCACAAATGATATAGTATTACAACCAACTTTTGTAATGTTACATATGAATGAAAAGTATAGTTTCAACATATTAAATGTTTTAATAATAATATACAATTATAAAAAGCTCCACAGAGCATATGAGTCTCAATAAACTCATAATATCCATAAGTAATCTCAAGTGTAGTATCTAGTTTAGTACTAATTTATGGAGTGAGAGCATAATTTAAGTTCTTTTCCATACCAACCACAAACCATCTATCCCACACATATTCTCCCAACTAGGGAATGACCCTCTCTTCATAGATGGGTAGATAATGATGGTGTAGGAATCCATAGTGACAAACTAGAACCCATGTGTTGTAGGATAACTAATACATGATGTATATCATAAATAAACCCATTATAACATAACATCATACAAAAATGTAAAATAAATCAAATAGATAAAATTAAAATGTTTAAATATAAACAATACTTGGGCCAAATCTTTCATATATTTATTGATCATGAGGATCAATCAATTTCATACACACCACTCAATTGGAATATAACTTATATGTGCATTAGTGACACTAATTAAGTTAGTGGAATATATCACACTATTTATTTAGGGTCATTAATGTGATATTTGGTCTATGTACATAAAATATAAAAACCAATAGATTTATAATTTATTTTTCCTTACTAGAAATCACATTATATGCTTAGTTTAAGAAAACCTCATAAACATGCATTTAAACCATTAAATGCAACATTATGAATCAAATCATCTAATTTATTTATTTCAAAATAAAATTATATATCTAATCATATTTCAATTTTGTTATACCATTTAGGTAGAACAATCTTAATATTCAAAATCAAATCATTTATCCATATGGGTAAGAATATAATCTAGATAATAAATTCAATAATAATAGTTCACTCAACAATCATTAAATTTCATTTCTATTTACATGATATAAATTACTCAATAGAAAGAGCTAAATAATTTAAAATGATTCATATCTAAAAGTCCCCTGAATTCCTCAAATCCATTTTAAGTTCTACCTCAATAAGGTAAGTAACCTCTTGATAATTCTTAAGATGTATTTAATCATCAATAAATATATACTTAGTTATATTCAGTATACTCATAATTAGATAAGTATTATGTAATTAATTAAGAGTATCAAAAATATGTATATCTATGAATATAAACACTCAAACTATATATTATCTTTGTCATACTATATAACATACATCTTTATTCTACAGAATATGCATATTTGACTATGATAAACCTGAATTGAAATAACTAGTTTGACATATAAAAATATGCATAGTACAAATACTCAACCAATTTTATGTTTTTAATTATTTTAAATAGAAAAAAAAAATATGACTCATGTTATATAGTTATGACTTAGTCCCAACCCATTCAAAATATACTCTAAATACCCTAATTAACGTATAATTGATACCATACTCGACCACTTATATATATATATATATATATATATATATATATATATATATATATATATATATATATGTATGTATGTATGTATATAATTATTAAGGTATAATTCATAGGCACATGATCCTATTTAAATATAGTCATTTATGCCACATAACATAGTTTAGTATAATATAAACATACATATGTCTTTTTACTATTACTGAGTTTAATATTTCAACCCACCACATCTACTTAAAACAATTTACATTTATACAATCTAAAAATCACTATAACTAGTCTCCACAAGGTTCAATAGTGTAATATTATATGGTTATGTTCATATATTTTGGGGAAAATTCCATGGGAATTTTAGGTAACATGATCCCATTATTAAATAATATGATCACATTATTGAAATTATGGCTCGATAATTATTGAGCCATAATGTGTATGTGTTATATAGTGTACTATACAACATGTATACAATATATAATGCATACACATTAATTTTTTATAAGTCCAAAACCAAATTCATGAGAATTCGGGAGTTGCATGTAAATCCAATCTTTTCCATAAGCTTATATTTACTACTCTAAATGTTAAGTATAATAAATTAAATGTAACAATATAAATGTAAACTTAAATTTAATTTAGTAAATATAATAAATTAGGGTCACTCAAAATATGATAGAGTTGGTCTCATAGTTTCACACCTTATGATGTGGAAAATAATTTTTCAAAATCTAAGCAAGTTAGTACTTTGGCATTTTTAGGGTCTAAGTATTAAACCTAGGGATTTTAGGATATAAATTTTGTAATTGATATACATTTTTGGTAAACATATAGTCATTTTTAGGATTTTATGCCTTCTAAATATATTCTTGGATTTTTTATGAGTCTTAGGTTTTTCAAAATTAAATTTTGAAAACCACCCACTTTAAAATTGAAGAAAAGTGGTGTGATTAGGGTAGCATAGGTCACATTGATGATCTACACACATCAAATAACCACTTTGTGTTAATTTCACTTATTTATTTTCCTTCCCTCATCCTTGATCAATTATTACTCATGAACAATCACCCTTAATCACTCTCTTATCATTATTCATTTTACCTAATCACTCCCTCATTGACCCTCACTATCCCTAGTCATCTATAATCACTCCCTCATGTTCCCTAATTACTCCCTTATTGACCCTCATTATGCCTCATCATCCCTAATAAATCACTCCTTATCCATACTCATCCCTCATCACTCCCTCATTTAAATTCACCATACCTCATCATCTTCAATCATTCCCTCATCATCCCTAATCACTCCCTCATTGGCTCTCACCATCCCTCATTATCCCTAATCACTCCCTCATTGGCCTTTACCATCCCTAATCATCACTTCATAATCCCTAATCACTCCATCCTCATTAATAATCATTTATAATCACTCCCTTATTTGCCCTCACTATTCCTCATCATCTATAATCACTCACTCATTTCCCCTCACCATCCCTCACGATGCAGATCCCTATTGCATACTTTTCTTGTCCAATCTCTTTGCCAATATCCATGTAACTTTCACTTTGTATTTTTTTGATTGACATATAGCTTTGAACCTTTCACACATTTAAAATTCACATCTAAATTTTATCAATTTCATTTATTCACCACCATTTTTTGGATGGTGTCACTAAACTCATCATTTTGTTCTCCTTACTCAATGCATTCAATCTCTCTTACTTTAAGACTATCCCCCTTACTAATATTTATGATTTATAACAACTTGGATCAAATATTGTCTCTATTTCCTTAGGATTTAATAGGGATCTGACAAACTTCCTTCCCCTCTTTTGAGTTATCTCTAACTTCTTCTCAACCCTACTTAACTTCTAAACATAATCCTCATATCGTACACTACCTCTTACTCTATCATAGACTCTTCTTATATATACTAAAATCATCAAATAAACCTAATTTATGGATACCATATAATATATCCCATTTATTCACAAATTTCCAAGCTTTGGTTCAATTATTTGATAACTTTTGGCTCTTTCTACTTTCATATTAGGTCTTTAGGTTTCCTTCTACATTGTCTACCACACAGTCCTCCCCCATCCATACTTATCCATACTTACACAACTTAAAAAAATATATTATATTTTTGCATGTTGAACTCAAAATTTTCACGAAATTCAATTAATTATTAATAGTTACAAATCCTAGAAACTCACTTTGAAAGTAGAAACCCTAATATAGGGTTTAGACTAGTTTCACAGACCCAAAAAGGGTAAAAATGATATTTTAATCTTCCAAAGTTATTTATAATGAATTTTAATATTTTATTAGGTCTTATTTTACCCTATTCACATTTTCCAAGTGTTATATTTCCCTTTTTAAGCTACAGTAGATTGACTTAACAAAATTTGAATAGACTGTGTACTCAATCACAGGTCTATAGTAATCTAAGAAGAGGTTATTTATTATAATTCATTCCAAAAATGGTTATAAATCAAAATTAAGGTTGAAAATACTCTAAAAATTTTTACACACTTTAAAAAAAATCAATATCTTCCATATATAACACTCAATTTTCCAATTTCCATGAGATACCACTTTGACTATGTAAAGTTTCTTGATGACTGTAGGACTATGTTAGTTTTATTTTTTCTCATCAAAATATATGAAATATACTTGAAATAATATAATAATTCATGATCATATTATAATAAACTCACTAACATATAGATTTGAATGTTTACTCCAATACATGCATATACCTTCTCACATAGATGTATACTCAAAACTTTTGCTTATAAAAGATAGAGTTGTGTCGTTTAACATAGAATGTCCTTAGAAAAATAAAAATGTACAATTTTTAAATAATATTAATGAATTATTATGTAAATTTAATAATTAATCATACATTATAAAATCCCACCAAATAGAATCTCCTCTCCAACAAGACTCTGACCTTCACTTAGATTTTAAGGCATAGTTTGTAAAAGCATGGGCTATACAATTTGTAATTTGAACATTCAAAAGGTTTGAAACTCAAATTAAAAATTATATAATCACCATCATATTAAAGTTATTTTCAACTTACCACTCACACAAAAATCAAAAATAACTTGTTACTAATCATGTTTCACAATCACGCACACTGTCAACTATCTTTACACATATTAAAGAAGTTGTACGGTCTGTTTACTTTCTTGTCTACAAATAACAAAAAAATATCTTTATTCACTTGTTTGGATTTATTTAAATTCATCCTTTTGAATCCTACCCCCTCTAAATCTCTTTAATATAACTCTGAATATAAAATAAGACATGGACAAGACTCTTATTACCAAATAACTATCAACTAAATTCTAAATTCTTTTGTATATTGAGAGTGTCAACTAACTCAACTACTAACATATTTATCAAATATTATATTTTTTATATGTGTTTTAATATCCTAAAATCCTCTATAAAGTCTAATCACAGCAAATTCAACATTGTACTTCTTAAAATAAGATTGAAGTCTTTATGAAGATTCAAAAATTCAAATGAAAGATTTGGTAGGAAAGTCCAATACAACTCTAATTTTACATAAAAATAGAAAATTATAAATACTCCTACATACTTATTATGAATCTAAACATGTAAAATATATCACTATTTATATTGGGTAGTGTTGTTCTTGCACCACCTAATCATCCCTAATCACTACTTCTTTATATCTCATCATCTATAATCACTCATTATTTATCCATCATCTCCCATAATAACTTCCTCATTAATCCTCACCATCACTCATTATCGCTAATCAGTCCCTCATCCTCCCTAATCACTCCCTAATCACTCCCTCATTGACCTTCACCATCCTTATTGACTCCCTCATCATCTCTACTCAACTACTCTTCATCCCTCCATATCCTTAATCAATCCATCCAATAGCTTAATGGTGGTATTTTTTTGGAGTCTAACAATGTTAGGAAATACAAGTGGAGAGTTGAGTGCTATCATAAAATATAAGACATAGTTATCAAAATGATGTGGAGGCAAATTTTAAATAGAAATATTTAACACCTATGAAAAAATATGGGCCTATTAGAAATGATGTAATTCATAATTGAAAATTTGCCAAAAAAAGAGAAGTAAAACCACCATAGCACCAAAAATGGGTAGAAAATACATGATGATCACCAAGATATGCGATTTCCTAAAACCAATCAATTATTGTTCATATGAGGACATTTTATGAGCCAAATAATTATATTTAAGGCCTTCAATTTGTATGTATATTGATTGAGTCATAATATTAGAGAGAAAAAAATAATTTTCAAATGATTAGAATAAGTAGTCCAAGATTAGAAAGTGGTGCTCAATTCATAACTTTTATATTTAATCCAATGAAGAGTGTCACACTATTAGCTCTCTAATTTCACATCTTTAGAAGTGGGTACAAGTTATATATCACTATAAAAATTTAAGTAGATAATATATTATGAACCTAATGATATGGTTGGTACTAAAAATATCTCTACTTCCCCCAAAAAGAAATTATATGAATTTAAAATATTGTTTCATTAACAAATGTATATCAATGGTGAGACAATAAATTTCATCATTTATAATGGAAGTTAGAAGAATTTAATTTATCTTGAATCATATTTTCAAAAATTTAACTTGAAATTTATACATCATCCATAATCATATGTTAGTGTATGGTCTAGTGTAGGCCTTGATAAATGGATCACCTAGTAGTGTCACTTAGTGTATATAATCAAACATTTTAAATATGAAATCCTTTGTGACATCTCACCATTATAGGTGTGTGATGTTTTACATGTGGTCAACCATGTATTTACCATTAACATGTAGTCTATGAAGTAAATCCTTTTAATTTTATGATATATTGTCTGGATCTGAAATACCATATATCATAGTTAGTTCCTAAGATTTCAATTATTAGTACAAAGAAGTGCAAGAATATTGTCAGTTCTAGTAATGTATACTCTTAATGGTAAGAATTAAATATTCAATAACATCTTTATGTCACCATATCATAGTGTGGTTTATCCAAAAATAACAAAGATGAAATAACTAAACCATAAACTAGATGAATACAAGGATATATTTTAGTCACCTAAATAAGTATTTGCATAATATAAACTAAACAATATTATTGATTTGATCCCTTAACTACCTCCAACTCAAACCTCTTTATACAAAATATCATTTTTATAGAATGAATAGATCAAGTGGTAGATCCATGAAATCATGGATAATGGACACATCATGCCCAAATCATTGCCTTATAGAACCCAATTATTTTTGTACCAAAGTTGTGAATTAATTAAAAAAATCTTAAAAAGATTAACCTGAGGAACTATTATCCTCATTTAAATATTAAGGCATTTTTATGACATATCCATGGTGTATAATTATTTTCCAAAATTAATCTTAGTTTTGGGTATCATCATATTCATGTTAAACCTATAGACATTTGGAATATAGTATTAAAAACAAGTGAAGGATTGATTGACTAATTTATTATGCCTTTTAGGTTAACTCATATAACAAATTCTTAATTCATTTCAAGATGTTGATTACATCCTCGGGCCCTTTACCTATGCCATTTTTTTAATCTACCTTGATGACATATTAATCTTTAGAAAACATGGGATGATCATCTATACCATGTTGAACTAGCGTTTCACATTTTGAAGAAACATATTTTTTTGATAACATGAATAAATGTTCATTTTTCATGCAAGAGATAAAATATTTGGGACACATCACACACACAAGGATTGAATATGTGAACCTAACCAAGATTCATGCTATATAGGAATGGGAAACACTAAATAAATTTGCATCTAATTCAAATATTCTCAAAATTCAAAAATTATACAAGATATTTATGTTTAATTTTTATATTTTAAACCAAACTATTAAAGGTAAAACTGAATAAAGTTTCATTTAGTCATATTCACAACAAAGATAATTTGATGAATTAAAATTTAGAATCTATTTGTGTTAATACGTATGTTATTTGACTATAAATTTGGAAGATCATCCAATTCATTTAGTAATAAAATTGAGTATCATAAATGGGTATTGACAACACAAGTCCTAGAAAAGAGATAATTTATATTATAATGGATTAAACAACATATGATTGGAATCAAAGATATCTTTAGAGTATATACTTATGATATATGATGAGGGAGTGATTAGGTATGGTAAAGGATGGCGAGGGTCAATGATGGAGTGATGAAGGATGGTTAGGGATGGTGAGGTTCAATGAGGGAGTGATTAGTGATGATAAGGGATGAAGAAAGATTGATTAGGTATTATTAGGGATGAGAAGTGAGTGATTAGGGATGATGAAGGATGGTGATAATCAATAAAGTAGTCATTAGGGATGATAAACTCAAGTGATTAGAGATGATGAGAGATAACTAAGGTCAATTAAGGAGTGATTAGGGATGAATAGGGAGTGAGTAGGGATGAGGAAGTCATTATGTATGATGAGGTATAAGGAAAGAGTGATTACGGATGATGGGGGATAGTGAGGCTCAATAGAGGAGTGATTACAGATGATAAGGGAGTGATTAGAGATGACTAGGGATAGTGAAGGTCAATCAAGGAGTGATTAGGGACAATGAATAATGATGAGAGATTGATTAGGGGTGATGAGGCATGAGTAGGAAGTGATAAAGAATGAGGGAAGGATAATTAACAAGTGAAATTAATAAAATGTTGCTACCCCAATCACACCACTTTGCATCAATTCCAAAGTGAGTGGTTTAAAAACTTCATTATTGATAAACCTAAGACTCCTAGAAATACCAAGAATCAATTAAAAAGGCACAAAAACCTTAAAAATTACTATATGTTTACCAAAAATGGATATCAATTGAAAAATTTGTCCTAAAATCCCTAAGTTTAATATTTGGACCCTAAAAATTCCCAAGTAATGACTTTATTAGATTTTGAAAAAATATTTTTCACATCGTCATATACGAGACTAACTCTATTAGATGTTAAGTGACCCTAATTTATTATATTTACTATGACCCTAAGTATGAGAAATTAAATGTAACAATATAAATGTAAACTTATAATTTACATTTAGAGTAGTTAATATAAGCTATGGACAAAGTTGTCTTCACATGAAACTCCCAAATGCTCATGGAGTTGGTTTTGGACTTATAACAAAGTAACGTGTATGTGTTATATACTATGTATGTGTTGTATAGTACACTATATAACACATACATTATTTGAATTTAAATTGACCCTTGAGGCTTGAAAATGGATTGGATTTATGAGCTAATGGCTTAGGACTTTGCATCTATAGTTAAGACTGAGAGTTTTAGGAAAAACCAAAAAAATTCAATTTCAATTTCCAAATACACTATTGATTTCAACATCAAGATTCAAAAAATTATTAATGTTACGATGAGTACATTGTCTTCTTTCTAAATGTATGATTTTTATAATTTTTGGGCTATTTTAAGGGTTTAAACTATATTTATTTCTAACAACACCTTTTTAAGGCCACTAAATTCCTCACCCATATATGCATATTCATGTTTATCTAATTTTATTTTCATTGATCTAAGTGTAAAACAAATTATATGGTAATAAATTAGTCCTAATTATACACATATTTAATAAAAAATCAAATTTCATTTTTTTTGAGGTAGTTAAGGTGGGTCACATAGCTGACTATCCATTTTTTTGTCAGATTTTAGGATATACTTAATTGAAAAATTAATAAAAAATAATTCATCAAAAAAATATTTAAAAAGTTCATAACACGCTAGAAGATCTTATCTAAATATTCACTAAAGGGTTTCTAACAATATTTAAAGACGATAAAAAAATAGTGGGATGCATAGAATGGTACAAATCAAAGTTTCTTAAGAAAAATAGGAGATCCTCTTCAAATTTTTGATAGTATGTATATACCCCTATATATCTATCCTATCTGGTTATTTTAAGAACCTAAGTATAAAATATATGTATATACATTGATGTATTCATATCCTTGAATCATCTTAAGAAAGACTTGAAAGATTTATAAATAGGCCCCTGTATATTTATATGATTTTGGTCTTCCCTAAATACAAGTTTTGAAAATGAAACAAACAAAACTTATTTAATCACTACTTATTGTAATTATAACCCTATACATAAGCCATGCCCTATGTGGGTTTACCAATTTGAACTGAATCATCATTTCAACACGCTGAATGATGGAATATAGAATAGAGTGGTTGGACTCTAAGTTTTTAAAGACTGAGTTTTACATCAGATAACCCAGTCGATATATTAAATAGAGAAGGGGATGAATGAACACTAGTTTTAAGAACTGAGTTAATTTATACATACCCAATCGAGCTATCACCTGGGTCAAAAGAATGCCACAACTAACAAGTAATATTCCCTTTTTTACCTAGGGTTTAATTTCAACCCATAAACAATACATAGAAATTTCCTTATTATATTTTACATGTTTTATGATTTGCATAGAATGTAGTAAGGATTTCCATTCCAAACTAGGGTTTACTCAACTTAATATTTTATGACAACATAACTTAGTTTTCATAGATAAAACTAGGGTTTGATGGGTTATATGTCTAGTTCTGTGGATGGTTGAGCCAGTCATAGTATCAAGCATATTCCCTGGTTTCTTATATTTTCCAAACAATAACCAAAACTCCTATCAAAATTTCATTGATTTAATCCTTATAAAACTAATATGAATAAAAATTGAGAAACTAACCTAGTATAAGATGCATGGTATGACCAACTAAAAATTTTCCCTACAATTTTTCCTCGAACCCTTTCTTTTTCATTTCTCCTCTTTCTTACTCCTTTACCGTGTCCCCCCATGCATTCTCCCCTTCCCATTATATTCTCCTACATGCTAACCAACCTCTAAAATTTCCCCTACCAACTGAAAGCGAGCTTGACAAAGAGAGTTGATGTAACTCTAACTATAGTGTTTGTTTTGCATGGTTCTCGAATACCCAAATCAACACTATTAACCCTAATTTGAGAACTTTCCAAATAAAACAATCCTTTAAACATTATTATTCAAATTACAATCAATTTATAAAAGTCATTCAAATATTATGATTCCAATAATAATAATAATGCTAACTTATCACAAATTTGATTAACAAAACATCGACTACACTATAACATTTACCAAATACAATGATGTCACCAATAATCATTAACAATGAAACTCTAATATTATATTAACTTAACACTAAATCATGTCAACTTACATTATAAATACTATCACAATGACCATACCACACCAATTTAACCCTTAACTTGTTTATATAAATATGTTCAATGTAATAATTAACTAACACTCGAATAATTAAGTCCCCTTTCATATAATAATGCATTTAATATAAACACAACACTATTAATAAAACATTCACATTCATATGAAGGAAACAAAAAGGATGATTTAAGATCCATAACATGTAATAAAGCATCATCACGTGAAGTAAGCCAATTCAAACAACACAATCAAATGATAGTATGGATGCAAACTAAGCATATTCAAATGTATCAACACACAACCATACAATAAATAAGATCACAATTGAAAGCAATTATCAACTACTAAATCAAGAAATCAATATAAAAGCATATTCTAACTATTGTAGTGTATGTGGGTTCTTAGTCTTCAATCTATCATCCCTCAATGTCTCTATCTATGCCACCCTCTCTGATGATTCCCTCCCTCTGTCATAGTTTGAGGGATGGATCTATCCTGCATCCACTTTAAAATAATAAAAGTAGTTAGCCTAAAACAATATAAAATCCATAATATACTGCTGTAATAAAATAAACGTGATCATCATGTACATAATATATAAGTACAACTAACTCCACAATTAACAATCATGTAAATTAAGTAACATATAACTGCCCATAAATCAATATATGAAATCCAACTTAACCAAAATAGTAATTAACTAAAAAATAACCATAAAATCCACTAATCAATAGGTTATTAGGTTTAGAGATAAAATTAGGATGTGACAAAACTTATCTTCATAAATTACTTCTCAAATAAAGATATTTGGCAAGTCATCAAGACAAAAATAGTAAGAAGGGTAGGTGAAATCATAGCTCAATATCAATAGAGTTTTATTACTCAAATGTATTGAATATGGTAGATAATCAAAATCCAAAATCATAAGGGAAAAATAGGTGTAATCTTGGCATTATTCTAATAGTGTTTTGGGATAAAATTTATCAACACTTTGACAATAACAATTAATATTGCTTATATAGATGAGTCCATTATGGATATGGTACACAATAATAAATTAAATTCTCTTGACATAAACATTAAAGGGAATACTTGATTATAAATCAATCTTTTGTGATAACATGTCAAAGAAGGATAAGGATCCAGTCATGACATAATTAGTATTTACAACTTCCATTATGGAAGTGGATTCAATCTCTAGCACTCTCCAATATTCCTATGAAGAATAGGGACTCTCTAGTATTAAATCTATTCCACTAACTAATTAAAGACCCAAATAGATGGAGACACCTAATTACGAACCAATCCCAATGATAAATCCATTGTATGTTTACTCTAGATTTGTCCATTCCACATGTTTATGCTTATTCCCAAGATAACAAAGCCCCTTCCATATGTGTCATTTCTTATTAAATGATGATATCTAGTAAATATCAAACTATGGAGTGATCCCATATGTGAACATAAGCATTCATTATTAGGAATATATAATGTTGATCAATATTAATGAAATAAAGACAAAAATAAAATGTAGAAAAGAAAACACAAGAGACACAAATTTGAATTGGTTCACCCAAAATGGGATATGCCCACAAAAAAATAGACAAATATTCTCTTATTCAATCCAAAAAATGAAGGAATAAAACCTAAAATACATCCACTACAATATCCTCTTCACTCACACATAGTATGCCACCATGATTACAATGCTCTCATATTAAAATAAGGGTTACATATTAAGGAAAAAATGCACCAACATAATTTATACCATTAGATATATGACCTAATAGTGAATGGTCTAGATTTACTATGAAATTACAATATGTTACAATACATTTTTCACATAATATGATGACCTTAGTGGGGATCATTACCCCCCCCCATCAAGAACTGGGCATTATAATAAGATCAGGCTCCACCATCCAACAATCTCCCACTTGGAGATTAATTGTTGCAACTCCACCATTAAAACTTCTTCCTTAGAATTTTATTTAAACTTTGACCCTAGCATGTTTCTCATCTTCCTTGTTATCTTGAAGACCTATTAAATCTAAAAAACTATCTAGTTTTTCCTTTGTGACTACCTTTGTTAGAATATCTATAAGATTTTGACAAGTATGGATCTTTTCCAACTTTAGTTGACCATTATCTAAAACTAATTGAGTGAAGTGATACCTAAGTTGTATATGTTTGGTTATTGAATGAAATGATGAGTTATTTGATAAATGAATCACACTCTATCTATCAATATACAACCTATAATCTTCTTGATTCTACCTTAACTCTTCCATGAACTATTGCATCCATATCATCTCCTTACTTATTTCTATCGCTGCAACATATTTTACCTCTATAGTTGACAAAACAACTATCTTATATAATTTTGAAATCCAACTAATTTTTGTGTCACCAACAATGAATAGATAACTTATAATGCTCCTCCTTTGATATAAATCTCTATCCATGTCTATATCAACATATCCTTGTAAATTAACATCTAACCCTTCATAACACAACTATTTATTAGTGGTCACTCTCAAATATATGAGAATCTACTTGAATTCATCCCAATGTTCCTTTCTTATATTATTCATAAACCTAATGACAACTCCCATTGCATGAGAAAAGTTTGGTCTCATGCACACCATATCATACATTAAAATTCCAAATGTTGAAGCATATGACACTTTGGACATGTAATTTATTTCTTCTTACATTTTAGGACACCATTATTTACTTAATTTGAAGTACCCTCCCAAAGGCATACTCACTAGTTTTACATCTTGTATATTGAACCTAACTAATAGCTTCATGATGTATTTTTCTTGAGATAATGTAAATTTTCTATTTTCTTATCTTTTTTTATTCTCATACCAAAGATTTGTTTTTTTATCACCCAAATCCTTCATGATAAATGAATTTTCTAGTTATTTTTTGAGCTCATTTATATCATGCATGTTAGACCTTTCAATAAGCATTCCATCTACATATAATAACAAGATAATATAGCTTCTATTATCTAATATCTTAAAATAAACATAGTGGTTAGAATGACATCTACTATAAATTTTTTCTATCATAAGCATGTCAAATTTCAAATACCACTACCTTAGAGCTTATTTTAGGCCATAAAAACTCTTATTCAACCTACACACCATTTTCTCCTTACCTTTGACTTCGTATCCTTATGGTTGATCCATGTGTCTTTTCTCCTCCAAGTCACCATGAAGGAAGGTGGTCTTCACATCTAACTATTCAAGGTGAAAATCTTCTACTAATACCAAACTTAAAATAGTTCTTATGGAAGTTAGTTTAACAATTGGAGAAAATATTTCATCAAAATATATACCTTTATTTTATGCAAACCCCTTTACAACAAGTCTAGCATTGTACTTCTTTTTGCCTCCATATTCTTCCTTCAACCTATAAACCCATTTATTCTTAAATTCTCTTTTACCTATAGGAAACTAAACCAAATCCCAAGTTTGGTTATGTACCATGGTGTCCATTTACTCTTTCATGCCTTTCTCCCACCTCATTCTAGTGTCTACCTACATTAATTCTTCATAGCTTTCTGTCTCACCACTGTAAGTCAATAATAAATAATAAAGTGGAGATTATTGTGTAAGGAGTCTACTTACTATAGTAGATCTTCTAACTACAATTTTAGGAGTTTGAGGTAATTGTTGTTGTTGTTTTTGTAGTTGTTATATATTTTAATTTTATAGCACTTTTGGAATTTTAGTTCCAATAATTTCATCAAGTACTGCATATTTTGTGTATAGATTTTCTTGTCTCTTTTCCTGTAATTAATCTCTCTACATGACCTTATCATTAAATATCACATCTCTACTCCTAATGATTTTTCAATTTTCAAAATCCCATAAATGATAACCAAAATCATTAACTTAATATCTAATAAAAGTTCATTTCTTGGTTTTTAATTCAAGCTTATTTATATTTTATTTATCAATATAGACAAACGTTTGACAACCAAAAGTATATAAAAATGAATAATCTACCTTTTTACCTATCCATGCTTCCTCTATAATGGCACCATTCAAAAGAATTATAGGCCTTCTATCTATTAAGTAGACAATGGTATCCACAACATCTACCCAAAACTATAAGGGAAATGCTACATGAAATATAATGTTCATTAAATGCTTCATGATTATCCTATTCATCCTTTCTAACATGCCATTTTGTTATGGTTTTCTTTAAACCATCTTCTCTCTCTAAATCCCATGGGATGAATAGTAACTATAAAAATACTTATAGCAATATTCACCTCCATTATTTGATCTAACACACTCAACTTATTTCCTATGTTAATCTCAACCAAATATTTTGATTTCTTAAAAGTAACAAAACATTATTTTTTTGTATGCAATAAACCAATTTTTTTCTAGTTGCATCATCAATAAAAGTAATATAATAAGAATATCCACCAAGGAATGATACCTAAGTTGGTCCCCATACATCTGAATGCATAATCTCTAGCTTTTAATCCTTCTTTATCTTCTCAACTCTTAGAAATTTGACTCTCTTTTGTTTTCCGTAAACATAGTCCTCACATAAATCCAAATCCACCTTTTTCAAATATGGCAACAAATTATATGAGTGGAGGACTTGCATCACCTTCTCACTCATGTACCCAATTCTATGGTTCCATAATTTTTATCCACTTCTATAGAAGCTAAAGCAATAGAAAAATCAACATTACCAGTATATAAATATAATGTACCTACCTTATCTCCTTTTACTATTACCACCACACTTGGCATCTAGGATCATAGGATGCTGATAAGTGGATAGCTCTCAAGGGTACAAAATTTTATATTATTATACTAATCCTAGGTTAAAAATTTTTAACACATGGATGGCTCTCACCATTCTATTATCCCAACAATGACTATATAGGGAACTCTACTGACATCACCTCTGGGTTAGCTAAATTTTGACACATGGATGAATCTCACTACTCTTCTTGCCTAGAAATGATTGTAAAAGGAAAATTATTGATGTTACCTTTGGGTCAATGGGATGATGACACATGGTATAATATTAGGGGCACATATATTTATCATTTTTGGTATACTTCTATGCCATTGGGCTTTGAGATTATGACATTTGATGAAATATCAAGAACTTGAAGTTATGAGGCTTTATATTTCCAATTGAGTCTTCAATATGCTTAATTACTGGGATCATGTTGCATGACATAATATTTGGAATTGGGGGCATTAAAATGACTTAGCCATTTAAAAATATTCGATTGTGGATCATTTCATCTTTGTAAACAAAGATAGACTTGGGAGATAGTCAATAAGTTAGTCTAAAACCAAAATCCATTAAAGCATGAATAACACCTAATAAAATCATTTAATGACATAGATGTAAAATGAGAAGTTCAAAATTAGTTTCAACTCAAAATTAAATCTACTACAAGTAAAGCCAAAAAAATAAATAAAACTTGATTTTTAATGAAGACTTAAAGCAGATAAACATCGTTATAAATGAAATAAAAATTATTTAATATCTAAATAATAATTTCAAATTAATGTCATGATCATCTATATTAGAATATAAATTGAATACACCTAAATCATAACCATCATAAAACTAAAAAAATCAATAGTGTAACACAAGTCAAATGCTTCTAGTTAGGATAATGAGGGATAATGTGATTGTACATGAATCCACATTTTCCTTAACACTTACATAAAGTATATAAATATGGTGTGCATACATATGCAAGAAGAAGAAAATAAAATAACTATGCTAAATTAAGAAGGTCCCCATTTAAAAATAACTAAGTATGGGTCATGTTGCACCCAATAAATGAAAATTTCTATGAGGAGAATAATATTCAACATTCAGAACCTAAATTGCAAATAATCAAAATAAAAAAGAAACATAAAATCATAAACAACTCCTTTAGATAAGACCAAATGAAATCATTAAAGTCTACCTCAATATGTGACATACTAAACTCTAGGTATGCCTACTACCATTAATGTGTGTTAATAGTGACTGATTATTTTATGGCCCTTACATTCATGTATATAAATTTAAAACTATATAAAATAATTAAAATTTATGAGAATGATAATTTGGATGTTTGGTTTTGGTCGAAATGGAATGGGCATTGATTTATTACTAGTCAGGTTTCTATAGTCCTGATAGAGATACCTCTAATCCCACTCATGATCTTGCTCCATTTCAAACCAAGTCAAAAAGCATATGATGGAGATTACCTAAATCACCATTCAAGGAAATAAATTAAATTTTTTACTTTTCTCATTTCATTTTGATTTATTTCTTTTGAAAATATCTCATTGTTCAGTCCATTGAGGATTGAAGACCAATCCATGGGTATAATGATAGACTCAAAAAATTCATAACTATTAATATAAAGATAAATCAATTAAATGTTTGCATTTTGATAGATTAAATAATAAAATTACATGTTTCTAAAATTTAGACATTATGTTTTAAATCACAAGCTTTAAAATTATGGAAATGCATAAAGAAATTGTAGTAGCCTATATTAATCATCAAGAATGATTCACATTATAATTTATAAATAACTAAAAATTATCATATATTTTTGTGCACCATTTGAATTTATTCACCTATGGGAACATAAGGACACAACCTTGATTTAACATAGTGTTATCTATAATTTTTTTGTCCATTCTTAAACAATTTGATTATCCTATAGTATTAATTGTGAATAGACCTTACTCTTTCAAGACTAGAGCATGATGAAAAATTCAAAGAAAGATGACAAGAGAGATGCAAGAAAGCTAAGACTATCATTTCAAAATGCCATAATATAATCTAGAAAAGGATAAAAATATGAAAAATATATTAAACTAGCTATAAAAGGAAAACCTCAACACACAAAATAAAAAACCAACAAAAGAAAACTAATCTAAAAAAAACTAAGCAAGTACACAAACTGGGACACAAAAACTATGTTAATAATATATACACAGAGGAACCTGAATATATTTACTCAAACATGATATTAGATGGATCAACCATGAAGTAATACTAAAATTATTTTCCATTAATTGATAGTGGTAATTCCTTAACTTTGATATCCCTTAGTCAAAATGAATTATTCCCCAATAGATCATATACTTAGTAAGGTCCAATCCATAAGGGACTAAACTTAGTATGTTGACCAATTTATTCATGTGTTTTATCTCATAGCAATACCAATTATAAAATGTGAAAGGCTTTCACTTGTGATTTTTTATTGAACCATGTATTAACATTAGCTTGATATTTGCTTAAAATTTGTAAAGCTTCATCCCATTTATCTTCTAATTAGATTAGGTCTAAGAATCTAGACTGTCTTCCTAGATTTGTCTCCATGTACTCTTGTATGAATTGATAATTGGGATTTTTGAGTTACATTAGGAAATTTGCATATAATCCATAGAGAAGAAAGAAAGGGCAACTATTAAATATTTTTTTATGACTTATTTTGTTATCCCATAAACCATATTTAAGAAACACATGCCAATTATGGGGGTTTTGGTTAATTTATTTCTTCATGGGAATTAAAAAATTCTTGTTGGTAGACTCTACCAGACCATCTCCTTAGGGATAATGGTTTGAGGATAAGTTTAGTGTAATTCCATTCTAATAATCCCATTTAGTCATCTTTGCTTATTGAAAAGTAAGTAAATTGTCATAGACAAGTGATAAAGGAGTTCCAAATCAAGTTACAATATATTATTCTAAAAATTTAATGACTTCTTTAGTTGTATTGTTCCTTGTTTATTTTTATTCATTCCATCTCATACAATAATTAGTGCTAGTGAGAATAAACTTATGACCAACTGATGAGTTAGGGTTTATGAGTCCAATGAAGCCTAGACCCCACTAAGTAAAGGGATGTTACTCTATTACTAGTTACAGTAGCATCAGATCATGAATCTCTCTCTTAGAAAATAATTGGAATGAATTACAAGTCCTCATATGTCCATAATCATATTTGAACAATGCTGGCCAATAGTAGTTGGCTTTGAGAATTATGTGTTGTGATAATACTGAAAGTATGAGCACTTACCAACTTATCATGAAATGAATTCATCACTTATTATGCTTCATCCTAAGACATATATCTAAAGTAAATCCCTTCATTATTTAGGTAGTATAGAACCCCTATTTGAAACTTGTAGCATTAGCCTTCAGTCTTAGTGCTCTTCTTTATGTTCTATCAAAATGAGCTAGTGGATTTCCAAAAAGAAAATAATGAATGATTGAATCATACCATGGACCAAACTAAACTTTAGATTGGTCAACTTCTATGATGGAAATATTGGGATCAAATTATAAAATTAACTTGAACAAACCTTGACCATGTACTAATTTTGTAAGGTTTAATTCAATATCATATTCTTGAATTTTAGCAACCCATAATCTTCTTTTTTCACCAAGTTCATTATGTCCTAGCATTTGTCTAACTATAGGGTCTAAAACTATGGTGTGTAACTTGTTTCTTAATATATAATGATATAATTTTTTGACTACCTTCACCAATGTATAGACTTGTTTATCTAGAGTAGGGTATTTTAGTTCATTTTATATTAAATATGTTCTCATAAAAGCTATGGGATCATCTCTATCTTCAAATATTTGTGTCAACACAACTATAATCATGTGATTACAAGTGAAAGAATAAATATATAAATCTTTAGAATAATACAAGCTAACCAACATAGGACCTTGCATAATTTCATACTTGATCAATTAAAATTCCTTCTTCAAATAAGTATCCCATTATATTTTAGCCCCTTGTTTTAACATAACATTTGAAGGATTAGTGATCTTAGAGAGACCAAAAATAAACTTTCATAGAAAAATGATCTTGTAAAAAAATGATTTCAGCTCCTTTTTATTATTTGGTAGCAAATTTTTTTAAATAACACTCGCTCATTATGGGTCAATCAACATACCTTCTTTGGTGATGATGTGACCTATAAGCTTATATTTTATCTCATATAAGACACATTTTTTAGGATTAAGAGATATGCAAAACCTCATAAAACATTTGAAGACCTTTTTATAAATGAGTGATGTGATTTGATCCAAATTTAAAAAATAAAGTTAATTCATCCATGTATACTAATATGCATTTACCAATTAGGCCTTTGAAATCAATTTACATAGCTCAATGAAATGTGGCACTAGTATTAATCAAACCAAATGTTATACGTGTAGGTGCCACACTTAGTGGTGAATACAATTTTGGCTTTATCTACCTAGTATACTAAGATTTGATTATAATCTAAGAATACATATAGAAAATACATCATATTTGAACCACTAACCTATTGAATAACTCCATCAATTGAAGGTAATTGGTAGTTGTCTTTATCTGATGCATGATTGAGATTTATAAAATCTACACAAATGTAGATTTATCCATTTTTATTCCTCAAAGGTATTGGGTTCACCACCTAAGTTGAATGGTATAAAAAGAAGATAGTGCTAGATGATGACATCATTTGGACTTCTTTTAGAATGAGTGGTTCTAAGACAAAATTATTTATCATTTGATAATGCCTAAAGGGTATTTGATTAGGTTTCAAGGGAATGGTATGTGTCATACTTAAGGGTAGGATATCTTCAAGTCCTTGTAGCTCTATGATATGATATCTTAATAGTGAAATAGCATCTTTTTCAATGTTTTAATCTCTTAATTATTACATTTAGGTCCAACCATCATGTTTTTAGGGTTATATGTATTTTCCATTTTGAGAATCCATGACTCTTGACTCAATTGAAACTCCTTTCTTGATCTAGTTGCTATGTTTTATAGGTCATATAATCTCTCAAGTGACAACATCCCTTTTATAATATGGTTATCTTTTAGTCAAAAAACTCCATAAGAATTATATTGTTGTTCTTTAAAATCAAGTATTTCTTTTTCTCTGATCACCTATGCATTGTAAATGTTGGATTTAAATAAAACATCAAGAATTTACTTATCATCATTAAAAACATGAAAAGTTTTAACATTATCACATAAAAAGGGACAAGAGATCAATTCTATTGATTTTTTTTATAATTTAATCTTGTCTAATGGTGTGAGGTTAGCTTCAAAGACAACTAATGAGTCAACCATTGCATTTTTAGCTTTGGGGATGACTAAAATGTTAAAAGCATTTAAATTTTAGATTAAATCCCAAGAAACATATTTTATTTATTCAAATAATAAAATTTACACTAAAAATTCACTTGGTTGATGACAAATTTAGAATCACTAAAGACTCTTAACTGAGGAAAATCATACTTGATTGTAAACTATATACCCAAGACCAAAGGTTCATACTCTATCATGTTGTTAGTAAAAGGAAATTATAATCTAAAAGCTACATGTTTTTTACCATTGGGATCAATGAGGACAATACTAACCTTGAATCCTTGCTTATATTATTCTCCATCTAAATACAGTGACCACATACCTAAATTTTGATCATGATCAAACCTTTTCTTATTTTTTGGTTTAGATAATAAAGTATAGACACCTACCTATGTAGAAATTAAATCAACTTTCTCTTTGATTTCATTATATTCTATTATCATGAATTTAATTTATGGATCTTTGTTAATTTAATTTAATTTTATACTCCTCTCCATGGAATCCACATGTGGGAAAAGCCAATTGCCATATAACCATTGAGTGATCTTGACTAATCTCTACTTAATAGCATGCCATATGCTTTTGAGATCTCAAATAATTGTATGTATATAAACTACTACACTATTACCTTAGCTTTCAACTTAATATGTAGATTTAATAGCTCTCTAAAGACCTTGACTTTAGACTTGTCCAAATGAACAACCACTTTTTCTAATTTTATAAGAAATAATACTAACTTCTTGTAAACACCTATAAGAATAACATTAGTTGATTCACAAGAATATACAAGATAATTATGAAGATTATTATCAAAAATTATGATTTTAATCAAGCATGGTGGAACTTCAGCTATAGTCCTATGTATTACAACATTGGTATTGTTTGGGTTCTTTTGTTCAGTCTAACTACTATTGTCCATGAGAAACTTAAGAAAAATATCCCTTTGTTCAATCATATGTGCTAGTGTGTGGATGGTTATGTCTTCTTTAATCCATTTCATGCTTTCCATGATGTTATAACCTAATTTACTAGTGGAGGGTTGATTTCTACTTGATTTTGGTGAAGGTGGTTCATTTTAATCTTTAGGATCAGGTGATGTAACATCATTATCTAGTGGAGTTGAGGTAGTCAAATTCTAATGTGTTCTAATCTTAATATTATAGTTTCCTCTCTAGTATTTTTGGAAAAATTAGATATCATTGGTGTTTTCTTCAAGATCATTATCTTATATATCTAGGAAATCTAGTTTTTATAAGACCATAGTTTTATTATATTATAAGAATTTTATGAAGTAGAACCACCAAAACTAATTGAATCATTTTGGTCATTCGAGACAATTTTATATTCATCAATTTATTTATGAATAATTTCAAAGGCTAAATAAAACTCAATATCATTAATTTCTCCATGTTGGTGTATGTTATGGACATGACACCAATTGGAAAAATAAATCTCCATGATATTAATCTCAATTAACTTGTTAGATGTGGACTCAAGTTACTTAAAAAATCTATTGAAGGGTATGTAATTATGTTAATAAGTGAAATTCAAATTTGTATTCATAGTACTCAAACTTCCTACTTATTTTTAAAAAAAAAAAAAAAAAAACATTGCTCAATTTTTGGACCATTCTTTGAATTACATCTAAATCAAGTTTGGCTAAATTTTGAAGAGAATTATATGTATTATTAGATGTTACTAAAATTAAGGCTCAATTATAAAATTGAAGCATTAAATCAATGCCAGCTAGATTTAAGAATAATAAATTCTAATTAGGGGTAGCATGAGCCAATGACAACTAATTCATTATTGGAAGAGGGTGTGGTAATGGTCCATTATGATTTTCCAATTGTTGATGCCTAAATGTGTACTATAGGTGCCCAAAGTGTTTAGTGAACACTTATCATTTTTGAATTCTTAATAATCTAATGAATGAGTTTTAGGTTATGGTAATCCTATTTACCTATTGGTGGAATAGAGCTAGAACAAGTTATTATTTCAAAATATTTATATTAGTTGGTGGTTGGGAACCACCATGGCCAAACAACAGATCTATGTAGAATATGTAGTAACTATGTAAATAACATTGAATTATGATCAAGAACTAAATTAAAAATTAATTTAAGATGGATATTTAAAATGAAAATCTAAACTAAGGTGATCAAGTTAGAAAAGAATCAAAAGGAAAAGGTAGGGTAGAAATAAATGTTGTTGATCTTCCTTCTAGATATCATGACAAAGTTCAAGTCTCATCTAAGAAGGCACTTAAAATTAATGTATGATACAGAAAAAATTGAGACCAAATCATACCATACATCATGACAACTCCTAAGAAAGGTGGAAATAATGTAAATAAAAATTAGGTTTACTTTAAAGATTATATCCCTACAAGCAAACATCATTGGCCCAAATGTAAGAAGAGTAAAGGAAATAAAATGAAACTAAAGACTTTTGGTCAACCTAACATTGACACAAGTTAAAAAATCTAAAATTAAAGGTACACACTGAGAATCCATAAGAACCATTCAAATATGGAAATAAAAACAAGAAAATGAGAGAATCCATGGTAGTAAAACATAGACAAATACTAAACCATCTTTGAAAAATTCCTTGTTTGTACTGCTTGCTCTAAGTTTACAAAGTAATTTTAGCTCTAAGAACTCTACCTTTACAAAATGGTTGTACTACATTTTATAGAAGGACAAGGTAATATACCAGTCATATGAAAGATACAAATGTTCAAGAAGTAAGGACATCTATCCTTTTTCTAAAAAGTTATAGAATACACTTGCTTTTATAAAATAGTCAAACCTAGAGGCAAATATGCTAAGAAAAAAGCATATGAATTTATAAAATAATATTACATTTTTAGAATGTTATAATGATTCACAAAAGTGTGATATTAACTAACTAGATGGTGGGCCTTACACCTAGGAACTTTCTTGTTGATGCTGAAAGATGTTTATAGTCTTTTCATGTTCTTCATTAACAAGCCCTAAATCCACAACTAGCCTCAAGAGACAATATTTTTCCTTTTCAGCTAAATCAATCAAATCCCTATCATTCCTAGCCATATCTTTGTTAATAATTTTGGCCTCAGTTGTCTTTTCTCCTACATTAAAGATCATGTCCAAGATCCTACTATTATCTACCCTAGACTAGCCTTGACTCTTACCTCTATACATTTTCATTTTGGACCACACAAGATCTTTTTTGTCACTTTGTGCTTACATGGTGCTTATTTGGCATATATCTATCACTTTCATGGAATTTATCATAAATTCCTTCAAATAACTAGCCATTGTTATTTAAAATTTGTCCTTTTATTTCATGCTATTGGATCATTGCCCATGGATCAATTTGGGTCATTGATCACAATCTAGGATCTTGGCTATTATTAGCCACCTTTGTTTCAAGTCCCATGTTTATGCCACTTGGTACCTTCATGGGATTTATAATATTTTTACTCTACCTTAGTCACATATTGAATGCACATCCACCATGTGTGAAGACCACATGCTCTCAGAGCTCTAGTGAATAATCATTTGTGATTTTACATCATTGGATCATTTGATCTTGATGAAGCACGAGTTGTTGATCCTAAAAAATGCATAATATTTAATTAATACATGACTATAGAAAGTAACATAGGCTAAGATATTTTAAGATAATTTTATTTCATGTTAGAAACATGCCATAGACTTAGGTTAAAATATTTTATGCTAAGTTTTTAAACATGATATAAAGTGGCCCCTTCGAGTGATATAAAATACATCTATTTGCCTAGACAAAATGTTAGAGCTTTAATTTTATGGTTTCATAGACATTAATGATAGCCTTATGGATGTCAAATTATGTTCATGATAATTTCAAATTTAAGCTTATGAAATTCCTATATTTGATAGATCCTGAAGTCAATTTGCTCTATCTAATTAAAATTTGTAATGAAGTGAGAGATATAAATTGTGACCTAAGTAGTTACATGATATTGGTTAAATTTAATGTTAAATACCCTTTGTTATCAATTTTTTAATGTGAGATCACCATGTGTTAACCTCATGTGGCTTTTTAGGCTTTTGAATTTTCATCACTATGTTCGCTCCATTAGATCTTCGGTCCTAACAAGGCACGATTTGTCAATTATGATCTAGATGCTCATATGTTATTGGTTAAAAAGACCAAATTCTCATGTTTTTTAGGATCTATTCACTCCATTATATTATTCACTCACAAGGAGTTACATACCATTGGATCTACAAAGAAGTAAGGTATTTAAGTTAGGACTTGAGTAGGGAGAAACATAGGCTAAAATGTTAAGGCTAAGGTCTTGTTTGTGTTGATGAACATGAATAGGGAAATATAATTGAGACTTTAGGATAAATAGGTAAAAAATGGGATCATTATATAAAAATTAAAAGGACCTTACCAATATAAAAATTAGACTTGGTTAGAAATAAAGTAAATAAAAAAGGGGGAAAAAAGGGGACTAGGCATAATTTTTAGGATAAGGTTTGGTCAAGTTGAGAAACACAACCAAGATTTAACATGAAAATTGGGGCTTAAGTATAAAATAAATTAGAAAAATTCCCGCAAAAATTATTCTCATCAATGTTTAAATTTGAATAAGGGGTTCAAGTTAGGGTTTACTGAAAGGAGGGTTTCATTGTGTGAATCCAATAGTGAGATTTTTTAGATCAAAGGCTAGTAAAAGCCTAATGAAGATAAATAGTGGGAATCTAATCATGATATATTCATAAAGGCTCCATAAAAACTACAACTTATCACATGAAGGGCAAATGTTAGCAACATTAGGTAACCTTAAAGCAAAACCATAAATTAGTAGGCTAACTTTATCAAAGTGGATGATCTTCAAATTATAAAAATGTTCAAAACATGCCATATTTTTAGTGTTAAAGTTCAAAGTGTCTCAAGGGTCCTAATTTCCAAAAAACAGGGTATGTTGACCTCAACACTAGTGGGATTAAGTTTAGTGCTAGCATGTTTAAGACAACATTGGGGATGGGATCCAACATGTGTCCTTATAGATTAAATTACTTTTCCACTTTTATTGCTTGAGTATATGCAAGAGGCAAATCAATGATGATTTGATCTCTACTTATGAAAGTGTAAGTCCAAGTATACATTACATATTTTAACATTTCCAAGATTAATTAGGAATTTGGATTATATAAATCTATTACCCTACTATACATTTTATAAAAGATGTGCATTAAAATTATGTATAGGCTCATTTGATTCCCTTTTCATGCAATAAAATTTATGATAAAATATACTTGGATCTAACAATTGACCAAATAAAGATAAAAACTTGTAATTCAATTGATTCCATCCCATGATTGAATTTTTAAGGAGGTTAAGGAACTAGTCATAAGCTTAATCAAGTAAGGTGAAAGGAAATAACCTACAAACTACATCATCATGCTCGACATTGATCAATATAAGAGATGTTTTATATGATGTAATGTGATATTTCATAGTAATTATAGTGTTTGGAGTGAAATTTTGAAGATAACATTTAGGGTTTCTTAGCAAATCATGCACATCACTGAGAACATTTATGGTGGATCTGAGTAGCCAAGATGTAGCCATTGGATTGGTCTATTGGAGATAGATTGTGGGGATGATGTTGTTGGGTAAAATAATCTCTTGGGTCTACCTTGATCAGATATAGGATTTTTATGTGATTAAAGAGGAAAAACAACAAATCTTTTGTTACAACTTGATTCCAGACCATGTGATTCTTGAATAAGACGCTAGAGTGACAAAACTTAATGTTTTGTTAGTATAGGTTTTAAGAAAACAAAAAATTTAAGCATAAATATGAATTATTAGTTTTAATCAATGAATAATCTTAGATAATATAGTGGTTAAATATCATAAAACCTACAAGATAGGAAAAATGGTACCAATTTTTGTTAGTGTTTTCAAAGAACATAATAAGAATTACAAATTCTAACAGTTTTCAATAATGACTTCTTAGCTAAACAACATCAATAAAATTACAAATTTTAGAGGTCCTTAGAGGTTCAAAGCTCAAAACTTATAGGATATAAAATATAGGTAAGGCCCTCCTTCTATCATAAATTTTTGTTAGGCTAAAATTTTGACTCTCTCAAACACAATTAAGAACTAATTGATCTAAATGAATAAATGTGGTCAACAGCTAATGGAATAAAAGTGCCATTATTTTTAGGATATTATGGTGATCTAAGGGCAAAGAAACTTCCAAAATATTATAACAGGGGTAGTCTATCATTATTTCCACCAAATATTCAAATGTTTTCCTCATGATATTTAAGATCTCACCATTTGTTCTTATACAATTGTGTTATTTATAATGTAATGGGTAGGTCATTTATCATTAATAAAAAATATAAAAGAGAGGGAAGAGTGGGTAGAAAATAGATAAATCCAATTATTGAGATAGGTATTCCAATACTTAAAAATTATATTAATGCAGTTTATACTTAATCATTGGGCACCAAATCTAGTTATCATAAAAATTTAAACACCACAATGAGCAAGACTCCAAGGAATAATATGTGAACATTAAATCTATAACTATATTCAAAGAAATAAATTACACTAGACTATAACTATTTTCATACCATGACTAATATAATCCTCAATATAACCAAAATATGATTTCAAATTAAATAAAACTAATTGCTACATAATCTAATTGTATGTCCACTTCCATACAAACAATATCAAAACTTATCTACATAGACTACTTCTCAAATCAAGATCTTTGGCAAACCATCAAGATAAAACTAGTAGGAAGAGAAGGTGAAATCTTGGCTCAATCTTATCAGAGTTCTAGTACTCAAATATGTCAAGCATGGTAAATAATCAAAATCCAAAATCATGAGGAATAATAGGTGTAATCTTGGCATTATTATAAAAGTGTTTTGGGATCAATTTTACTAAATCTTTGACAATAAAAAGAAATTTTTCTTATATATAAAAGGTTATTACATCATGTCTATGGTGTACAATCATAAAATAAATGATCTTGATACAAACATTAAATGGAATAAATGATTAGAAATTAGTCTTATATGATAACACATCAACAAATAAGGATCCAATCATGACATAATTCCCAGATACAACTTATAGTAAGGAAGTGAATTTAATCTCTAATGCACTCAAATATTCTTATGAATAATAGGTAATCTATAGTACTCTATTTATTCCACTAACTAATCTTCAACTCAAAGAGGTGGAGATACCTCATTGCAAACCAATCATAATGATAAATTTGGATCTTTCTTCATCCATTTCATATGAACTATTTCTTATTAAATACTGATGTCTAGGCAATATCAAACTATGGATTGATCTCATCTATAAATATATGCATTTAGTTATATTTATAAACCTAATGATATCCCTATCTTTCAATTTAAATCTACCTTGGAGCTATAGAAAACCTTCTCAATTTCAACATCTTCCTTTACCTAAATATTTTTAAATTCTCTAGGAATTGCCATCTCCATTTTCATTTTACCTTATTGTGATCAGATTATGACTTCAATGATGTGATTTATCTTCAAATAATTTTATGATATGTTTAGTTTAAAATTTTCAAGTTTATATCTTATAATTTCCTATTCTTCTCTACTTATTATTTTGGATTTGAATCAAACATAAGCCATCACTTTATTGTCACTAGATCTTTACCCTGAATGTCAATTTGGAGTAGTTATATGTTGAGGGGTATGTTTGTTTGTTTGATTCTCTACCAATTGTCACATTTTCATTTTTTTACTAATTATACTTTACTACCTTCATGGATTTCTTAGGACCATGTGGTATTAGTTCAATACTATCATCACTCTAGGGATTCAAGCTCTTAGGATGGTGATAAGTGGATGTCTCTTAGGGCAACAAAAATTTACATTGTTAGAATACTCCTAAGTTAGTAGGATTTTGAAAAAAATATATGGATCTTATTTTTTCACTCACCTATCAATGACCATACAAGGAAATTTATTGATGTCACCTTCATGTTAGTGGAATTTTGACATGTGGATAACTCTTTCTATTTTTCTCACCTATAAATGACTATATAAGGAACTCTATTGATATCACATATGAGTTAGTGGGGTGATGATACTTGGTGCAATTCTAAGGGCACAAATATTAATCAATCTTGGTACACTTCTAGGTCATCAATCTTCTAGAATTGTTACACACATTACAATATCAAGACCTCGAGGGCATGAAGATTTACATTTCATATTAATTCTTCAATAGGTTGGTTCATTGGGATCATGTTGTGTGGCATGATCTTCGGACTTGGAGGAATTAAAAGGACTTAGCCATTTGAAAATATTTGATTTTAGATCACTTCATCTCTATAAATAAAGAAACATTAAAGGAAAAATTGAGAAATAATCAGTAGATTAGTTGAAAACAAAAATTCATAAAATCATGAATAATTCTTAAGTAAATAATTTAATGACACATACCTAACATGAGAATAGAAAAACTAGTTTCAACTCAAAATTAAAATTTGCTATAAGTAAAGCCCAAAATGTAAATAAACCTTAATTTGCAATGAAGACCCAAAACAAATAAAGATAATTCAAAATTAAATAAAAATGCTTTAACATCTAAATAATTATTTAAAATAAATAACATGATCATCTAGATTAGAATTTGAGCTGAATATATACAAAACATAACCATCATATAGACAAAAATATCAATAGTGTAGCATAAGTAAAATGTTTTTATCTAGGATAATGAGGGATAATTCGATCATAAATGAGTATACATTTTACATGAATTTTGAAATTAAATGAATTATATAAATCTTGTATGCATACATATGAAATAATAAAAAAACTATACCAAATCAAGAGGGTACCCATGTGAAATTATCTCAGTATGGGGTGTGTTAGACCAAACAGTTTTGATCATTTCCTTTTTGGGGAAGTATAGTGTTATTGGCCTTTGGATAAAGAGGATTAGCTAAATTATTTATTAATGGTTTGAAATTAGTGAATATTTGTTTATTATTTTTACTCATATTATATTTATTTATTTAAAAAAATTTAAATTCATGAACCTCATTGTATTTTATTCTAATTCATTCTCATCTTCAACTGGGAATGGGAAATCATAAGTTTCAAAAAGCATTGTATACTATAATAATTGGGTGTAATAGATGTGATGGATAATTAAATATAATTTATAATAATTTAATACCCTTATGTATCCTTTTGTAATATTTATAAGGCATTACAAAATTATATGCAATCTAGCTCACCATGTTGTGTAGTACTATGAACCTTACACTAGTCGGGTAAAAACACTTCACAAATGTTTATTTATAGGAGATTATTGGGTGATGGATTTGGGTAATTTTTTGGCCTATGAAATGGTTTTTTGTATTTTTATAATATTAAATTCTTATTGGTTGTTTCCCCTACTATATTTCCTAAACATTTCTACATGTTGTAGAACTCATTGTTAAGTTTTTTTACCATGTGTTGAATATCATATAACTCACTCTTGGTGGAATTATAAGTTTTACCTTGTGTAATTGAGGTGTTAACCAGAACTAAGTCTCAATTTTGATTCTATTTTTTAGGCATGGTGATATAACTATTCAAAAATCCTAATTTTTGGTTTGGTACATCACGACCCAAAGACAATTGATTCAAGCCCTAATTTTTATTATTAGCAATGATATTATGATTAGCATTTTGAATAGTATTCAAGTATAAAAAATTTGTATTAACATTATGTATGACCAAATATTTTAATCCTTGAGGATTCAATTGATGATCCACATTTATGGCTTTAGTACATGTATCTTACAAGGTATTGATGTTTTGGGCTCTATGAAAAAACACTACATTGATTGAATCTAGGGTATTTTTATATATTTCTAGGATTAAAGTGATAAAAAACCTATAAAAATAATCTACATGGTCTTACATATTTTTTAATATTGCATTGAATGTTCTTATCAATTCATTGGGCCCTCTTTTCATGCTATAAATTTTTTGATACACCATCCTACAGCTAGTAACTTGTCAGAAATATGCAACCAATGTATCATTAAATTAGGTCCATATGGTTATTAAATTTTTTATAAGATTAAATAACCAATCACATGTAACATCCAAAAAAAATTAATGTAATAGTATGCATGCCACATCTTCATGGATTACATTTACTAGTATTAAATAGGATTTGAAATATTTAATATGTTCCTCTATTTTTCATCCTCCAAAATGAGAGAACAATGGAGGTACCTCTCATGAAACCTAGGAAAATCATGGATGACACCAAAGACATTGATGGAAAAAATTTCTAACCATTTCATGATCAAATATGTGCTTTGATTCCCTTGGTTTGGTGATTTTGTTGAGTTATAGGTCTCCTAGGAATGCCTCTATACGATCTTGGTCTTTGATGAACTTGTAAATGTGATAATAATAATATACCTAAATTTGATTTATACTATTTAAACCATGATGGTGAATCCATTTTATGCATTCTCAAGTGAACTTAATGGTCAAACATTGTATCCCTCCTTCTATCACTAGTTTAAAACTAGTTGATTTTTTTAAACACACCAAATATATTTAATTTGTAATGCTATCTCATTTTAGGATCGATGAATAATCACTCCAAGACACAAGTTATAGGTATTAACTTTTTAAAATAAACATGTAGTAGAATAGAGGTTGATTAAAGTGGTTTATTACCTCATATGGTTTGGATATGAATAATTTATAACTTATAACTTAAATATTTTAAGGTTTAACTTATATTAGATGGATTTATCTAAAATAGGGTAAATCTAATCAAAAAGACAAAATAGGAAGGAAAGGTAGGGAAGAAAACAAGGGGATCTATGATTTAGGTTTAATAATATGAATATGACTAGTTTATAACTTCTAACTTAAATATTTTAATATTTAACCTATATTAGATGGATTGATATAAAATATGGTAGATTTGATCAAAAATCAAAATGGGAAGGGTAGGGTAGAAAAGAGGGTCTCTATGATTCAATTTGAATATCAAACCCTTCTAAGGTAATGAACTATACTATCAGGAAAATGCGTTACTAACTAATGTTTTTTGTAATTAAGCTACAAGCATAAATCACAACAAACATCATGAAGAGTCTATGTATATAACTACAAAAAACCCAATGATCATAATCAAATATATTGTAAGTATAAAATTATGAAGCATATTCAAGTCACTAAAAAGTGTAAATATGATATATAATCATAAATATGATAATATTAACACAAATTTCAATTTTATCACTACAATAAAACACATACATAAACTTCATATGATAATTTCAACTTAATGGAAATTACTTTTAAAAACACATAAAACTAGAGAAGAAAGAAAATCATGACAAACTTACAAATAGTTACTAAAATTTCTTGATTACATTAATTTAAAAAAAATTACCTTCTCTTTACAATGAATAATATTCATGTATAAATAAGTTTTGTATGGTCACAACCTCATCTTCAAAGATCATTGCATGCTTACAAAGTATTTTAAAAAAATGTATGAATTTATCTCAAGACTTTTCATGTAAAAATTATTTCTTTTTATATAATAAAAAGACAAATATATTCGACTAAAATTAGACAAAAGGTCACTTTATGGTGTGTGAGTAGAATTAATAGTGTTAATTAGACTTGAAGTAGTTGAGACTCTAGTTAAAACTAGTTGATCAGTTTAACTCAGAATAGGTTTTATTGATGTAGCAAAAGCTGCATGTAAGGGAACACTTAATATTGATGAAGAGAAAATTGTATTAGGACTTGAAATACATATTTTAAATTTTATAATTATAGTCATCAATTAAATAGTATCAGTTGAAGGTGCATTCAAGGGGGATGAAATAGTTCCACCTTGATAAACTATAACTCCAATTAAACTACCTATCAATATATGTACTAGAGAAGAGGATGAATTTATGAATGGTTGAAATAATTATGATTGAATTCCTACCTAATAAACCAACTAATTATACTTATCAAGGTTTCCTTCCTCTTTATTTTCTATTATATGCTACCAAACATGTCGTATGGTTATCTTATATGGCCTAAAAATTAATGATAGGCATTTTGAATAAAAAATTATTTTTCCATAATAATATAATATGTAAACTCAATGAAACTAAAAAATATTCATTTATTTCTTGTGTTTGGTCCACTTTTTATTTGACAAATATGATCAAGTGAATGGATTTATCACCACTTTCATGAGTATTGTTGTCAACATTTGTTCTGGAATCCCTCATAAAGGACTAGAGTTGGGTTTCAAAGAATGTTTGTGTTATAAGTAAAATAATTGAGAGGGGGGATTGAATTAGTGATGAAAGATAATCCAACTTTAATTCTAATTCATTTAGATCTTAACCATTCAACACATACGTTTATGAATCATACAAACTATTCACTACAATGAACAAGGAAGATAATGCAAGATCAAGCACATAACACATGAATTATGTGGGAAAAATCATTGGGGATAAATCACTCTCTCAATAATAAAAATATATTTAATACCTATCGTATAAGAGATCACAAACAAGAGACCTTTAGTGAAGAACCTAGTTCACAAGGAGCACCCATGACTAAGCATGAATAAGCACCAACTTATCCTAGATGTTGAGCACCAACACAATATATATGATATCAATAGATCTAACACTTTTATTTCATTTCAATCTAATGTAAAAATAATTTATATCACCTCTCTTCAATCCCTTTCACTCTCTCAAGCTTTCACACACAAGAAATGCATCTAAAGCACCCTTTTAAATCACTCTATACTTATTCTCTCTTATTAAATATTAAACCTTGTAAGAAAATTTTTATAACATCATAAATATGACCTATAAGTCATGAAAACATTACTAAATTTTCTCTTCACTTCAATCCATTCACCAATCACACTCACACTCACACTTCACTATCATTCGCATATCAATTCTAGAAATTGTCACCTTTGATTTTGCTCTTTATAGAGTACACTTGTTCATCACCTTCTTAGTCAACCATAAGAATTTACTTAACTCTTAATTATTATATCCCACTAATACATATTGCAATACCATATTCACATGTCAACCATAGCATCCATAGATGACCCTTAAGAAATTATGCCTTTTGATTAGGCCTTAGTAGGCCTTTTAGGTCTCATGGAGACCTATTCACCAATTTAGACATCAAAAAATAATAATATCACAATATACATTCAAAGCTTAAAGGTCCATGCCACATTAACCCTAAGACACCCTAAATTTATTACATTCAACCCTACTCACCTCTGCATATGAAAAACCTATCAAACATTTTCCTTGTATACTAAAACACCATGAACGAATCAAAATTCAACTTATAAGTAATTATTCATACTAAAGATGGATTGGTAAAACATCAAATATATGTATATATATATATATATATGTATGTATGTATATATATATATGTATATATATATATGTATATATATATATATGTATATATATATGTATATATATATATATGTATATATATATATATATGTATATATATATATGTATATATATATATATATGGGAGTATAAAACACTCTCAAATAGATAATTCACCTTAAAACATTCAAACACCATCAATTAAAACTCAAACATCTTTTTTAGGTCACTTGTAGAAGATGGTTAAACCCTCAGTCAACTTTGGACCACAATAAATGAAAATGTACTATCATTCAAACCTATAAATTATTTTTCCTAAATTTGCATTTAATTTATCTACCACTTTTATTTTTATACCATCATCAAATTCATCCTCCATTAAAAATTATAATTGAAACAATGAGGACTAGTTTTCCTTTGTAAATTCAAATATTTGAATTCAAATGATCAATTTTTAATGCAAATTTGGCTATGTAAAACAAATAAATATGCTTGGGATGCCAACTTTTGAACATTATATCTTTTGATACACACATATTTATGACCTGAAACTTGGACCATATGATATTTGCATAAAATTGATTAGATCCATATGACCAACTCCTTCTAACACTTCCACACATCTGAATGTTGATGTCATTAATCTGATCACTTAGCTTAATTTTACAAAATACCAAATAAGCCTACATTACCAAAAGGATGAACCAAATGTAAAACTATCACTTCCATACTCACTCTAATCACTCTTGACAAACCATAGGTACTTTGTAACATGATCACATCATCCGTTAACCTACCAAATCAAGTAAATACTACAAGCTTCATGCATGAATAATAACGCACACTTTGTCGTTAACCTTATAACATACAATAAACCTCATGAACATTTTTTTCCACCTCATAGACAATCTTGGGCATCTTGGAGACATCATTGAAATCACCTCAATAGTTTGATTTACCACTTGACCAAGTGGTGTGTATATATTAGAGATGAACATATCACCAAATAATTTTATTAATTTACTCTCTTGGGATATTATGTTCTTAACAAACTCTTTAATTTGATTTTATCATTCCATGATATCATCTCTTTTACTACTCACATATTTTTGATCAAAAAAATTATCTTTAAGTGGTAATAATTTGAGTCCTAGATATGACTTTTCTCTCACTACCTTGAAAATTTTATATGATTTCACATCTAAAAGCCTCAAGGATTCATTAAAATTCATCATATTTACCCATTATGGGTTGGATTTATCCTTATATCTATTTATAAAAAATTTAATATCATAAAGGGACTAGGATGTATTTTATATATTGTCCACTATGCCCTTAGGTGTCTCTATTCTAGATTGAGATTATTAACTCTCATTTTCTTATTACAATCCTTGGAACATTTTATTAAGCACCACACTAGTATCCTCAACCAAATATATTGGATCCTCTTTAAATATGTCATACTTTCCCTATGTTGTCTTTATTTGATTATAAGTGTGAATATTTATTCATCTCTTATGAATTTAATCCCCCCACTTGACAATTTTATCTTTGCAACCTATTTAGTTGGTTAGATGTTTCATAAAATTATAGGGGAAGCTTGGGTTAATCAATAAAAACTAGATTCTACCTATATTATTTATTTGTTTTTAGTTTTGGAATCCATGTCAATTTCAAAATTGGTTGACAAAGGGATGGTAACTCAGGGGATGAAATAACAATAGATAAATAAGATTATGGAGGTGGCATGAGTATTGGGGGTTTAAGTAAAATATACGAGCCTTGAGATGTGGTAAGTGGAGGTACAAGTAATGGTGGTCAAACATCATATATGAAATAAAAATAGATAAATAATATTATGGTGGTGGCATGAGTATTGGGGGTTTAAGTAAAACATATGAGCCTTGAGATGTGGTAAGTGGAGGTACAAGTAATGGTGGGTCAAATATCATATATATGGAAACCCTAACATGAGTTGGGATCTTAGTTATGTGATTTATGATATTATGAGAGTTCTTTATGATGGTGACCATAAGGATGTTGCTAGAGTGAATGAAGGAATTGGTAGTCCCAATTGGGTGGAAGCATAGATCTATAGTGGATAATTAATAAAAATATACTAGGAAACCAAGACTTCAAACCTTAGGGTTTAAAATACAAAATATAAATCATATGGTGCACTTTAAGGTGTAATATTATCAATGGTTGTAGATACAATAAATATGGAGTGTAATGGGATCTTGTGATCGAATTTGTGAAAAATATCTAATTAAAATGAATATGGTACTAATAGGGCTAGTGTCAATTGGAGAAACATTAATTTCAACAAAATAATGAAGTTGGTCAATTGGGAAAAGTAAAAAAATATTTGTATAAATAATACTTGAAGAAAAAATAGTGGAAACAATGGGAATATCACTTAAAACCCTTTGAGTGGTTACAACTAAATAAAATGGAATGTTGAGTGGGATAGTAGGAATAGGAGTATCATTGGTTATTTCAAGAATGTCTTAATTGATTATTTAAACATAAAAAATAGGACATATGTCCTCTACATATATTTTTGTATCAACTAAAATAGAAGTAGGAAAATAAATAGGGATAAAAGATCTAAAATTTACCTATGTAGGAACCTTCTAGAATACATTAGATACATGTTCCTCTTCTTAATATTATTATAAAGATTCATATTCAGTATCTTATGAATAATATACTCCTTGAAACTAATGTATATAATGTGGACTATCCTCTAATGTGACCTTTGGAGCTTTTAGAGTGCTAAGAAGGGTTCTCCTAACTTGAGGGGAAACTAAATGTTTTACTGTAATATGCATAGGAGAAGAGGGTGGTTGATTCATCACTTGTAATGGGAAAGGTTGATGTGAAAAATTATAGTAAATGAAAATGTGACCTAAGGGAATAAAGGAGGTATTCCCATTTTCATAAGATAACTTTTCTACCATGTGTTCTTTTTTTGGGTAGAATTTTAAGTATCCAATTTTTAGTTGTTCATCAGTCTACTCTAGAGACTTTTCCTTCTCAAACTAATCTATTTTTGACTTATTTAACAATCTAATAGAAGTATCATATTATATTTGCTAGGAAATATCAACATTCATCCTATAAACTCTCATCCTAGTGTAGACCCAAGTGTTATCATCAACATTGATAAAAAATTATTCATAGTCATATCATTTATAGATATACATGGCTCTCAATATTTTTTATAATCTATTTATATGCTTATCCACTCTACCTATAGGGTCCCAAGTTTTATACACTAATAGTTTCAAATTGAAATAATCTCAGTGATGAGAAGACAAATAATTATCCTCATTGTTGAAATTCATGTCTACCTATGTTGAGTGGCATCTTGTGTATAACTTCCAATTTGGCTCTTTTTAAATTTTCATCAATGCTCTGAGATAGTTGGTATGTTATCTCCTTCTTGGTAAATTTATCTATGACTAGTATAGGTAAGTAAATTTGTGAAAATGTGACTTATACCCTTATGACTATATGGCATGGGTAGACTAATATTATCCCAATGACCTAAGTGACTTAGTTATTTATTCTGAAAACTTGGGAAATGGTTGTGCATTGATAACTTTGTAGACCATGGGATAGAAGGTGTCTATAATCCTCTATATGAAATTCCTAAATTTATGGATGTGAAAGATGTCATAATCATAATGTATTGTATTTCATCATTTAGTATCTCATGGAGATGAATTTGTGAGAGTTATAGTGGCACATATAACATCTAATAGGTATGAAAACATGTGAAATTTCCATCTTGCCTATTTTTGAAAATCCTTTGCATCTTCATATTATCGCTTACTATTTTCCCAAGTGCATACCTATTTAATTTAAAATTATGAGATGGGAACCTATATTTCATAAATATGAGAAATGGAGGTATTTCTATGAATTTTGTTTAACAAAGCCACTTTAATCCTAACACTCATCTTAAACTATGAAATTATAATGGAGTTAGCTTTCCCCTTTTTTAACAAAAATTTAAGGGTAAGATTCCCAAATTCTCAAAGTATCTCTAATATCATGGTTCTTAAACCATTCCTAGACTATGTTTTGGTTGTAAATAGTGTTTGGGGGTAAACTATATTATTTTTTAAAGGTAAATCTAGATACATAGGTTGTTATCTCTTAGATATTTTATCTATGAAATAATATTTGTGCACATTCCAATAGTAATAAAATTATGTAGAATGTTAATATATGGACATACCTCTAACTTACTACCACTTTGTCTAATCTAGCCACTTAAATTGCAAGTAGATCATTTGTGTATTCCATTTGTTGTAGGGACAATTTTTCTTTGTCATTATACACTTGTGTACTTTTGAAATCTTCATATATAGGTTAATAATGTGGGAACACATTTCCTATGGATTTTAGGTCAAACTCTATATCCTTGAATTCAAGCTTGGTTCTAAATTATAATAGGGATGGAGTAGGAACACTGTCTTCAAGCTCCATTTTTAATAGCTTTATAAGATTTGTGTAAAAATTTTCAATTAGACTGGAGAAATCAAATTGATATAGGATTTAATTCATAGGTTTTTTGCTTAAAAGTGAGGTTTAATTTGATTTGGGGAAAAATGTATAGCCTGGTATTAACATCATATCCATCACTTGAAATCTAGTTAATGATTAATAATTGTTATTTAATGGTACATGTCAAATATATTTCCATTTTGAAATATTATTTTGTGACTCATACTTTTGTGGGGATTTATTTAAAAGGTTTAAATTTATCATAGATTTTAGGAACTTAGTCACCTTTATTAGATTTTTTATGTCCATGTTCATGGTAATTAGAAGTATATCACTTGGTTAAAATGAACCTTTGTATGTTTCTTTAACATCTTATGAAAAATTAATAGATAAAAACATATAAGTAAATAACATAGTGGTAAAATGTAGTATGATAAAAAAATCATGAAGATAAAACATAGTGAATAAAAAATGTAGTGGTATTGGTAATGTCATGAAGATGACACAACTTTCAACTAAAGGTCCAAACTCATGAAATCACATTTTCCTCTATTATTTTGCTTTTAAATTTGGTGCATTACTTTTCCACCATGAAATGTTCACTACTATCACCAAAATGAACTAGAAAACAAATAAATAATGTGATAATCACTAAAATGTCCTAATTATGTTCTTTGTGACATTTTTGCGACATTACCAATACCACTACATTTTTCCTCTTTATGTTTTGTCCTCATGAATTTTTTTTCATACTACTTTTTTTATCATACTACATTTTTACCGCTACATTTTTTAACACTATATTTTTGTTTGCTACGTTATCACATAGAGCTACTTGTTTCATATCAGTAGCTAACTATGATAGGAATGACACATGGAAGCTGACTATATTTAATAAGGACACATTCAAAATTATCACTTAATAACTTAGTATATCTTTTGATCATTTTATAAATGTATAGATCTATGATATGATGGCACATAGTGTGCTCTCTCTTAGTCACATTGTCATAGCTTCATAATATTTTAATTTTTCTTATCAATATATGATGTTACAAGATGATGACATGTGGTATAATCTTGTTTACATATTTAGTTTTAGATGTTTATAACTTAGTTTTTGAATGAATGTCTATGACATTATGAGATTATGAAATGTGTAGATTAAATATACTAATAAGACATGTGGTAGCATGTTTAGTAGTCATGTATTCATAATATTCATCACTTAAACTCCTCAATAAAAGATATGTCCAAATTTTAAGCCATAAAAATTTATTATCAATACTAATGTTTTGGCATGATATATATCTAGGGTAAATTTATGTCTCAATGGAGACCAAATATGAAATTTATTACGAATATTGGGTCCCTATTTTAAATTTTAAAAATGGGTTATGTTGGTCACAAAAAGTATAATTTAGGTTTTTAATCTTAAATCCTTAGGTTAAAAATTCCAATTTAATCTCTAAATTTTATCCATATATGTCTTTAATAGCAATAATGATGTAGAATAATGTAGCTAAAATAAAAGTGTGAAGGGAGAATGCAACAATTTTGTGGCTAGCTCTCAAAAAATGAAAGAGTGCAAGTTGTTAATTCAAGATTTTTATCTATATTTCAATTTAAATATACATATTTCTAAAAAATATATAAATTTAAAGTTTATTTGATTCATAAGGAGTTTAATTGGGATGATTAGGATTTAATTGAGAAGTTTGGAAGTTAACTAGGATGATTAGAAATTAACTATGATGACTAGATTTTAACTAAGGCATTGGATTAGAAGTAGAAAACCAATTAATTTAAAATAACATATTTTATGATTTTATTTTGGAGTCCTATAAATGGTGGAGAAACCATTGATTTACGCATATTAGTGGTATTTAAATCTCTCTAATAGTTATACCAAACCACATGAAACTTAAAATATGGGAAACTAGAGCACATCATATTGCATATTTGACATTATAGGAATGTTTGGAATGAATTTAAATGTAAATATTGGAAGAGAACGGATATAATCCTTTTTAATTTTTATTCAAAGTTTTTTGTAAAATGTTTTACCATTTTAACTTTTTGATGCATATATATTTCCCCTTGAGGATGTACCCTATCATACATTGGCTAGGGAGATTTTACTTAGAAGAGTCAACCAATTTGAATGCATTAATTATAAAATTCACCTAACTTACCTATTCAGTAAGGTAAAGTGAGCCAAAAATCATCATCTCATAAAAATATTAAAATAAAAACAAAATTTAAACATAAAAGTAAATTGAACTTGGATAATTATATGTAAAACAAAAAAATATATTAATTACCATTAATGTAGGGAAAGGGTACTATTGAGATATAATGTGTTCACATTATTAATTGTAAATAACATAATTATTAATATTACATTATTAGAGTCTTATTAGTATATTATTTTTATATAATTTTAAATAACATAGTTATTAATATTACAGTATTAGAGTCTTTGTATATTATTGTTATACATAACAATAATATATGAGTTGATTTGTTTTAGTTAGTTGAATATATTGTTAGTCATAATATATTCAAATATAGTGGGTTTGTTGGGAGTTTGGTTGTATGAGATTTTGGTGGATATTTGATCTCCCCAAATATAGGAAATACTCTTCCTATATAATTTTTATCTCCTATATGAAATAATGAAACAAAAGAAATATTATTGTGTTTTAATTTATTTATTTGGTTAATGTAAATCATGTTGATCCTCTACAAATCTAAACCATATCCATCATTTGGTATCAAATAAAGAGGTTATGATGGGTTAGTTGTTATGTCTGTAGTCCCAACTACTCTTCATATGCCTTCTTATGTGTGGATTGAAAGGTTTATTTAGCATTCATTTTTGTAGTGTCAAACCTATCCATTTTGTGCCAACATCAAGTTAATTCTACCCAATACATTGGTTCCTCTGCGCTTGTCATTTTTAGTCAGTTATCAGCTTTGAGTGATGTTATTAATTCTATGGTAGATATTATGAATCAAATTCACCTAGGCATTTTGATTCAAACATTGACCTTAGAATACTAACCCATATTTGTTTTATATTAGATTTTCATCAATTTTGAAAGTGGATGACTAACTAGGCATAGCAGTTTGGCAACACAACATCTAAACCACCATGAAATCTAGATATGTGCATCACCATTAAAATTCTATTATTAAAAAATATTATTTGAGCCATTTGTACATAAAAATAATAATATACCTAAGACCACTCATCACTATATATGAAACTTATTAGAGAGTTTATTTCATGCATCTTTTTGCACAAATCAAACCAATTCTACATTCCCACAATGCCATCTAACTCAACCATAATTTTTTATTAGTTTTGATCTCCAATTTGAAAACATGGTAGTTTAATTTACCATGCATGTGGCACTAGCAGATCATTGGTGTGTTCTCACAATACAGTCTCAGTCTTGTCATATATCTTGTATAAATGCGTTAGTTTTATTCAAGATTGATTAAATAATTTTTATATTATTTAATGTTTCAAACTTTAGTATGAGTTTATTTGTTTTTTTAATAGTTATATTTTCATTTTAAAATTTTTGGGTATTTGCCTTTACAGTAATTTAGAGGTATCTCTACTACAATATTTAGTTGGATTAAAATTTTAGGCTTTATTTTTGTGTTATAGTCAAATTCAAGTCATAATAGTAAATTTTATAAGTTAGTCTTCTAAGTCTTGTCTGAATGTAAGTTATGTCTAGTTTTTTATCAATAATTCCAAAGTGTCAAAATTAAGATTTGTTTTATTGAGTCATATTTAGGTGAGTATTAGGGTTTATTTACTTGATTACTAGGTAAAAATTATCATATTGTCTGTATGGATGCATTATCAGTGTATGTTGATGTCCCTAGTTTGCCAAAATTGTGAGAAAGGCATATTAGTTAAAATGAGTAAAAGAGAAAACAAAAAGAAGAAGACAAATATAAGTGAATAAAACTATAAGATGTCCATATTTAAGGTACTAAAATAGGTACGCCTAGAGATTGGTATTTCTAGCAAAGGTATGCATATAATAAATTATTCTATTAATGATATATTCAAGAAATTATCTCTTGAGGCATCCAAGTTTACTCATCATAACAAGAAGCCAATTATTACATCTAGTTAAATGTAGATCACTGTGCATCATATATTTCCAAGAGAACTCACTAAACATGCCATTTTTGAAGGTACCAAGGCTATCACCAAGTTTACCAAATATTGAGTAAGCAACTTATTTAAATGGAGGAAGGAGGAAATGTAGTCATTAGCCACTAATGATGGGGTTAATTTTTGATTTAGTGTCATTTTTATTTTCAATTGTGTAGTGTGTTTATTTTTGACATAGTGTGCTTTTAAATAAGAATAGATGTTGTATCCCTATTCATGTTTTTCATAAGTTAAGTGTATATTACTATGTAAATTATCTAAAATGTGATAATGATGAGATTTATAATCTATACTTCACATCATGATATGGTTTATGGTAATCCATTTATAAAACCATTGTTTTGTGGTTTCTAGTTAGCCACTTGTAAAACCAATGTTTTGGTTATTGATCTTCCATTTTTAAAATCATTATTTAAGGATTGTAATTGTATACTAAAAATAATTGAGTCATGAGTATAGGTACATATATGGGAGAGTTTTTTCCCCCATGTTCACATTAAGGGGGTGTAGGATAGGATTAATAATGTTCACTATGGGGTGAATGCTAAGGTCTAGTGCATTCAAATTATTAATTGTAAATAACATAGTTATTTATATTATGTTATTAGAGCCTTGTCAGTATATTATTGTTATACATAATAATATATGATTTGATTTATTTTAGTTAGTCAAATATATTGTTAGTCATAATATATTAAAATATAGTGGGTTTGTTGGGAGTTTAGTTGTACGAGATTTTGGTGGATATTTGATCTCCCAAAATATAGGAAATACTCTTATTATGTTATTTATATCTCCCATATGGAATAAAGCAATAGAAAAAATATTATTGTGTTTTAATTTGTTTATCTGGTCTATGTAAATCATGTTGATCCTCTACAAATCTAAACTAGATCCATTGGGTATTACATGGGTTTTCCTACATTAATTAGAACCTACAAAAATTGTGAAGACATTAAAGTACTATAAAAATAAAATAAATCAATCAAATTATGCTAAAATGGTATTTTTTAAAATAAAATAATAAAACAATAATTTTTCATTCCAAATTTCAAAATTATTTTTACCTATCCACTTTTTATATTTTATCTCTAACCCATATTTGAAAAAATCTAGTTAAAATATAAGTGAAAGAGGTAGTGAAAGGAGAGGATGGATATGACACCAAAAACAACATATGGGACCCAATAATAGGGTGTTTTTATCAATTTTATTTGAAACCATAGGTTTAATAGGTTTGTTAGGAATGTCATCTAGGATAGATCAATTTTGATAAAAGGGAAGAAAAATTTTCCAATACTAATAGATGATTAGGAAAAAGTAAAAACAAAAAAAAAAAAAAAAAAAAAAAAAAAAAAAAAAAAAAAAATCATTTGAATCTCTTACATTATTAAATTTAGGGGAGTGGCAAATGAAAAAACTAGTGCATGAAGAAACCATTGTGATGGTTACATAATAACGCCTATGATTATGAAATAACTAAGACTATTGTGTAACTTTCATCTTAAAGAGAGTGATAGTTATTCAAATTACATAGGGGTTTCATAATCACCCCTACATATAGTAATAATTTTCCATTTTAGGGGTTGTAACTTGTTTTAGAAGGCCTAGAATAATGTGAACTTATTTTGGTAATTGTGGGGGACCTATGTGAGGTGGATTCTATCCCAAGAGTAGGATTGGATTACTTAATTGATTAATTTTTTAACTGTTGATTTAATATTTCTAATGTACCATGATAAGATATGGAAGATTTATCATGTAGGATTGGTCTTGATAGCTAGCAGATCATTATGTGATTTATTCACCTTCTAGGATGTAGACCTAAACACCTTATATTTTATGTGCATTCTAGGTGAGTGTATTATCACCTTAGGGTATGTATAAAATATATCAAGATTACCAAGGATATGGTACACACTACATCTTAGAGGCTATAGATAAGGTTGAGACTCAAATATGGGTTGCTTACTTTGGTGATACATAGGTACCTGATGTGGGTGCTAATTAGGGAGAGGTTGGTTGTTTTATCTAGTACAAGATCCTTCTTCAAGACACTTATGAGATTAAGTGTTCATAGTAAACTTTGGGACAATAAGGGACTTTCATCCTCCCATTTTAGGATTACATCAGGGGTAATATAAGCCATGGTCTATAGGTATTATGCTCCATGATATAGAATGATTTAAATATATCTTTGAGACATTTAATTCTACCACCATAAATCCAATACTTATCCTAACAAAGAGATTCCAACCATCACCTAGTTTCACCAATTCCAATCTTTAGCATTATTGGGCATCACTTCACTAGTTTCTAAGTAAAGGGGTTGGAATTGTTTATCTATTGAAATAAACATAAAAAGGGGAAGTAAATTATGGTGGAAAAGGAATGTTTCCTATCTTGAGAGGATTCTAATGATTCAATAAATAAGTATACAACTATATGCCAAGTTTAACAAGGGGCTTGAAATCATCATCACATGAAAAAAGAGTCTAAGTGAAAAAAATAAAGAGAATGCTTAATTTTTGAACTCTCTACTAAATTTAAACACACATAAGGGTCTAAAGTAAATTGCACACATGATCTTCATAGATGATATGTAGCTTTAATCACATATATTAATAAGTGTTGTAATAGAAACAAGAATAGTTTATAAATGAATTATAATAGTGAATCACATTATAATTACTATATTCATTATCGATAACAAATCACATTATCAATTATTTAACATAATCATTCATTCAAAATTTGGAAAATAATGGACCACAATTATAGGTAAATAATCTGGTTGATAGAAAGAAGGAAATTTGCATTAAATTTTTTAGAGATTATATACATAAAAATGTCAACCTTTACAAATTGAAATCAATATAAAATATATAAAGTATGGGGTTAAAACCCTAGTAGCATGTGATTCCCATCCTTGGCCATGATGGCCACCCAAGGTTATTACAATGGTAATCACTCAAAAAATGAAGATTCCCTACTACTTTAAATATGTCTTGGGTCCCACTCAAGTGATATGTTAAGGAGTTGGGGAAGAACCACATACAAACTATCAAAGTTACACCTCATTGACTACCAATGCAACTATCACCAAGTCAAATTCTTGGTCTAAATTTTTCAAGTTCATAGGGGTCTCACAAAATATGACCTTAGAATAGGATAACAACCACTTGTGAGCTTTGAGTGTGGATTTCAAGGAGACATTTACCTCCAATAACTAGTTTATGATAACTATCAATTGGGTGGATAACTCTAAAATATCTTTTTCCTTATCATTTTTAGCTTTGTCAACCATTCTATGCATGAATTAGTCAAATCGACCTAAGTGGACACCAAATTCATCCTTGTCTAATAGGGTGCCATTTGGTTGGAAAAACACTATGATGTTAACCTCCTAGAAGTAGGCCATCATATATTCTTTAATATTTTATAAGGGCTCAATTACCACCTAATATTCCACCAACAACTTTTCTATAGATTCTCTAATGTTTTCAACATAAGTTTGGCAGAGGCCCAAGTCTACTAAAGGCTTTAATTTTAACTATAATAATTTTTTTCTATTTATTAGCACCGCTAGCTTCCTTAATTTGTTGTTCATTTCAATTGTTTGCTCCAAATAATCCTAAGTATATTATATGTGGTATCCACCTATGTGAAATTCCTATTTGACCTTATTAAGAGATTCAAACAATTATTTCAAAGCATCAACCACCTTTATAACTAGACCCATAGGTAATGAGCTCTTCACCTATGATTCCAATGCCCAAACCTATTCCCTCATGTCCTCCATGAGTCTTTTGGAAAGGTTAATGTAGTGTAGATGATGGAGACCAGGTACTCACCCACCTTAACTTCTTTGCTATATGTGCTCACTTTGGTGAGGAATAAGAGGTTTTATTCAATATACCACACCATTATATCTCCCTCTTGAGGGAAACTCTATGTAAAAATCTTCCTTATGTTCCCAAACTCCCAATCAAACTTAAATTAGACCTTCATGTCACCTTTCAATATCATATCTAGTCCCTATGATATTGAGTATGTTAGGGATCTATCCTAACTTGATCCCATGATAACTCTTAAGGTAGAATAGGATGAAGGTGAGGGATGAGGAGGAGGAGGAATGGATGAAGTAGAGGGAAGGAAGGGAGAGATTAATGAAGGAAGAGGAGGCATGGGGGTGAAAGGGGGGAAGATGAATGGGGAATCCTATAAGAACATTTGGGCATGCCATTATCTTTGGGTCAAATTTAATTATGTTTTAATAGCATGAAGAGAGGGGAATTTAATAAGAATGAGGAAATTAGTTAGTAAAATTCAAACCCTTAGGCACCGAGGATGATGAAAAAGGAAGAAAATGGAGGGAAAAGAAAAACAATTAGGAACTAAAAATAAGGTTGAGAGGGAGTCACTTTATGTTTATTCTTGGTCTTTTTCCTAGATCAACTTATGTCATAGTATTATAACGGGTTATAGTGGTGATAGTGGATGAAGTAGATTGGGGAGTTGGTAGAATGATCATAGAAGACATTAAGTGGTCAGAGCTGACTCAACTATGCACATGAGTGTAATCACTAATGGGGTCACCATCAATATAATTAAATTGAGAGAAATTAGAGGTATTTGAACCTAATGGGGATAAAAGGGGGTGAAAAATAGGGTCCACCATTATTTATGGGGTTTTAAAGCTAGGGGTCACTAGGATTTGAGTTGGCATATGTCTTGAAATAGTTGTTTGTTGTGTACTTAACATTGGGGGTGTTAAGGGCTAGGAAATAAAAGTTATTGAAGACCATAGGTGAGTTATATGGATTCTTATTGATGGAATGGATTGAGTGGATGGAAATTAGGATGGGGGGATTTTGATTATGTATAAATATAAAGTTATCTAAGTGAATCATGGAAGGGGTATAATGGGAAACATGGTGGTTACACCCTGAGTGCACTTAGTAGGTATGGGGAACCTAGGGGTGACCCACTAGTCCATTGAGTGATGGAGGTAGTAAGGGAAGGAATCTCCATGGGTGCCTACTATTGGTCATACTTTAGGATTGATTTTGGGTTGCTATTGATGTCAAACTATAGTAAATTTTTGATTGGTGGTCAAGTATCCTAAGTTATGAGAGGTGATGCAGTTGAAGTAGAGACTAGGGGAGGTGAAACATGTAGAGGATAATGATCTAGGACCCCCTAGATTATCCTCATTGAAAAATAAGGCATAATCACTTTAATGTCTCCCCTAGCCTAAGCTAGTGTAGGTGGATTAAGCCTACTCTATAAAGATGTCTTAGGTTGTACCTACTTCCTAGTTTTATTCACCTCAATCATGGCCAACACCTAATTTTCATAAATAGGGTTGAGTTTAACCTCATCATTACCATGGGGACCATGGTTATAGGTCATGTTGAGGAATGATTGGTACTTCACCAAATGAGTCTTGATGACACCATGAGGGTCCTATTCTTAGTGGTCTACTTTGGCCAAGGCATAATAATCCTTACACACTACCATTTTTTGTAATGAAGTCATATTATTATATACATGTTGATAGATGATTATGGGAAGGTTAGGAAAAATTTATATTGGTGGATAAGGGAGTGTCTAAAAAAACATTTCACTAGTTGATAGGTTATTTCTTAATCAACCAATTGGTCTCCTTTATAAGGTAAGAGGTTGGGACCCCACAAATGCCTACTACTTGGATGATGGTTTCATATTGTTAATACCAATAATCACCAATGGGGGTAAGGGATTATCTGATCTCATTTAAGAGCTGAGGTGTGGCCATCTCATTGATGTCCATCTAGACCACTAGGTAGAATGATTCATAGATTTGTTGCATGTGATTTAAGTGGTGGTGTTCAAATATTTTTTAGAAAACTATATGCAACACAACACTCCTAGGATTATATGGTGGGAATGTAAAAGGTTTGGACACAAGGGTGGCTCAAATGGATTCTATCAAGAAGTTCATCATGTAGAAGTTACCACCATCTTGGGCTTCTTTGATATGGTGAAACAACAATAAATAAATAGTGTTCTTGAGGTTCAAGATATCCTCTCCTTTGAGGATGATGTTGAGAAATGGAACCTAGATGAGATATATGTGCATAAGGTAATTTTCAAAAAATAAGAGATTCAACAAGATAATCCTGGCATAAACCCATTCTTAGAAGGTGAATATATTTTAGGATTTGATGTCCTCCCTATTAACCCATTTGACATTAGCATCATATACCTAGTCCTCTATAAATTCATATATATCATGGGTATTGGCCCATGCATCTATGGTTTTTATCATACATGACAGTGTAATATGGGAGACTGTAATATGATTTGAATGTAACCCCAAGAATGTATGTGATTATGTGTTTGGATCATACAGAGTAGACAACATTTAGGGTAGTTTCATGCACTCAACTGAAGGTGAGTAGTATTGTACTCAACACACCCCATTATTAATTTTTTGAATAGGGACTCAATGTATTCTAAAAGTCCTAGGTTTGTTTTAAGAAACTTTTTTATTTACATTCATATGTGCACCTAGCTAAGCTAAAAAATTTAAGAATCACTTATTGTACATGTGGATGATTTTCATTGTGTGTTGATCATGTATAAATGTAATTTGCATTCCCATGTTATACAATTTTTTACTATATGATTTATTGAGACTAACATATTAATGGTCTTTAAGATTTTTTCATATATAAAGGTTTTTTGAATATGCACATGAACTATAGAAATAAAATCCCATGTTTCAAAATTCGCATATTCTACACTTCACAAGTTGTGATATTCATGTATTTTTACCTAATTCTTAATTTATCTTTAAAAAATTTGAGTTTTCAAAGTGTGTTTAAAAAAGTTATCTTTAGAAACTCTATTTACAAGATTTGTTTTCACAATTTATGCATTTTGGTTTGAAACTTTGTTCATCAGACTTTTTGTTCAGAATTTGTGTTCATCATAAGTTTTTTTTTCATAACTTTTATTCATCATAACATTTGTCATCAGTGACCTTTGACATCTCTAAAATTCCAAGTCTTCAATTTTTTTTGACTATTTAGCTTTTTTCCTTCACACATTTTGCACTTTGAAAACTTTTTTCAGAAACATTGTCTTGTAGGATGTGTTCTAACTCTTATTTTTTATAAGTCACATACTTTTATGGTATTGTTATTCATATATTTTTAGTCTTCACATGAAATGTTCATTAGATCCTATTTTCATTAAAAAATTTATCTTTCATGAGTTTTACACTTCAAGTATTTTGGCATTTCAAAAAATTTGTAAAGTGTGACTTTTTGGGTCTTTCGAAAATTTGTTCATAATTTTTGTTTGCAAGATTGGGTCTTTGAAAATTTTGTTCATAAATTTTATTCATGAGATGTGTTTGGTATTTTTGTTCACAATTTTTGTTTTTTGTAATATTTATCTTCACATTTCATGTATTTAAGGTGTTGTGATAATAGTTTGGCCTAGTCTCAACAAAAATTTTGACACCTAAATTCTAAAGGCATGCCATATGGCACACATAATTTTACATCAAATTAATGATAGGATAACATGAGTTCAAGGTTATAACATGGATTTTATTTTAATTTATATAAATTCATGTTGCATAAAATACCAAAGTAAAGTGGCAAATTTCAAATTCAACAAGTAAAATAAGCTTGGAGATTTTGGGAACTAATGATGTATGAACTAGAATTCAAGTATTATATTTAAAATATATATCAATAAATTTAGAAGAGACATCAGGCTTATTGATTTCTAATGAGCTTGATAAATTTTTCAATCCAAAGATAATTTGAATCCCTATAAGTATGTGTTCAATTTTAAATTACTTCCACTAAGAGAACACACAACCAAATTTTACATCAGGAAAAAGGTTAACAATGGCATCATCATCTAAGGTATTTAGAGGAGTATTTCCATCATTGAAGTTATCCATGAAAGATAATGTTTAATAATTAATTTGAAAATTATACAGTTTTATGGGATGTAATGGAAAATATAGATCGTCACTATAATGAGGAAAATCTAACGAATGAGTAAAAGCAACTAGTCATGGATTTTCTACCACTAAATTTCCAATAATTACACTTTGCATCTACCAATATGAATGGATGACTTGCATTGACTTACTTCAAGACTTGTTATTTGTAGGGTAGGTAATTGGTGGGGGATTTCTACACCACCTAAAATATAAGATAGTTATTGTGTTCATCTTAGGGGATGTTGTCTAGAGATACCTATGACTACCCATTATCTATGAAACATTTAATGAGAATAGAGAAGACATTAATGAAATGGATTGATCTAGGATAGGTAATCATCCTCAAGGTGAAGGCACCCATGCCAATATCCAATTTTAGTATGGGAATACATAATAGGATAGACTTACTAAATATATTGTATGATGACAACAACATTCACATTCTACAATCTAGAATGGATTCCAATACTAGACCTATTGATGACCTCTGAGATCACTTTTTCCATGGGAGAAAAAATTATCTCTAGGATCTAGGAATAAATGTTTAATAAGGATAAAATTCCCATGGTCATCCACTTCCACATGATCTCATATATAGTAGATTTAGTCATGACCATAATCTATGTTCATAATGGAACACTCTAGAGCCCTCCCGAGACCACATTAATAATTAGGTATGTGAATTTTATTCATTCCTCCACATCTATTCTTATATGAGGATTATTGTTTGAATAGTTAAGAATGCCTACCCCTAGGCATGGAGGGCAATTCATGAATAACCCTTGAACTAAATTTTAGAAAGTATTTGAAAGAAACTTTGATCAAGAGGATATTATTAGATATACCCAAATTATATTATAATTGTGGTGGAAGGACACAATGTTTCCCCTTTATGTCTCCCCAAATATGTCCTAGACAAATTGTTAGGGAAATAAATTTCTTACCAACTATGGTGGAGCATAGATGAGGACATGAATAAGAAACACAAGGGTGTGTTCCATATGTCTTCTTTGATGATTGGATGCATGTGCTACAAAAATTTAAAACATTTTAGATAAGTCAAAAAACCTAGAGAGTTTTAATTTTTGTCATCCTTTCCACACAAATACTAGGATCTTTATGGCCTTATCTAAAAACATATCCTAGGCCTATGCATTCCCTAGTATCATGAACCTTATGAGCATGAATTTATATTCTTCAATGAAAAGGATGGCGTTGAGGTGTTGGAAAGGGTGATAATGGGTGGGTTAACATAGGATATTTTAAGATCCATCTAAAGATATCCCTCTATCATAATTTCATAGGTACATATTAGGATTTCACCTCTCGATGGATGGGAAACTATAGACCACTATACCTCTCAAATGATCCAATGACCTATGGACCAAGGAACATCATCCCAACCACCACCCACTTTTAAGATAGTGAAGTAGTAGCATGGTTTTGAATAAGCACTTATCATGTCAAGTTCCTTATAAGAAGGGCCTTTCTAAGCTTCACCGCCAATTATAATTAATGATGTCAAGTAAGAATAAGAGGTGGTGAAATTACCTACTATTAAAAATTCTCTAAGAATAGAACAAGAACAATTTGTATTGATTCATCTAAGTTTGAGCACATATGTCTCTTCATTTCTTCCTTAGATCCTATTACTAAAAATGTAAACACTACACCTTCCATAACCCAAGAAACTCCTCCCTTGGATAGAAAGATGATAATATGTTATGAGAGGAAAGAAAGATCCCCTAGGGCCCTATTCCATCAGTAAAGCCTCCTACAAGTTCAACTATGGAGGCACCGTCAACTAAGCCTAAGGATGAGGATGAAGAATTGAAAAAATCTAAAATGTTAATTATTTAGTGGATCAAAGGCGAAACACCAATGGAGGTAGACAAATCAGGTGAGGTCACTATTACTCCAACCACTACTACTTCACTTCTTTTAAGTCCTATTCATTTTTTAGTTCAAAATTTTACTACATTCCATGTAGCCCCTATTTTTCCCATTATTCCCATTAGTTCTATAGTTTCTATAGCTCTTATTATTTCTAGTATTGAGGTTATTTCTTCAGTTCCTATGATTTATACTTACCCTATTACTATAAAATAAAGTTTAAATCATAAAAATAATGTATATAATGGAAACTTATATGCATAAAAGTGTAATGATAGAATATAGGACTCAAAAATGGCAAATAATATGGTTTACTATAAACTTGGAAATATTTTTTCCATTGACATATGTCAAGGGCATAGTTTTGACCCACTTCATAAAGTATTATATGGTAGTACTAATACGCTTGTGTCCATCTAAAAAAAGTGGATTAATTTTTCCAATGAGGTCTAACCCCCATGTGGAAAATGGACAAGGTGTTATATTGATTACAAATCTTGAGAAGGAATATGTATAATATCATCAAGATTTTGATAAGGAACATACTTCTTAACATAAACAAGAGAATTAGATTCCATTATAGGCAAATAATAGCCTACACATAATATCTTTTTAATGATAAATATACCACTAGAATGAACACCAAAAAATCCCTCATGACCTTCTATAATAACTAAGGTGGATTCTTTAAAATTTAAACACTGTAATAGGGTTCCATCATATCCTCTTTGATATAAAGTTTGACCAGGGATTGTATAATGGTTTATTTATTGGATAAATGATATATGTTTTTTATGGGTTAAGTTGGATGGAAGGGTGTCATTATGGAGATATTCATATATTTTTATGTACCAAGAAGGTGTGGGACCAACCACCTCACAAACCATCATAAAATCTAGTGTATCATATGCTAGTATCATCAAGTACTCTAGAAGTAATTGTTTAGTTTTGATTTCAAGTAATGAACCAATATTTTTCATGGCATGAACTACTTTTTTATTAACCCTTGGCACTTTTTCACATTGTATCGATGGAAATCACAACTTGAGGCTATCCACCATCCTCTTCTATGGGATTAATTTATCATCATAATCTTGGAATCCATTGATGAATTAATTTGTGTTGATTTTTGAATCACCAAAGACAAGAATATTTTGGATACCCCATTGTATTTCAATTCTAAGACTAGATATGAGGGATTCATAGTCTACTATGTTATTTGTAAAAAGAAACTCAATTTAAAAATATTTTGGAATCAAGTCCCCATTAGGAGTAACAATAAATATACCTAACCCTAAACCATGATTTGTGAAATAACTATAAAATTACAACTAAAATAATAAGGTTTCATCAATTCACATAATTTCTTCATCCATAAAATCCATGACGAGAGATGTATGCTATTATAGAGGATCCTTCGCTAGTTCATATTCTATTACTTGTCCTTTGATTACTTTTTGATTTACATAATATAAAACTCACTAAGAAACATGACCCATTTATCCATTCTACTTGTCAAATATATTTTGGATAAGATATATTTAAGAGGGTCAATTTTGGAAATGATTTTAGTTTTATTACTGAGTATGTAGTGACAAAGTTTTTTGAAAGCCAAAAAAATCTAAGACATGTCTTTTCCATTATAATAAATTAAGATCATTTGATACCAAATTTATGCTTAGGTAATACATTACTAATTCTAATACATTATAATCATTTTGTTCCAATAATTCACCCAATGCATAATATGTAACAAATACATACAAAAGGAAAACTTGCTTCTAGTAGGTGGAATTAAAACTGGTGGATTAGAAATATATTATTTAATATTTTCAAATTATTTTCTATAATATTAATTATAAGTGAATGGAGTGTCCTTATTAAGAAATAATGTGAAAGGATGAAAAATGTCTTCAAGTTGAGATATGAACTGTCAAATTATTTGATTTTTTCCTTGCAAACTTTGAAGTTGATTGATATTTTTAGCTGGAAGCATATTAATGATATCTAAAAATTTTGAAGGATAAAAATTTATGTAAATGTGTGAAGATATAAATCCCAAAAAAAAATTTGATGTCACCCCAAAAACACATTTCTTTAGGTTAAATTGAATCTTATACTCTCTTATTCTATTAAAGATTCTACAAAGTATCTCAAGATGTTTTGCTCTAGATTTTAATTTAGAAAGAATGTCATCAACATAATCCTCCAGATGACATGAATAATATTATGAAATATAAATATCATTTATATTTGTTATGTGGCTCAAATGCTATTGACACCGAAGGGCATTACTTGATATCAAAAGGTTTCTCGAGGTGTTGTAAATGTTGTCCTGTTTTGGTACTCGAGAGCTAGTTTTATTTGGTTATTACCCATAAAACTAGCCATAAAAGATAAAATTTCATGACCAATGGTGGATTACATAATCATGTCTATGTTTGGTGATGAAAATTCATATTTGTGATGTGCCTTGTTTATATCCTTAAGCTATATACAGACCCTGATTCTAGTTGGTCATTTCGATACAAGTATAATATTGGATACCCAATATAAGTAGTCTATAAGATGGATAAATCCAACCTCTAATTAATTTTGTAGTTCTTCCTTCACTAATATTAAAACTTTAAGATGCATTTTTCTAAGTATTTGATTTATGGTTTTTACATTTGGATGAACCACAAGATGATGCATAACAAGTGAAGGATCAAGCCATAGTATGTATGCATAAGACCATGTAAACATGTTGAAGAATTATTTAAACAAAATGGTGAATTTTTCTCATTCCTCTTGAGTTAGGGATGTGGCAAGATTGACTATCTTTTGATTTTATTTTATCCTAATTTTGATGTTAATGGTGTCTTCAACTAGGAGAGTTGATTCTTCTTGATATTTTGGGTGGTGGAGGAAGGTTAATTTACTCTTCAATGTTTTCTTCTTGTGATGTTATTGTATTAATTTGATTATGCGATAATAGTTCCCCAAAATATGTGGAATCATTTAACTAGATGAAAAAATCCCTTCTTATTATTGTCTACTATAATATGATCTCTTGTGCTAAAAATTTCATAAATTAATTCATCATTTTGAAAATGATCAAGCATAAGTGTAAATTTTTGGTCTCATTTGATTTTATTTGGATATGTAAGGTCAAGTGTTAAAATTACAGTTTCATGGAATAAGTTTGTTATATAAATATCTTCAAAGTGGTTGAAGATGGAACACACTTTTGTGTTTGAAGAGCTTGCCTAAAACTCACTAGAAGAGTCACTTTGGAAAATTTTGGTGCTTAAATTAAGTGGGTTAAATACTATACCATGGAAAGCCTCATTGGATTTAATCATGATAGGCTCTATTAGTCCTTGTTTGTGGAGGCCAAGGCCCTTGATTTTATAATTCATTATATTACATATGATAGATTTGGCTATGGGATATTTTTCATTAAGAAAGTAAGTAGTTGGTTCATTAGAATAAAGCTAGGAGGGATTTGTATTGTAAAATTATTCATAAAAAAGAATACCACCTTATATAAATGACATATTTTAAAATTTATGAACCACTTGAGTCCTTTTGATAATGGGGCATGCGATGATTATTTGGAGACATGAATTATACCTACATAGTTAGCATCTTGGATTCCAACTTTCCCATGCCTTTATCAATAATTTTTTACTGGGATGGGGAGGTGTTTGAAAGAAAGTATCATGATAGATGTAATTATGAAGATTTGGTATTCCTTAATAAAAACATATGTATCTTCAATAATGAGGAGATAATTTTATTGTTGATAATTCCCTTCCAATAATCTATAGTATTGAAAGGGTTGAAGATAACCTGGGATAGTTAATTCCATTCCATCATAATAAAATTTCAAACGCTAGTGTATGATGGAGGGTATATCAATCATTAATGGATCCATGGATGTCCAAGAAGAAAATATCAAGGTAAATATAGGTCAATCATATGAATTAATCTCTCTTAAATGATAGGCCCCACCATCAAAGGTAAATATATGGTACCCATAGACTCATGCTCATTATTGTCATATGCCTTAATTGATTCTAATGATATTTGATTATAATTTTATTGTAAGATACCATAATAATTTGACTAATCTTAATGTACATACCAAGACATTGTATATAAACACCCTTTTTAATTTTTATCTAGAAATAATGAATTTTGTATACAAAGGTATAATATGGATACGCCTCATAGGGAAGACATAAAAATGGTCAAATGTAACTTGATTGTTAGTGGATAAGTTTCTATCTAACACTTGAAAACTTGATGGATTGATGTCTTGTAGGAATATTTACTCTTGTATGACTTTATATAGGATATCTTTATATACATGGAAGGTTTTGAGAAGCTCTAAATTGAATATGTTAGTGAGTGTCTTCTCAATATGGTCTATAATATTATACTTATTATCAATGTTAGATGAGGAAGAATTAGGGATGATAATATTTATGTACCTTGTATTAAAAATTTAATCTTGGGATTGTAAAGTAACAATGTAAACATGATGGTGTGTGTAATCAACACAATTGACTATGGAGTCAAAAGGGTGATTGGTTTGGTTGACATTAATTACTTCAAGTATATATTATTTTTATTTACTATGTCCTTACTCATGTTTTGGGATTGTATATTTATATAGTCCCAAATTTTGGTTATTATACTAGGTAGATGGTTGACTTTTGATGGATATGTCCTCATGATCTACAAGATATTGGACATAGTGTTTGTACCTCACACACTGATTGATTAACTATCCCTTGATCCTATGATAGTCATAATAGTCATATTATTTTTACTAGTTAGGTTTAAGAACATTATCTTTAAAGGGTCTAGTGTTGGGCCAAATAATCATGTTTTCATGGGATAACATTAAAAAAATTGATTCATAAGATTCTCCCAATTAGGTGATCTTAAACTTATTATTTTTTTGTTTTTATTAAATTATAGGGATGGTGATATTTTGGATGGGTCATTTATTAAATTTATGTTTCTTAGGTGGGTTTTTTACTTGATTAACATCAATCACATGATCACTGACAACTTTTTTGTTCTTGGTAAAAAAATATACTTATCAGTTTGGTTCAAGGAATTATTTTTAGGTTTGAATATTTTTATAACACCTATAGTTATTAAAGTTCATTCAATTTAAAATCCTTTTTTAAATTATTTCATTAAAGTAATTTTGACAAAGAAGTCAAAATTGATGACCCAATTCTGAATTAATGTTATTTGTGAAAATAGAAATAAGCTCTATTTTAAGAAAATACCAAGGAAAATAGACTACCAATGGCTACCATATTTTTAATAAAGAGGAAAATATTTCACTATTACCTTCTTTAGTGTTATGTAGGTCAAATGTGGTCAATTCCTTTTCAACATTGTATGAAAAATGATGAACAATTTTGTTGGAAAGGTCATCAAAGGTGATTATTTATCATTTGGGTGAATGTGAGAACCATTAGGGCTTGACCCCCAAAAATTCATGGAAAGAGTCTCAACATGTACTATTACTATAGGCAACATCATCACATGCAATATATAAGTATTTAAGATGTTCCCTACGATTAACCTTACCTTTATAATTATCAAAATTGGGAATTTCAATTTATTTGGGGGAAAGGTGTTGTCATGTTATTAAAATTATATAGATAAGAACAAATTTCCTTCAAGATTATATTGATTTTGCCTTGAAAAAGTGACATCTTACAAGCCTTGGACCTTTTCCTTCCTATTTTTACACTCTTGACTGAAGTGTGGTGATACTTGATTATATTTAATTGAAGAGGTAAACAAGTTTAAATTAGTGTTAACTTGTAAAAATTTAATTTGTTAAAGGGTGGATTGTTAACAATTTTATTATGAAGTATGTTAATGGTGGATTAACATGTTGTGATAATGAAAAAGTGTTTGGATTGGTGTAAAATTTAAAAATAAATTGGTTTACATTGGTGTTAAAGTAAGATTTGTTTGGTTGGTATTGGTGTTTAAGTTAGGATTTATGAATTTGAATTTATTATAGTTGGTTCTATATGATGGATCTAGGTTAATTGGTTAAATTTTAGTTTTGGAAAAGGATGTGAACCAAAAATTTGATTTGAATGGATATTAGGGTTAAAAGGTTGGTTGAAAGTTGGATTAGTTTTGAATGGTTTGGTATTAGTTATTTTTTTATTTGAATTTAATGTAACTAACCCTAAAAAATAAATTAGATTTGAAAACTAATTTGGTAAACTTCCTAAATCAAAATTCTTATTTTGATTGATAGGTAAACTTGAATAAGTATTCAATTTTGGATTTGAAATTTATTGGTTGATGGGTATACAAGAATAAGTATTCAAGTTTGTATTTTTATTTGGATTGATATTTTTGATTGTTGAACCATTAAGATTTATATGTATATTGATTAGATACCTTGAATAAGTATTCATGTTTAGATTGGATTTATTATTGATTGGTAAACTTGAATTAATATTCAAGTTTGGATTGGATTCATTTATGATTGGTAAAATTTAATGATCCTTAAAGTCTGGGTTAGATTGGTAAACTTAAATGAACATTCAAGTTTGGTTTGGATTGATTGATGTTTGATAAAATTGAATGAGTATTCAAGTTTAGATTGGGTGGTTTTTTATTTTATAAACTTGAATATGTATTCAAGTTTAGATTGGATTGGTTGATGATTTGAAAACTTGAATGAGAATTTAAGTTTGGTTTAGGTTGGTTGATGAATTAAGGTGAATTTAGGTTCAAACAAACTTAGCTTAGGGTTAAAACTTGGGTTAACTAAAGGATTGTTCATTTGATTATCTTGGTTATTTACAATCTTTTCATTGATTTAATGAGTATGGGCATTATATTTGTATTTTGAGTCTTAGGGATTAATATTTGAGGAATCCATGAGAGAAATTATATATTATAAATATCCTTTAGATATGGATTGGTATTGAATGGGTGACAAAGACTCTTTCCTAGCAATTAAATGTTGTAGATTTTGAACATCAAAATAAAGTGGAATTTTTGCTCCCAAGATTAAATCTTGAAGTAAAATTCCATTCTTGTTAAACATAATGTGTTATTTGAATGAAAAAGGAGGTAAAATGACTTTGGTTCTAAATTCATATTTATTATATCCTCCCTCTTCTTCTTCATGGTCATGGATTTCATATATTTCAACATTATGACCTTGGTTTTCTTAGATACCAAATTAGAAGGGGTAATTTCCAAAATGCCCATCTCTTACCTTAGGATTATTTAGCATAGTCAAGTGACTTGTTATGGTCAACATTTCAATGGAAATTCTTTGACTCATTTAATATAAATGACTTGAAACTATACTCTAAAAAGATAAAAGTAACTAAAAGTTTGAATAACAACATTATTCTTTTGAGTTTTGGATTGGAAATTATGATTTTTAATGACTTTTGATTATAACTTATTTCAATACTCAAAATATTCTTATTTCAAATCAAGTTTTTTATCACATGGTATATCACAAGGGAATAAACAAAAAATATATATTATAAACACACATATAATTACATAAAAAAGGATAATGTATAGGTAAAGGTATTGAATAACCCATAGGCTTTCCTTGTCACTTACTAGTCTATTAATTTAGTTGTGTCTTAATATTTCAAGGAAATAGCCATTTATGATCATGTCATTTCCATGGAACACTAATCTTGGTTTCAAAGGTACATGAAAATTAACTTATCATCACTAATTACTAACTGATGCACTATGAATTAAATGGTATGAATGTATTTCCTAGACAAGGTATAAAAAATATTATCTAGGGAAGTATTATATATCCCTTTTGGTATGATGAGAACCAAAACCATGGATGAAGATAATTTTATAGACTTATATAAATGGGTTTAATCCCAATGTTCCTTACATAACCATAATATTTTAGTGTGTTGATGTCATAAAAAATAAAATCTAAGGTCATTGTATAAAACCTAAGTATTTTAACATGAAATACCCTCATGTCATCATGTTCTTAAAACACACAACCACTTAGGAAATTAACATAATAGGTACTCATTTTTTATATCCTAATGATAAACAAAGTTTGGCCTACCACATTTTGGTGAAATCTATGATCAATAGAAGCACTAAGAAAAAAAAGACTAACACTTGCCTCTAATTCTCAGGTATCACCACCAATGTAAGAACATTTATACAAGTGGGTCTAGGGTAACAAAACTTTATAGTGGTGTTTCTTATTTTTTGAGTATCATCACTAATGTAATGCCACAAAAAAGAGCATACATAAAAAAACAAGACACAAAAATTACTTGAAATAAAGATTAATAAACTCCCAAAATGAAATGTTTGTTAATTATTATTGAAAATGAAAAGGTTAAACTGAAAAAGCTTTTTATAAAATCTTATAAAAAATGAAAAATGTTAAAAAGAGAAGAAATTTGATTTGTATAATTTTTTTATAGGTTTTTCTTTGACTTGCGACCTATAAATAAATTATTAAAAGTTTTGTTTGTAGCTCAAAATTAAGGCATCTTATAAAAAGTTAGTAAAATCAAAAAAAAAATAGAAAAATAAGCCTTTGGAAAAATTTCATGGTTAGATGGTTAGATTAAATAGATAATTAGTTAACATTCAGATAACTAAGAAAATCTAAAAAAAATGAAAAATAATAGTTAACAAAATAATTTTTCTATTACCTCTAATGGCTTCATAGATGTATTTGGTGATTTTACTATTGTGTGTAATTATTTTGATGTTAATACCTCTAATTTTACTGAAGTTTTTACCAATTTTACTAAATATGTTCATTATTGTTTTTAATATGTTCATGGTTTCACTAACTATGTAACTAATTTCATGGTTTAAAATTGAAGATAAAAACATGAAAAATACAGATAATATAGGAAAGCAATCTAAAAGAGAGAGTTGTTTACAAATGAAAATAGACATAAAGGGTTCTAAAAATTTGGAAAAATACAAAAATAGTAACAAAAATCACTTAAAATGATTTAACTTGTACCTCAAATGAGTTTGCTAACAAGTTCTATGATTTTGCTACTACTTAGAAAATGCACAAAAGAAAGAAAAAAAAAGAACAAAGTCAAACAAGAACAAAAATTTTCTATAAGGAATAAAATCTATAAAAATATACTAAAATTTAACAAAAAAATGATTTCACTACTATACTCTACAATTTCACTAATAATGTTTCCAATTTCCCTTCTACACATAAATGAAACAAAGTAAAAAATATAAAATATATTAATGAGTTAAACTATGATAGAAAGTTGTTAGGAGGAAGAATATTTCAAAAAGCCAAAAAATGATAGAAAAATAATTTACTTTTTTTCCCCTATGATCTCACTGATAATGTCTTTGATTTCACTATTATGAAGGAATACATATAATAGACCTTAAAAAGTAATAAAATGATCTGCAATTGTAAACAAAATCCTCCAATACAAAGGTTAAATGAATGTGCACAAGAGAAATAATAAAAATAATAATTGAATTATTCTCTTAAATTCACATATGATGTCTATGATGTGTGAATATAAGTGAAACTTCCATTGGGCATTCCAAAAATTTATGAAAGGAAATTTAGAATGCAAACTAAGGTAAAGAACAAAACATGAATGATTTTATTATTAACTTAATTGAACCTTAAAATATAGGAACAAATAAGAGAAAATAATTAAAAAAACACTTAAAAAATAAAAGTACCATGAGCCTCCTCCATTATGATAACTTTATCTTTGTATGTGGTTGTTCAATCCTTTATCCAATCCAAAGGGGAATCACACAACATTTTATTAAGATTGACTCTTGATGTATTTGATTTGCTTGAAATTTTGATAATACTTTTTTAGCATAAATGAAGATGATGAGAGTGATGGATTGCATGTCAATTTATAGTCTTATCGGAGGTTCATTTTATGGTTTAGGATTATTTGAATTTCTTGATTTATAATAATAATCACCAATGGATAATGTGTCAAGTTAGTTAGTTTATTCATAAAGGAGGTTTAAATGTTTTAAGGTGACTCACAAGGTGGTTGAGGAAGTTAAGCAAGGTGTTTGTATGAGTTAACACATGGTTTAGATACACATGGAAGATGTCTGGGTGAGGTGTACAATATATATTATTAATTATTTTTGTTTAAAAGGTGTGCATAATTGTTTAATTAAGAATTAATTAAGTATTCAATTTTTGGAGGAAAGAAATGTTAATTTTAATTTGAATTAGGGAAAGGGAAGGTTAGTGTTCCAAAGTGAATTTGGACACTAAATGGTGAAATTTAGGTATATACATGTATAAAATATCCTCTTAATCCTCCTAACCCTAAGGAGGGTGATATCTCTCATCCCTCTAACTAGCTTGAGGCTATCACTTATCAAATGGATAAGGTAGCCAACCCTATAGTTTCAAATGAATATAGTCAATCTCACATATCTAGGGTTTGTGATTGTGAATCCCTAAAAGATCAAATCATTAGTGTGAGAAAATTAATAAAAGTGTTACAAAATTATATCACATACATGAAAAATCCTACATATTTTAGTATTAACCATGTGTTCACATCTTCATCTATAAATGTTGTGTTGAACAAGGTTTCTTATACAAATTCAAAGTTAAAATAAAACACATCTACAATAAGTGATCTAAATATTATATCAAAGGTTACTATGAGACCAAGTGAAATCCTAAGAGAATTACTTTAAAACCAAGTGATCGAATTACCTCTTACACATCCTATACAGAGATCCAAATACTATTATGTATATCATATAAATCATGGTCATCATACAAATCATTATTTTGAATTGAAGGCCAAAATAAAAAATCACAAATATAGTGGCAATCCTATCATTGATTCATCAACCAAGGAAACCACTCAAACTATGAGTAACTCTCATAAAACACAAGTTCCAAAACAAAAAATATGGATACAAAAAGATTATACAAAGCAAGAGAAGGGTCCAAAAAGAAAAGAAATTGATAAAATACCATTACCAAAGGTTTAATTTTTTTTTATGACATATGAATACCAAAGGAACCAATGATACCAAAACCACCATAAAAAAAACCATGTGATCTCCCTTTATTGTTAAATACCAAACAACAAAAGGAAATAATTTCAAATGACTAGATAGTGGTCATACTATTCCTAATACCATTATGGCAGATGAACAATTGAGCAAAATTCATCTTGATCCACTCAATACCTTACCACATGATCTATTTATACCTACAAGATGTAGTAGATATCAGTTTAATCCATCTGCATAAAGTGTATAACCAAATATAGATAAAGAAAAGGTAAACCATATAACTAGAGATGTTAGTAAGGTATTTACATCTAATGTGCATAGATACAAACAATGACATACCAAAAAAGGAACCACCATAGTATAGTTAAAATCCTTATTCACACACACACACACACACACACACACACACACACACACACACACACACACACACACACACACACACACACACACTCCAAATGGTAGATCACATGTTTAAGAAAAATATAATAAGTTACATTTTTCCTATAACAATGATTATATTGATGATTGTGATACTAATGATAGTATAGATTGGTATGATCCTGATGATATTCATTACAAAAAATATGAGTATGATACACTTGATACTACCATAGATACATTAGTTACAATGTTAGAAAAAAAATCTTAAACCCAATTACTATTTAATCATTATAATTTAACTTTCTTATTTCTAAATGGGTTTCATTGCATATGGTTATTAACTCAATTATCAGTACATTAATGCAAATTATTCAACTATAGGATCCCACGTAAAAAATACATAAAAAAACATTCAAATATCCAAATAAAAATTGCACATATACATATTTTATTGGATCCTTCACATATATGTGTTAGTTTCATTTTGATGGATAGCATATCAGGAACTTCTATAGACACATGTTTCACAATTATATTTGAGTGTGTTATAGGCATACACATATACATGATTTATGCACTTGTGTATGTTGTTATTTCAATATAATTAAATCACTAGGACATTGGTTACATCCATCACTATGATCATGATACTTATAGTTTATATCATACAATGGTTACTTTAAACTATCATGTTTTGAGATCATATATATACTTACACATGCCTTTATCAATGCTTATATTTTATACAATGTATTGGATATTCTATGTACTTGAATATTTGTTATAATACATTGTATCCATGGGATACTATGATATGATATGTTATGTTAGTTGATTGTGATTTCCTTTATGCACTTCCTTGAGTGTCTTGTCTTGTTATTATCTTATTTATTGAACATTTGAATATGCTCCATTTTTTGCATCCCCATGCCTTTGTTTGATTATTTGACATTAAAATATGTCATTAATTATTTTATGGACATTTTAATATGTCATTATTTATTTTGTGTATATTTTACTAAATCATGTCTATTCAATTGTGTTACATTTGAACACATCCCTTATTTGTGGTCTCCTCGGACCATTGCCTTTGGACTTGATTTTGAGTCCTCTTGTGTGTGTGATTAATTTGATTATTGAGATTGTATGATTACTATCTATATGTTACCATGATATTTATCATGAATATTATACCTTAATGTGATCACACTCTAAGTGCTTCAATGATACATTTACCTAGACATGGTATCCTATATGCTACATGGTTCATTCACAATTATATGGTTATATTATACCTTTGAGGTGAGGCTACTACCCATTTTAAATCTTTAATAACCTCAAAGGTGGGGAATATAAATGGTAAAATGTAATAGAGGCATGGATTCCACACACATTATATTTGAAAATACAATGGGGGCATGCCATAGAGGCATGGCTTCTACACATTCATATTTTCAAATATACATTGGGGACATGTTTTGGAAATATATTCTCTGTGCTTATTAAATATTCAACATACTCATATTATAGTGGGGTAATGTTTTGGAAACATGTTCTCCATATTGATAGTTATATCAGTTTTTATATTTATCCATATATAGTTGAAGCATGCTTTGGATTCATGCTCTCCACACTTACACCATTTTTGAATTGGATAAAGCACATAGTTACATGATTCAGACTCACATTTATGGTAGAATTATGTGCATTGGTACCATTTTTATACATATTTGTAATATAATACATATATAAGGTGCATATGTTATGCAATTTTCACTTAATATTTTAAAATATAAATTAGTTTTAGATTATAAAAACTCTTAGGGATTGTCACCACCCACTAGGTCAAACTTTTATGAACGATATTGATCTAATTTAATATAATAGCTAGTCCAGATTTTGGTATCATTGAGATGATTAAATAATTAAATATTTCCAAATTTTTGGGTTGGACATGATTGTATCATCTATCCTTACTAGTTTGATAGGGTGGGTTGACTTGGCTCACTTATACTCACCAAGTTATAAGTATTACTGGATTGCATGGTTGAACTAGTCTCAACTACCAAGTGGTAATTCATATTTACTCCAAGATTGGGGGAATTTTACCTCCCATATATTTCTCTTTATATATCCTTAATATATGCATTTTATTAATCTACACATCTATCCTAATCTAAGTTTTAGTGATTCATAATGATGAATCTTTTAAATCTAGTTTTTAATAGGCAAGATAGTTTCATCAATACATAGGTGTACTCCTAAACCTTGTTATTTAAATTTAAATCATTTCAAATGCTTTCAATTTAAAATTATATGCAATTATTATGTATTGTAACATGTGTTTGGTTGCAATTTAATCACTAAAAAATCACTCATGTTGGATTTAATAAAATACAAGGTGTATTATACAAACACAGGTACACATTCATTTCTTTTACACTAACAATTTTATTAATAGATTATACGGGGGAATGTAAACACTATTTATGAATTATATATAATCTTAGTCTTATACACTTAGTAAACTCAAACCTTGGTTATTCATCTTAGTTATAGACCTTTCCCACTTCTACAAGTCTTGTATCTTCTCTCTTTGGTGCCCCTTGGACTATCTCTTAGTTTGATTATTCTTGTGTTAATGACTTAGGTAGGGTAAATTTTAAGATCCCATATCTGAAACCTCCTTAGATTCATTTAGGTGAATCTGATTCACAGTCTTGATGAATCAATAGGTTCAACTTTTTTTACTTTCTAGTTTTTTTGCCAAACTAGGATTTTTATAACATAGGTTTCAATTTTTTACACCATATTTTGTCCTTTCGGATCCAAATGACTAGGATGAATGACTGGTCTAAATGGATTGGCTGAATGATAATGTTGAATGCCTCAATCAGATACCAAGGTCAAATGAATCTATCAAATAATTGGGTTGAATGGCTAAATTGAATGGTAGGTTTAAATGGCTCAGCCTAATGGCTAGGTCAAATGGTTAGGCCAAATGGTTGGGATAAATGTCTATGTTAAAAGGTAGGGTCAAATGGCTCAACTAAATGGCTAAGCCAAATAGCTCTTCTAAGTAGTTACATCAAATGACTTTGTCAGACCCCAAAATAATTTATATCATAGGTATATTATATATATATATATGGTGAATTAAATTACTTTCTAAGATAATAATATAAAGTGTTGGCAAGTTGACTCCCAAAATAATTTATATCCCTAAAATTTTGGTGATTTAGTCCCATCTACCAAACCTAAAAATTTTCCAAAATCAAAATCTAAAAATTAGAATATTCATGAATTAACAAATATTCATCACTAAAATTTACCCTAGACTTGGGCCTTATATCTTTACCATAATACTTAAAACCTATTTATCTTATGAGTATGCAAGTTCTATGCTTATACCAATTTTTTTGCTCTCTAAAAACTTGTATTTAGGACATACACCTATGTTAATGTGGGTATCCTACTCCAACACAAGTGTTCAGTGCCATAAAGTTATCTAGTTTTCAAATGAAATGTATCCTAATGGTCAACCTAAGTGTTTTAGTATGATTTATTTCTCCAAAGGGATTGGTATAAATATAATATCAATCCTCACTCCTACCTAACCTAAACCTATCATAGACTAAGGAAACTTATAAAAAGTATTAAATTAATCACTTGATAAATAAAAATAGTCCTATTTTATCCTATTCTCATATTAGTCATAGGAACAACACATATATAGGTCTAAAGTACTAAAGGATAGTCCAAGACCCTAATTTTACAAGGTAAAATTTATTCCATTATTATACTTTCTTTCCACGTATCTTATGATTCACACATAAACTAACATGTAGGGAATAACTGCATATGAGTCCTTCTTTAGAGTATTACCTATATAGGTACCACTCATTAATAGAGGGGTCTTTGGGGCATCCCAACACCATGTGTCCACTAACCCATTTTTATCACAACTACTATGAGGAGGAAAAACTAGGGTTTTGGTATTTAACAAGGAGAAATAGTCTATGACCTATATATAAATGCAATAGAGTAAAGGTGATGAAAAACTAGAAGTATACATGTGGTTACATCCTATTTTAGTAGGTATTCTATATAAGACACTTATGTCTAATTGAGAAACTAGCATCAGCGTAACCATCCATGGTTGACATAAGTATCCAACACTATAAGGTCACTAAACCATAATTTGGTAATTTTTATAGAATTTCCTCCTGGTTTGTTTCTCCTTATTCTATATCCAGATTTGTATTAGCATCGAAATTAGTTATGTACCTTGTTTTCATTATCATTTCCATATATAGAATAGTTTTAATTTTTATTTTTAGCATATCTCAGCACAATAAATTTAATATATGTTCTATCTAAATTTTTTAATTAAATGTCTTACTTTAAATTTGTCCTTGTGCTTATTCATTTCTATATTCTTAACCCTAAATACTTCTAATCTAGTTTTTTAGGGTTAAATAATACCACATTCTAGAAATACATAACTTTATTAGTCTTAGGATTTCATATATTTTAACCTTTGAATCCACTCCCATATATAATAAATAATCACTTTATATATTTGAATTTATGGTTATATGTTTTCCCCTTTACCATGTGATAATAAACCTTGCAACTAAAAAACATAGGTATTACAAGCATGCTTCTTACTAGTCCACACTTATTTTGGTTTCATGTCAACCAAGACTGATGTAGTTGATATGTTGATAAATTAATAAATAATAGACACTAATTTAGCACAAAAATGTTTTCTCCAAATGTGCACCACTTAATATATTTTTGGCCTTGTCTACCAATGTTATATTCATCCACTCTAAAAATACACTCTATTATGGTGTATATGGATTTGTCTTATAAATTTTAATACCACTGTCTACAAAATTATTTTAAATATTTCAAGAAATACTAACCCTATTATATATGTGTAACACTTTTATGTTATTGTTTTGAATGTTATCCACAAGGGTTTTGAATTCATTTGTTTTATTCAATAATTTAGACTTCTTTAAGAGAAAGTATATCTATGTCTTGTGAGTTTATTCATGTATAAAAGACACATATAAGATATACCTATTTCATGATGGGATATCAACTAGCCTAAAGACATCCCTATGGATCACCTATAATATTTCACTTACTCATGAAACATTTTTATGGAATTTCACCCTACTCTACCTATTGTTAACATAATGTTCAAGGGATAATTATCCATTGCTTTTCCATATCCTTAGTTTTAAACATGTGCATCCATTCCTAACTAATATGGTATATAATTTAATGTCATATAATTATTCCTATACCAGAGACAATGTTCAAGTTCTTACTTCAATTTTAGGCTCAAGAAAAATAAATTTGTTTCATGTACTACACATCATAGTCAGATTAATCATAAATAGAGTACCTATTTTCATGCCATTTTATAATACCATAACTCCATGCACTATTTTTATCCCATTTATACTAAATTAGACCTAAAAACTATCATTCATCTTGTTCACAAAGATCTAGTTCCTCACAAGGCTAGGAATGTGCAAAAATCTAGGAGAGTCTTTATGTTCCCAATTCTAAATCTCATTTTCACCCTTCTTCTACCCAAAATATTCTAGACACATAAATTTAGTCTCCATTTCTTGAAAATAATAATTATTTACTTATTACTAACCACTTTCTTTCTCTCAAATACATGACTCGTATTCTCCATTCCACTAATCCATTTGTTGATATGTGGTTTTAACCATTGGTTTTTATCTTTCACTATAAATAAATTTCAATTTAAAATGCTTAAAATGTCTAAAAAATCTTTAGAGTGTTCCTTGAAAATAAAATTTTCCTATGTTACTCTTGGACAAGTTAACCCTAGGTGAATAGTAACACAATATGTCATTTTCCACTTAGTCTTTTCTTATCATGTGCCAATTGATGGTTAGTTTTCAAATTTGAAATTATATGTTTATTTCTTCCCCCATTTTAAATTTTTTTAACTAAAGTAAGTTATAAAAATATTTTCTTTTAAATACATGTCAATATTCATTCATTATACCCATTTGATATTCACTTAGTACAAACATTTATACTTCTACACATTAAGAAAATGTGCCCTATTTTCCCCAAGTTATGCAATATTCATAAGGAGTAGTCATAATCCAAGTCAATATCCCTATAAATTAAGACAAGATATGTCATTGTCAATTATCAAATCTATTCTATACTTACATACATATAATTCAAAGATCACAATCACACAATCACTCCATCTGGGAGAACTTCATGGTCTTGATTTCTCTCTTTAGAGAATTGGATACATAGGAAATGATCAATCATAAAGGGGGTTATTGGGGTTAGATCAACCCATTACACTCCCCTTTTTTCTTGAAATTTTTCAAGATATCAAAGTGACACAAGGGTTTCAATGATAACAGAAGACATACAACATTTTTTGTGCAACCAAACCCTAAGTATAATATCTCAAATTTCTTCTCATCCACAAGAGCAATAGATATAATGATCAATTTAAAATCACAATCAACCTAGATAGGTTTGAGGCCGACAACTTTGAGAACAATGTGTCTCCATATGCCTAATACACTCTTGTCTAAAAACATAATTTGATTTTTATTATATTCTATCATTTCCAAATTCCAAAATTTTGTGTTTTCCTACATGTTTTCTATAGAAGTCAAGTTAGACAAGTCTATAGTTAACAGACTAGTGCTCACTATGTCATTTTCATATTGCAATGGACCTATATATTTTCCTATTTCTATTCATGATAATAATAAAAAATCCATCACCTATTCTTATTTTCATATTAAAAAATTAATAATAATCAAGATAGAGTAATGTGAAATCTAATTATTATCCATTGCTAGTGTTTTCCAAGAACAACAATTTATATATTTAACATCTTTGTTAGAATCAAAATAGTTTAATATTGTATATCTCTAGCATTATGATATTTATACTTTTATACCTATATAATACACTTAAAACATAATCTTAAGTAATGCATCCATTTAGGTTTTTTAAACAAAAAATAGGGTAAAACATATTAGTGAACCCAAGATGTTGTTTCAGAGCCTCTATTTTCGAATTTTACTTTTCCTTTGCTTGGTTTTCCTAGAAAATGTGTTTGGTGGTTTTAAAAATCATATTATATGTCATTATGGGCAAATTGGTTAGTATTTTTCCCTATGCCATCATGTAAGGAGTACTTACCAAATACTTAAGCCATTAGATATAATTATTCATGGATTTTAATTTCTACGTACCTCACCATATATATAAAATGTCTAAGATTATGTTTTTAACCATAAAAATCCTTCATCCATTTATTTTTTAGTGTGGTGGTAATAAGTGATCCCTAGGATTATACTCAATGTACCCCATGAGACAAGATAGTATGGCTACATAAATGATTGAATCCTTTGTAATTACGGCCTTCAAAACCATATTCACTATTTATGACTTGGATTAACATATCTAAGAGCCTAAAAATTAAAAAAACCTTGTCTAGATGCAACCATTTTATTTTCCTTTATATATTTTCATGTCACCCGATAAGGTTACTTCTTCTCTTCCTCTAAGGCATAGTAATAGATTAAGTAAAGATCTTATGGAGCATACTAAAATTCCTCTCCTATCTTTTCCAATGAATTATATAGATACTATTGATTGTTATGTTGATGAAAAAATTGTAAATTTTATGCACATTTAAGATGATTTTAGCGATAAAATGATAATAAAGATAATGAAAATATACATGTTAATCAAGATAATTATGAAATTTCCAATAGAATTTATCCCTATGAAATCAATAGAGTATATCTTGATCAAGTCAATGAATTGTCCAATTTCTACCAAGGACTTCTAAAATATCCCAACAAGTGGATAAATTTGTTAAATTATTCATAACATATAAGAATACATGTCAATAAAATGTTTATTCAAACTCAATATATTCCTTTCAAAATTTGTAAACCTTCTACTTCAGATGCTTGAGTTACAAGTATTACTCTTATTCCAATATCAAGCCCTATAGTTACATATGTTCAAACATCCTTATGTATGGGGGAATCAATTAGTTTATAATAGATTAACATGCTTATTTATATAATGATATAATATATACCTCCTATCATCACTACACAAGGTCCATCACCAACTTCACCTAGTGTATCTTTGCTTGATAAATTATTCTAGCCTTACATCCTAAGATATTACAATTATATCAAGGTGTCTCTAAAGCTACCAACTCGATGAATTATCAGAATTGGTTACATAGTCCTTTGGCACATAAGATAGCCTTTTACCCACTACCAATAGTATTTGTAACACCTAAATTAATATTATATGAGGGTAAAGGTGATAATGAACAACATATTTGTTCATTCAATGCATAATTTTGGACTATGCTTATAATGAAAGGTTACTTGTCAATATTCTCCCAAGAGTCTTAAAGACTATGGCCTTTTATGGTTTTATGATCTCCCTCTTCAACTAGTTTAAACATTCAAATTACTGGAATAATAATTTTTTAATTTTTTCAATCAAAATAAGTGAAAAACATCTTATGTATAAATATACAAACTTAGGCAATGGTCAAATAAGTTAATTGGTGAATATGTGCTTTTATATAAAACTATGCTATCAAAAATGGAAAAATATATGGAAGATAATAAATTATAAGATATATTTACTCAAATACTATTAGAACCATTCCATGAATCAATCATGTTTAATAATTTCAAATTCTTTGATGAGTTATTTCATACATTAACATAAAAATAAATTAATATTATAGCATTGAATAAGCTCAAGTATGCACCAAGTGTTCCATCTACATCAAATATCAAGTTTAAAAATAAACCAAATTACAAGGTCAAACCTAATTAAATCAAAAAATAATATAAATTAATAAATAATTTAGAATGAAAATCATCAAGTAAGCTCCAATTGATAGCTCCATTAAGGAGGAAATTTACCATTTTACTACAAACTACTCATATCTTATTGAAAAATGTAATTGATTCCAATCTCATATCCCTACCTACTTTATTTGAGCTTAATATGACCAAAGGAAAAATTAAGGTCTTTGGAATTAATACATATTTTGATTATCATAGGTGTATTAGGCATTATAATAAATCATTTGATAGGCTAATGCACAAGTTATATTATCTAATTAATGACAACACTATTGAAGTAAGCACACCCACAGAAGAAGTTAGACCATAATAGAATGATAATTCAAAACTAAAAATATTTATAACTACTTTTCCTAATAAAATTAAAGATGGGAATGAAAATAATTTAGAATTACACAATTCTACAATGTGTATCCTCGTAAGTCATATGGGAATCCAATAGATGGAATCATTGGTACATTTACAAGAATAATATAAAAAAGTATATTAATCAAATTTAATGAAATTGAAATAAATGATTATGCTTAAGATAGGAATCCTCTATTTATTAGAGCACACATCAACAAGAAACATATTCATAGTATTATGGTTGATAATATATCAAACAAAAATGTATGCATGATGACACTCATTCATAGCATTGGGTAAATACAATAGAATTTTCAAGCTACAACATAGGTAGTCATAATATTCAATGGGATCACACATAATACTTTATGACATATATTATTACCTCTCCAAGTATTTTTAGCAATAGTGACAACTACATTTATATTCTTTCCAAGCACATGGGTATTGAACATGTTATTATGAATCCCTTAGACAAAAATGCTTTGAGAAAAAAACCATCTATAGTGTAAAAATGCCTCAAATACATACAATTAAATCAAGTGGTCAAAATTCAAGACATCCCATATGATTATCCTCTATAGTCAGTGGCGATTCCTTCTCCTCCCTCATCACCATGTAAGTTGTTAATAAAACCTCTTTAAGAGTACCATAAAAATTAGATCAATACACCTACTCAAAAAAATTACAAAGATGATTAATTCACACTCTTATAAAATCATTTATTTCACCTATACATAACTTATCTACATAATTAGTTAAATATAAAAAGGTTTACCTCCATAAACAACAAGATTCATATCAAAAAGTTAAGAAAGATGCAAAGAAATATAATATCCTACAATTTATCATAAAGAAACAACTAAGATAATTCAACATGTTCCAAAACAAACAAAGGTAGTTTTATATCATACTTCACCAAGAACTACACCTTCTCTAGTTATTCATATGGTAATAGATTCAACAAGTAGTGATCATGATAGTTATGATATGATGTTTTAACCTTTTAGGACTTATCGAATGTAAATTCTATGTTTTATTTAAGGGATGAGTAGAATAAATTAGGGAGATAATATGAAATAAATACATCCACTCATTTTTTATAGAATGGACAAGCTTTAACTTTCTAAAAATAGTAATAAATAGTACAAATAAAGACTTAGCTAGAAAATACTTGATACAAATGATCTGATTGATGGAAACTAAGATGAAATCTATTTAGAGTGTCATCCACTTGATTCTTATGTCATAATCCATCCTAAGCAATATCAATATAATTGGATATTAGTGACATTATTGGTAAAGTTGTGGTAGTGTACTAATATTAGCAATAATGTCCTCTATATAGGACTGTCCTAAACTTCTAGGTGCACTTGTGTCTAAATCTATTGGGCATATTCCTATGTGCATGAGTTATAGAACCCTATATTATTTTGGTACTAATTTATTTTTTATTTTAACCTTAATCCTCCATATAACTAGGGCATGATCTTAAAAGTGTGTTCATTAGTAGGGTAGGATGGACATCCTTAGCACCTTAGTATGAAGAGAGTTGCCTACATACCAATATTTTGAAGAGGGATCAAGCTTGATGTAGTTATCCCCACCTAAGTGATGGTACAAGTGTAAGAGATGATAATATGATAGTGGATTTTAATGCATTGAATGTGCTTGAGACTAAAAATCTAGAAAATATGAGCCTAGGGCTATTGCATATGGTAGTATACATAAGTTGAGAAGAATAGGGATTGGTAACCCTAATTGTTCTCAACTTGTTTCATGTTTGAATGTGAATTTTGTATCTAATTTCCATCTAATAGTTATATGGTCAAAATTCATGTATTCATACCATTATATTTCTTTTGTGGGTCATAAAAGATATCTAAGATGACCTTAGGAGGCTTTTGTTTCTAAAAAGATATTCATTCAGGAAAGTTAGGGCAAAGGACATTAACACTAATTTTGGGGACACTAGTGCCATGTGGTACTAGTATCCTTATTATGGCAGTAGTTTCTAGCTATAACACTAGGCATGAAGGGTCGATATCAAGAAATGAGGGTTTGGGACTACTTTAGAGCTTATTATGGATGCTTGAGACCTACACAAAGGTTGGATAAGTGTGATAATAGTCTATAAGATAAGTATAGGGCTAAGATGGGGATATATAATCTCAAGTGTCCTTTTTAGCAATAAAATACCACTTTTGGGTGATTACATATGGAAATTTATGAATTTTCATATTATATTACATCTACATATAGCATTACTCATCCATGGAAAATTATGATTCAACTCTTTAATACATTCAAGTAATATGATCATTATATTGATGGGATCATAGGATATTTTCCTTTCATAAATATTTAAAATTTGCAAAAATTGTAAAAAAACAAATATTAAAAAAATAAAATACATTCAAAATATTTTTTAAAAATAAAAAAATCATGACTTGAGCATGACTTAATATTATAGTTTACTTACACATTTTATTTAATGTATTATTTTGTGTATAGCATATTATTTTATATATACACATACATCTCATGAGGTATGTGAATGTGATGTAAAATATAAATTACATATGAATTTTTTGATGCTAGACTTCCATTTTACCTGTTGGCCATGCCTATGTTCAGGGCATCTAACTTTTATATGTATTATACTTTGTTAATAAATATTACATTGATACATGTGGATTAAATATACTACTTTCACTTGTTCTATGTTCCTACGATGTTTTTTTATTTAATGCATTATAGGTTTTACATTACTTGCTTATTGCGTGTGGCACTTTGATTTTGTGTGAAAATTGCTTGAGCATCTTTATAAGATATTTATGTAGTATTTTTAAATTTTTAACATGTCCATTGCTTGTGGTGCATGGCCGTATGCGTGTGTGATTTTTCATATGCAACATTTTAGTATGTCTCTTATATGTGTCCCTTGGCATTAATTTATGAAATTTGTGGCATTATTTATGTGTTTTTATTTTGTGCTTATTGAGATTGACTAGTGGTTCTATGATATTCACATGGTTACTATATTACACAATTCAATGTTATATCTATCTAGATAAAATACTTATATGCCTTACATTCAATATGTTACTTATAGGATTCAAATGACAAATTTCATTTTCTATGATAACATACTCTCAAACATGATGACATAATACTATATGAGCATATATTTATCATTATACAATTAACTTTTCAATTGAGACGAGTGACTTGTAGGCTATAAAAGGGTGGAATCATAGTGATGTTATCTTAGATATTCATATACATGAGCATATTTGGGACATAATACAAGTTTTAAAATATAGAGTAGATGTTTTAAAATATTCAAACTAAGGTAAAATAAAATTTTAAAAATAGAATATAAGTTTTTAAATACTCAAAGTGGTTCATAAATTAGGAAAATGACAAATATTTTCACATTCATAAAAATTATAGGGGTACATGACATGAATATACATGCACTTTTTATTATTATTGATAAATAGTTGTTAAAGGGACCATACCCAATACAAAAAGGCTCAAAAGACAGATAGAACATAGGAGAATTCATAAAGAAAAGCTAGACAACACCTAGCTATAGGAAATAAATAACAATAAGAAAAAATAAGAATGAACAACAATAGGGAGAACCTTGATAGAAAGTAACAACAAGCCTGCAAAATAACAACTACATCAAAACATCACAAAAAGGAAAAATTCACTTGTTGAACTTATTGAAACTATTCTTGAGCCTCTCAAAAGCATTAAAAATATTCATGGAATTTTTTTGAGAAGGTTATATCATGTCAATTGTGGTAAGGGCATTAGTTTTCTCAATGCCACCCTTCCACAATCCTAAATGCAAGTTGTTGAGGGTATAAACATGCCTAAGTTAGAACTCTAAAAACTCAAAAATGGCTTGTTGAATAGCCAAATGTTCATTCTACCTACCTTTAACATGATTCATAGTGTCTTCTAGGGTTTTCAATCTTTTGGAATTATCTTCAATCTTAGTCCCAAAAAGGGAGAGACTGCCTACCTACTTTTTACCCTTATGAACATTCTTTTTGAGCTATATAAAATACTTTTTAATCTCCCTAGTCATATCCTCCATCTACATAACTTGGGCTTTAATATCAAGTTTTTTTGGATGAGAAGGATTATAACACCCATTAGCATTCCCCATATCAAAGAGACTCTCAAAAATACCAATTTACTTTCCCTTGAGTGAACTAAGAACTAAAACCTTGCCTTTATCACTACTTCTAAGCACCCTCTTTGGGGGAGGAGGAGGAGGAGGAGGAGGAGGTCAGGCAATAAAATTGGGATTCTTGGTCTTAACCCTCCTCTGGGTAGGAATTTTAGGTGGGAGAGGGATAAGAATAGGTTGATTTAGAATGTTAGTCAAGACAATATGACAATGTTGAATCAAAATAAGGCTAACCCCTTCATGAAGAGTCAAGGCACGCTTATGAGACTAAAAATATAGAATAGAGGCTTCCATGGAATGTAAAATATAACAATGGAGACTAACCATAGGACCCTTATGGAAGTGGTTTAGTAGAATAATATGGTAAAGAGGTAGAGTGATTTACCTACCTTTTAAGGTCACATATCTCACTAGCATAGAAACCACTTCATCAAAAGGAGAATGGAGAGAGGAATGAACAATACCAGCTTTGACAAAATTCAAAGCATCAACTGTGGATCCCTCAAGAAATCTTTTCTCCTTTGAAACCTTTTTAAATTTACTTCTATAAAACTTTAAACCATCCTTGCTTAGATTGGTGACAAAAGCAATGAGATCTTCAGTGATGGAGAAGGTCTTACCTTTGTAGATGATAACCTTATTTCTCTAGTTGTTAGAAAAATAGAAAAAAATATGATCATCATGTCCTTTAATTTTGTACTTGAAGCTTGCAAATCTTCCCACATGTAGAGACCTCCAAAGTTCATCATTTGACTTCTAATTTGGGTCACATAAGGGCTCAAATCGACAAGAAACACCACCCATGGCATAAGAAATAGGTTCATAGCACAAGAAATCATATAAAATAGCTAAATGTCTACTCTCACATTGCCTTTGCATAACCCAAAACCTAAGAGAGAGACTGAGTAGAGGAATCCAAAGAAGAAAGTCAATAGAATAGTCTCAAATAAGGTGTGTAAGTTCCAAGAAATGAATATCTATCATAAAAGATATTAAAACCACCATACCATCTCTAATCATATCCAAATTCCCTTTAATTATTAATGATCTCCTTATCATTATGTGATATTTGGTCATAAGCATGCCAAATTTGAAAATGTTTATTAGTAAACCCTATATTGGAAAATGAGTCTACCACATGGTTCCCTTCTCTTTAGGTATGGTAAAACTTGTAAATAGAGAAGATCCTATAAATGCTAACACTTTCCAAGATGGAGTCTAAAATATTCTAACTAGCTTGATGAATACCATTGAGGTGATTAATGATATTCAAAGAATCACCTTCAATGATTATATTATAAATTTGGAAATATTTTACTAACCTGAATCCCCATAGAACAACAAGAGCCTCTACATAATGGTTAGATTAAGTACCCATAGGGATAGCATATGAAGCAATAAGATTACCCAAATGATCCTTGATGATCCTGCCTCCCCCTACAGCTCCTAGGTTGCCTTTACAGGCACCATAAAAGTTAAGTTTGTACCAGTTCATGAGAGGAGGGATCCATTAAATAATATATCTCTCATTATAAGGAGTTGTGATATGAATATCACCAATTATGATATTCCAATTAGAAATAAATTTCTCTTCATGTTTAAGGAAGATAATATTTTTTGGAGGCTTGAATTTGAGAATATTTTCTTTTACATCAATAGAGATATCTATTAATAACTTTTTATATGAATTTTTGCAATCTCTAAAAATTACAACATTCTTAGACTTTCAAATACTCCATAGGGTGTGAGGTAAAATAAGTTTCCAAAAATATCTAAGAATGTTGTGTCTAAAAAGAGCCTATCATTGCTCCCAAGCCTATAACATATCTTTTGGGAATGTCCAAGAAACCTCAAATTTGGAAAAGATAAGGGCCCACAACTTGTTATCATAAGATTAATGTAGGAAAAGGTGATGAATGTCCTCAAATTCTACCCTACATAAGTAGCAAATGTTAGGCATAATAAAACCTATCTTGATGAGATTATCATTGGTGAGAATTATTTTATTGAGCACCATCCACAAAAAGTGATTAATATTAGGATTGAGCTCCTTGAACAAAATCCTACCCCATTTAAAATTAGGGTATCTTCAAAAAGTAGATGATATATATCATTGATAGTATAAGAGTTTTCAAATGAGTTAATCCAAATAAAATCATCCCTAGGACTTAGTTGGCTAATATGAATGTTGTTAAGAGATTCTTGAAGAGAGGTTACAATATCTTTCAAGTTAGTTATGTTGAGAGAAATATTAAGAGAAAGGTATTTCCATTGAAGTTTACCACTACTAAAGATAATATAATCACTACCTCTTACACCAATATGGTAAGAAAGAAAACTCTCTAACTAAGTCCAAGAGTTATTCTACTATAAATTTTGAAAATTAGCCCATCTATCTTTCCAAAACAAAATATCCTTACCATCACCAAGCTTCCATCTAGAGCCTTTCTCAATACAACCCCTAATTTTAATAAGGGTTTTTTTTTAAAATAGAGATATTTATAAGATGTTCCTCAATAAAAAACATTTTGGGAACATTATTGACCTAAATAATTGACTCTAACAAATTTAGTCTAAGGTTTATCATCCTTTAATAATATCCAACCCATTTTGGAGATAAGAACTTCATTCATAATCTTGATTTTTTGAATACACATACCTCACATATTTTTTGAGTAAAATCCTTATCCCAAGCCATGAGATGAAATATATTCTTATTTTTAATACCAATCCATAAAAAATGCTTTTGAATCCTTTCAATTCTATCATACATAGTTGAAGGAATAAAGAACATGGACATGATATAGATGGGAAGATTTTGAAAAGTTATCTTAATAAGTAAACACTTACCCACATTAGAGATAATTTCACCTTTCCGTAAAAAAATTTTACTTTGGAATCTATCAATAAGAGTATTCTAAACTATCATAGAAACTTTCCCCATGCCTAATGGTAGCCCCAAGTAAGTTATCAGGAGAGAGTTGATCCTATAACCCAAGCTTTGATCAATTTAATTTTTTTGGTTAATAAATGTATTAAATAACAAGAATTCCTTTCAAAATTAATTTGTTACCCAAAATATTCTTCATACAATTTAAGAATATACCTTATAATTTTAGCTTCCAAGATATTAGCTAGTAGAATAAGAATAGTATCATCAGAAAACAGTTGATGAGACACAGTAAGATCCATAGAAGTAGATCTAAAGCCAATAATGATTCCCATGAAAGTGGCTCTATAAATAGATCTACTAAAGTTTCCCACCATAATAATAAACAAAAGGGGAGAAAGGGGGTCACCTTGCCTGATACCTCTGCTACTTGAAAATAAACCCACTAGATAACCATTCACAATGATAGATAATTTAGGAGTAGAAATGAAAGAATTTATGATATTTATAAAATGATAAAAAAATATAAACTTCTCCAAACCTCTATCAAGGAACAGCCAAGAAAACCTATCACAAGATATGTTCATATCTAGATTTATGACCATACCTACCTTTTTACTTTGTTCCATGGTATATATAGTTTTGTGCACCACTACAACCCCATCTTGAATGAGTCTACCTTTGACAAATCCACCCTGTTATTTGGAAATTAGAACTGGTAAGAGGGGATATAATCTCAAAGCCAAAGTCTTAGTAAATTTTTTATAAAACACATTGGTAAGACTAATGGGCTTGAAATATTTAAAATATTTGGCTACATTTTTATTAGGAATTAACACTATGAAAGTGTTGTTAGTTTCCTTAATAATATTACCCATTCTAAGAAATTCATTAATGACTTTAAAAAAATTAGTTAAGCAAATATTCCAAAAATTTTGATAGAAGAAGACTGAGAAACCATCAAGACCTAGTGATTTATCTCCTTCCATAGAGAAAATAGCCTTATGTAATTCATCAATAGTAGCAAGATTAGTAATGTTAAGGAAGTCCTCTTTAGGAAAAATATTATTATGAATTGAATCCAACAAAGTAACAGTAAATTCCTCAAAAAAGGAGGTATTATAATTTAACAAATTCAAATAAAAAGACAAAGCTTCCTCTTTGATATTGTCAAGATCTATGGTAATAGATACATCTCTCAAAGAGACCTCAGAAATATGATTGTGGGCTTTATGTTTAAGGGTGAACATTAATAGATACATCTCTCAAAGAGACCTCAAAAATATGATTGTGGGATATATGTTTAAGGGTGGACATATGAAAAAAAATTAGTATTTTGGTCCCTTCCTTAAGACACAAAGCCCTAGATTTTTGTCTCCAAAAAGATTCTTCCCGAGCTTAAATATTTTGAAAATTAGAGAGAACTTTTTCTAAATGAAAATCTTAAACATTCATACCTTTATCAAAAAAATTGTTCTAAACAAGATAATTGACCTGTAATCTACTTATTTTTTTCAAAGATGTTTCCAAAAACCTTCTTATTCTATAATATGACCTTTTTTGACATTTTTGAGCTTTTGGATGATACAAAATTGGGTTGTTCCTTAAACCTCTAGTTCCCACAAATATTTAATCATATCCTTTAGATCTGAATGAGCTAGCCACATATTTTAACATTTAAAGGGAGTATGCCCCTATTTTTAGATAGAACAAAAATGGAGATCATAATGGTGTTATGATCAAAAATAATAATGGACTAGGAAGAAAGATGTAAATGTTGACTTAAGATCCAATCCATAGAAATGATAGTTCTATCCAATCTAACCTAAATAAGGTCTTCCCCCAACCTTGTATTTATCCATGTGTATGGATTTCCATGTAGATCCAAGTTAATGAGATTAGAGAAGGAGACAAATGTCAAAAATTCATCCATACCTACAACAAAATTAGAATAAGCTCCCTTTTTCTAAGAGGGAGATAGAGGGGTATTAAAATCTCCCATAATCATCTAATGAAACTTAGAGAAATAGCTTCTAAAATTTTGTAAATCAGTCTAGAGTTATCTTCTATCATGAAGTGTTGGGTGCATAGATGTTTCAGAGCACCTAAAACAAGTTGTTGTCCACAGAGTGAAAAATAAGAACAAGGTGATTATGAGAGGCAAAATAACTTTACCATTCACAATTGTAGGATCAAAAAGAATATCTATACCTCTAAAATTACCTTTCAAATCCACACTAACTATGTCAGCTTTGTTCTCTAAAAACCTCTTATTATAATTCAATAATTTGTAACTCATTTTAGTTTCTTAGACTAGCAAGATAGAAGGCTTACTATTTTTCCTTAATTCTCTAAGTGTTCTTTGTTTATACTCTCCATTGAGGCCTCTAATATTCTAAGAAATAATCTTCATCTAATTTTTTTTGAGTGATTGTTTGATGGATGGGCCAAAGTCTTTTGAGTCCCATCTGCAATATTTCTTTAGGTTTCTTTAATCCTTTAACTAGCATTAGTTGGTCTACCTTTTGTAGTATTAGTTTATATATATATATATATATATATATATATACACACACACACACACACACACATACATATATATATATATATATATATATATATATATATATATATATATATATATATATATAATCCTTTTACTTGACCTGGTGACTTTAGAACAAGAGGTTTTTTAGTTATCAAGCTTCTTCTTTTTGTCTAGATATAAGGCATTTGGGACACCTTCAAATCATTTGCTTCTCTTTTTATTTGGATTAACTTCTAAACAAGTAGGAGATGTAGCATAAGTGTTAAAATAAAGGGAATGGATCTGAGCAAGAATTAATACTCCTTCTTCCTTATTTAAAGATGCTAGGGATAGCCCTTTCTTAGCTACCTCTTCAACTAGATCATCCTGTATAGACGTTAGGATCAAGATGTTGAATAACTATTATTTCTTTATTTTAGAACACTCATGAGAATCATTGTCAGGAGGCTTGTGTAGAGATAAGTTATTTTGATCACAACTAATTTATTCAACTATTATCTCAAGAACATTATGATCATACTCAAGAGATGTATGGGGATATTTCATGAGGATTATTTTTGGAGCTCACCAAAATTATTTGTATTGATCCCATATCTCCATCATAATGGCTACCCACATGGTTTTATTGATCTTTTTCAAAGATATCTTTGTAAGATTTAAGATTAATGCAAACCTTCTTATTACTTTCATCAATATGACAATGTAGCTTCATAGGCCTATCTTCTCCTTTTTCCTCAAGATGGTGTGTTTCATAAGAGTTCTTCATTTCCTTTTTTTCTATGGTGTTTTGGGTCCCCCCAACATTTTTCACATAGAAGGATTTTTGAGAGGAGTTTTGAAAGACCCTCATTTTTTAAAAAAAAAATATATAAGGGAGTGTATTCTCAGGACCTTTAACATCAAAAAGTCCCTTGTTCTTATGATTCAAGGCAACTGGATCTACCTTTTTAAAAATTTCAAGATATTTAGTGACTTCAAGGGTCTTAACCATCTTTAACACATTCTTAGGTTATATAGATCTAGGAAATTATATGGTTATATTCCCAAGTTTGTGACACTTAGATCATCTCATTTAAAATGTCTCATACTCTATCATCTACTTCAAGGGACCTAACTTGGATTGGAAAATAATATGATCAGTAGTTCATTATCCATGTCTGAAGAGACACAAAACTGAGCATAGGTCAACTTGGATCTATATTTAGTTGGGTTGTCCACTCCAATCAGAGAACCTATAGTTATAGAAATATTTAGTAGGATCTCCTCATCCCAATATTGTAGAGGTAGGCTTGGAAGTCTACACTAGATAGGAATGGTATTTATATTTTTTTAAACAAGATTAAAATCAGGATACCATATTTTGATAAAGAGACCCATATTAGCCATGCACCATGGCCCACCTAATAAAATCTAGTCTAAATCTTCCTAAAGTTTGAACCTAATTAGGAAGAAGCCCCTAGCCATGGCCAACAAAATCCTGTCACCTTTAGGCTACCATCTTTTGAAATCCCATTTTTTGATATTGTCAAGATTTAGCCTAGAGCCTAAAAAGTTTCCCACTAGAGCCATATTAGTATTACATATTTCACAATATATACTGACCTCAAGTATTTGAATATAAATAACTCCTTTGTCATCTCAAGAGCTTGAGAAATATGAAAAAGTGTGACCAAGAGTGGACCCAAAGATGTCTAATTTGTGTGGGTTTTTTTTTAAAGTCCCACCCATGTGCTTGGCCTTGTCACACGATCTATAATGGAGTATTTGTACACAAGGCTGGTAGATTGAGCATTAGGTCTATCCCTGAAAAAATTCAAAATTTTAATTATTATAACATTAGAAACCAAATTTTCCATCACATCTTATTTGTATATAGAATATAAAAGACTCAAGATATAGAATTATACACACTTGAATGCTTACACATGGGCATGTGCAAAATAATTGCAAAAAACCAAGTTAGAGGTGAACATACAATTGAAACTATAGGTTGATATGAATCTACATCATTTTGGCATATATTTATAAAGGGTATGATACTCATTAATTGTTAAAATTATTCAAAGATGTAAAATTCAAAGGTTTAAAGTTCATAAATTCAAGGAGAAAAATATATAAATTCAAAATTTAAACATGTGCTTAAAATAAAATTCTATGATTAATGTGGTCATGATGTAACATGAATAAGAATAATTCCCTTTTGATCATGTAAATCATAAATTAGATCCATATATAGTGGTGTGATTTGAATCTATGTTGGTGAATTCAAATATAGTGACACTTAATGGCCTTAGAGTTGCTTCTAGTTAATCTATCATGGTTCGACCTTTTTGGGGCTAGTGCATTTGGTACTATTCCTCATTCCTAAGAATTAGAATAATTAATCTTTATAAACAATGGTTTTGATTAGTTATATCTAAAATTTGAGACTTTATCACTCTCAACTCTTAAAAAATCATTTCAACATTCTCTAAAAACTTTAGTAATGGGGAATGGTTCTCCATTTTTAGTTACAAGTTACACAACAATTTAGTTTCACATATACATACATGTACTCCTCTCTTTCCCTCTTTTCATTTTTTTTAAATTTCAAAGTTAATATTTTTCAAAATGCAAATGAAAAAATGAATACTTCACGAGTTGTGGTAGGGTTTTTCTAGTTAAATTTCCCTACACAATTTAAGTATCTACTCAAAGATAAAGTATGTCGTACACACTTAAGTTCACATGTTTCTCCTTTACTCTATATATTTCAATTACATAAAAAAGGATGGGGAGAGGGAGGACATAGGGGTATAGTGGATATGTAGACACATGAATTTAGTCACATGTACTTGACAATGCTAATTATTAACATATTAATAACCATATGACTCGCACTAAAATACATGTTTCATATTCACCATTCCTATAAGCCATTTATTTATATGTTGGTTAAAAATTTTGTTTTCCATTATCACTATACAAAACATTCAATGTCAAATGCTTAAGATATCTAAAAACAACTTCATACTTTTCCCTTAAAGAATACTTGTCTATGTTCCTCTTAGACAAGTCTTCCCTAGGATTATAAAGGCTCAATGCAACATTATGCACTTAGGTTGGTCACATGCCACATGAATTAACAATATTTTCTTAGTTTAAAATTATAAATTTGGGTCTTCTCATATGCTTCACAAGGCCAGACAAAGGAAATTTTAAAAATATTCTCTTATAAATACATGTCAAGGGTTATTTATTTTCCCCACTACTTATTCACTTGGTATAAATATTTACACTTCTCCATGTTGAGTAAATATACCATATTCTACCCAGATTATACATTCATAAGGAGAAATCATAAGAAAAATTAGGATCCCTTTCAACCAAGTCAAGAGCTATCATTTTCAAGTACCAAATTCATTTCATAGTTTCATACATATAGTCAAAAGAGCACAATATCACATTAACTTTATGTGTGAGAGTTATGAGGGATTGATTTCCATCCTTGTAGTATTGGATATCTAGGCCTTGATCAATCATCAAGGGGGTAGTTGGGGTCATATCATCATATTAAACTCCCCTCTTTTTTTGTATGTTTTTGAGTTATTAAAATTCCCTAAGCATTTCAAAGACAAGATAATATATACAATGATTTTTGTGTGTCCAAACCCTAAGTGTAATATCTCATATTTGTCGTCATCTATAGGTGTAATATGTGTAATGATTAGTTTACATGAAAATTCAATCAAAATAGGTTTATGGTCAATATACTTAGTTGTAATATGCTACCATTTACCTATTGTGCTCCTATATAGAAACATATTTTACTTATTCTTATGTTTTGTATCATTTTTTGAATTCTTGATTTCTGTCTTTTCTTTCCTGATGTCTGTCAAAGTTAACTTGTAAAAGTATGTAGTTAATAGACTGGATCAAAGCACATCACTTTCCTATTATAGAGGACCCATCTAGTCTTACTTTTTGTTTTTTATCTTGATATTGAGCTTATACAATCATCTCTTCTTTTTATTTTCATAGTCTAATAGTCAGAAAAATAAACATAGAGTAATGTACAAGATAGGTATTATTCCTTTTAATTGTTTTATAAAATAATAATTAAAATATTTAACACATATATCATAATCAAAATATTAATTATTGTATCTCTATCATTTTAATATTTCAAGTTTTACACCTATATAATACAATTAAAACACTATTTTAATCAATTCATTCATTTAATGTCTTATGAGAAATAGGGTAAAATAAATCTTATAGATTTATTTTTCTCCAATAAAGGCATCACCACAATCATATTATTCATATTCATATAACCATTCCTTCACATGATTCATATGATAGTAAGCTTTATGGTTGATCAAGCACACATCATTTTCTCACCAAAATGACCCAACCTATGATGCCATACCATTGTTTCCCCCACTAAAAGTAATTTGTAAGTTTCATTATGTTGTTTGTGTAGGTGATAAAAGATGTCTAGAACAAACTTAGGAGGCTTTTGTTTTTGAAAATATATTTTTTTAGTAAATATAGAAAAAATAACATTGGAACCATTTTGGGGACACTAGCTCCATATGGCACTAAAGTCCTTAATATGGCGATAATGTTCAACTGGTATAACACTAGGAATGAAGGACCAAATTTAGGTTTTGAGGGTTTGAGACTAATTTTGATCTGACTAAGGATGCATGTGGCTCAAATGAAGGCTAGATAAGTATGATAATAGGATCTAATATAGGTCTAGAACTAAGCTAGGGACAAATAGTCTCATGTATCATTCTTAATAGTCAAATGCCACTTTTGGGTGCTTAAATTTCCCCCCCATTTATTCTAAAAATACAAAAAAATAAAATTAATAGAATAAAGGTAAAATAAGAGTATAGTACCTAGACTTACCTAGGAAGAGAATCTCGTGAAGCTGAATCTGATTATGTGAACTAGAGTCTATGTATACAGAGCATGATCCAATGTGTATCATATAAATGAGATGTGCATAAATTAGTCCTTAAGAGATATCAAAATAAAAATAATGTACTGAGTAAAGAAATTAAATTGAGTAAAACTAAGTAAAGAGGAAAAGAAAGAAGACAACTCACTGGGTACATGGACCAATGCATGAACCTAGTGATAACCTATATGTGTGCATGTACATAGTGATCAATCAGTGAATAAATTGGACTGAGATGATGGATTTCTCAACCCTCATGTGTGGGTGTCTCAATAAATCAATCTAGTTTTGAATCCATCATTACCCACCCCTACTTGGTGGATCATGACCTATGAATAGATTGGATTAGATTGATAGTGTGTCCAAATATTTCATATGGGTGGCTAAATAACTAAAGTAAGTTATGACTCCATCATTTCCCACCCATGTGTATTAAATGTATCTAAAAATAAATTTTGTAAAATATTATAAATGTCTAATTTATTATATCTAATTGTGTTTGTAGGATCTATGGCCACTTAAGTATATTAGGTGGCTCTAGGCCACTTGAGAATACCAACCATTGTAGATGGAATGATACATGAAACTAGTGAAAACTTTGAATATGTTATTGGGTGTATACAATGTAATGAATGACATGGAATATATTATTCTATTTGATCAACTAGTGTGTAATTGAGCATATAGAAATAATGTGTCATGCACATGCACTAAAATTTGATATCTAATATATGGATTCTAGACTGAGTTATAACAAACTATATCTGAGTATTTAAACTAAATATGGGAATGGTCATGCCATGTATTATGCTCCCAATCTAAACAAACTAATATGAATATGAGCTGAACTAGTATGAATTTGAGAAAAAAACTAAGTATAACTGGTAAATCTATAATTAAATTTATGTCAACTTGTACTATACTTTATGAATTATTCCAACTAATATAAGTTGTTCTAAAATTGAGACTACTAAATAATAATGCCATATCTTGAATATTACCATCATGTGGCACTAGTGTCCCTATTATCATCAAAATTTTCACCCTTGAGGAGGTTGTTCAAGCCTCCTCACTTAAGTGATAGCATGGAGACACCTCTAGGCTATGGGTGGCCTAATCGGTGAGGTGAATCTCTATATAGGGATAGCTCCCTTTATGTTATCTCCTTTACATACTATTATACCTATTGATTTTAAACTAAAGGGTTAGATATAAATAAAAATAATCAAAATAAAGAGGTGATGTACTAAACTAATTGATCATTACCAACCAACTACATGTGTACATGTAAACTATGAGACTAATTTGAACATTAACTACTTTTAATATGAATCTCTCATATATATTTCAATGTGGAGGTTGTGATATATGTCTAAGCTAGGAGGACTAATCAAGAGGTCTAAAATAACACTAATGAATAGGTAACCACACTCAACCCTTATACTTCATTTGAATGATTCATAAGACATGCAAGAGAAGCTTTCAAAGTACATATAAGTGATAAAATAGGACAACATGTCAAGGAAGACTAATAAAATCACTTAACAATATCAACTATCCATGCATACACACTAAGTATAGTCATACAAGGAGGTAAAATAAGTAGTCTTATTGATGAAGGCATATAAATGAGTAGGGTTTTGCTATACTAAGGTTGAGGATCCATTCAAGTCCATTCAAGACTTATTTTATAGAAATAAGAGATTTAAAATCAAGCATATAAAATCCATTAGGATAATTCATCATCAGACTAATTAAAAACTAGGGGAAATTTGACACCAAATCTATTGAGAATGTGTTGTCATGTTCCTTCTTGAAATTCATGATCAAGTGTTGATGAGATTCCTTATTAGGAGTGGTGTATGAGTTTACTTTGGTAGTATTTAGATTATTTAATCTAACTCTTTCTTTTGAGGGTAAACCTTTATGTATGTAATGGTAGTTACAAGTCCTTCAACTAACACTTATCATGGTTAAGCAAATTTTATGCCAACTTTTGACTCTTCATCAAATAAAACCTGTATTTGAAACTCAAGCTTCTCTAAATAATCTATCTTGTCATTATAACCCAATTAATTAAGCAAGGTATACTTTTTTATCATGGATATATTCTTTTCAATTTTACAATCTATGTTTTTTTGGCATTAGGTCAAGAAGATTGACTTCAACCCATAGAAGTCACTTTTGCAATTCAATGAGGGCTAATATAATCTTTTTTTCTTATTTCATGGATTGAATTATTCATTGGATGGTTTATAAAGATTATAAAATTTTGGTAACATGTTTGTGAGAGTGTTTAGAGTATGTTCATGCTCTAATTAGCCTTTTTAAGACCTGTAATAAGGCCTCTTTAAACTAACTGATGTAACAATCACCATTTTTGCTTTATATAATGGCTTGGTGACCCATTTTTCACCTTGATAGATCTGATAAAGGAGTATATAAGTTAAAATCATCTTTTATTAGTCTCATAAGGCCTTTTTATCTAATTTTAGTCCTACTCCAACTTTATATTCTCCCCAAATAGGCCTACAACCTTCTTTTTTAGCCATTTTCCATACACTCTACCTGCACATGTGATGAAAAATTATTCCATCAGGTGCTTGGGAAAGTCATAAACATAACTAAGGTTATTAAAAGGATATTTAAATACATTTTGAGAGCTTAGACAATCAATCTCTTATATTAGATCATTTTGGAGGGTTTATGTAGGGTTTTAGGCACTCTGATCCTTAACAATTGTTCATAGCCTTGAGGGCCTTAATGTATGAAAAAATGCAAGATTTTCTTACTATAATACCATATTCACCTTTCCAAATTAGATCATTATCCCATGAATTTCCTCTAGGAGGTTCACACATGTTTAAAATGTTTCTCGATTTAGTAGACCTACATTGTGAGGTCAAGAGGTAAGAATTTGAGTGAAAAGGGGAAAAGAGTGTTTATTTTTGACTTTGAAAACATTAGTGAGTTAAAAAACACCAAATATAACATGTTATAATTATTTACTCTCTTTCCCAACTCCTTAGATCTTCTTTAGTCTTCAATAGTTTGTGCTTAGGGTTTATGATCAACTTGGTGCAAGTGACCCTAATATTTTATTTTGATCTTTTTCAATCACCATAATAGGTTATAACATTCTTTGAAATCTCTACCTAGATCATCCCAACTCTCTAAGATCCATCCTTCCAAAAATTTACCTTAAAACTAGTACAATATCTCCATACTTCAAGGTTAGGCATGTAGGGGTATGTAATTAGGCCTTACAACTATTATACTCATTAGAGTGAGATTTTATATAGACAGTTCAAACCTATTAATGATGAAGATAGATGTAAACACCTTGATATTTTCCTCACTACCTTTTATAACCTCTTGGGTTCTCATCCAACACACAAGTTTGTCTCTTCACCACCTAGGCCTGTGGAAGACTTATAGGTAGCCATTAGGCTTGAATTTACTTTTCTATGTTTTGACTATGTTCAATTTAATTGAGAAGAATTGTATCACTGTATCTCACACTTTATATTATTATTCAAAATTCTCCTGGTACACCCTCTTACATTTTATAGATATTTAATATTGGAAATCTCTCCTCTACGCATGTAACCCTCCTTACAACCTATGTGGTTGTCTTGCATGGAGTTTAGAGTTTAGATGACCATTCTTGGTATTAATTGTGATACATTATGATGTTTCAAGGTTATATATATTCTTATAGGTCTATAATAGGTCTTCTCAAGCCTACACACAATGTATAATACAATTTATGAGTCACAAATGTCCACCTATAGGTCTACAAACCCGTGGGTGGATAAAACCCATCTTGATTTTCCATATTAGCATGATTTAAGTCTTAAATCCTTTATAAAACCTCCTTAATATATAATTAAAGTGGATAGTCCATCATTTACCTTCACTTTGCATTCTTGAATAACTTGTATCCATGATTGTAACCTGAATTGAAAACATATCACTAAGAATTTGCTCAAAGAGATCACCTTGGGTGATGACTACAAATTTAAGAAGAGTATGAACATAATGGGAATTTCATAGGAGATTACATGGGACTTTATAATTCATTGGAAATTCACATTCTACCTTTTAAGGACTTCAAACATGTTTACTTTATTAAAAACACCTTAAAACTTCACAAAATTGGTTTGTCTCGTGAAAACATTAAGAGGGAGGATCATTTATGTTAATTCATAAACATGACTGATGTAGGTAGTTTATTTGGGTGCCATGTAGATACTTTCCTACCTAATATCACTCTTTCATGGTTTATCTTCTGCCACCGATTTCACAAGTGCAGACATAAATACAAATCAAGCCAATGGGGATTGGAAACACTTTTTCACCCCTCATGATATTAATGATTGTTCATAGAATTGGGGTATTTAATACACAAACCAATTCTTATAATATAAATATAATTAGGGTCCCCTCCTCTATTAAAAACTTAGTTCCCAAATTTCTCTCATCTTCATGAACCAAATGTTTTAAATTTGCCTTTGTGACCTTACTAAGAGCTCGATAAGAGAGATATTACATTTTTTGCCAATCTTGGACCTACCAATGATGGAAAACTCATGATATGAATTTAAATATGTTATATGTATGTGAAAACATCAGTTTATTACACTTATCTAGCTCTTTATATGTTGTATTTTACTTTAGAATCCTTTGATAATTACCTTCAACATTGATATTCTTGGGATTTTGTTTGCCCCACCACCACTTACACATTGCACCAAAATTTTGTAAGAATGAATCAAGAGAGAAACACCTTGAAATGAATTTAAAACATGTTATAAACCTATGGAATGCATTTAATCTCTCTCTTAATAAAGATACATATTGCCTTAACTTTCCTCAAAAAACCTTAAACTTTGTTAAACACAAAAGGGAAACCACCCTAAATGACTATTTGAAAGCCATAAATGGATATAAATAAGGTTAAAATGAAATAAAAATATAAATTTTTTTATGAACCTAATCTATGATAGCCAAAATTTGTCTAACAGTCCCCATTTAGGTATTAATGTCCTTTTGGTCTGGTTTATGTGCAATTTTACTATTCTTTTAGTCACTATTTTCCCATTATGTTTACCTATGTCTAATTTTCTATAACTGAGCTTCTGGGCTAAAATTTTTATTTTCAATTTAATATAGGAGCTTGATCTCTATGAAAAACCCCTATGAATTCCCCCTCTTGTGAGGGGAGTTGTTGACCTTGTACAAGAATTATCCTCAGAAGAAGAATCTCTACAAAATGTGTATTAGATTCAACATATATGATAACTATGTGATAATACAATATATTGTGCATACATAAAATTGGAATGTAAGATAATCTAAGCATAAATATGTAATGTAAGATGTATGTCATGTTTAGTATTTCACAAGAATATCAAGATAGATGTATTAAATGTATATAACAACAAATATGAGTAAAATTGGGTAGGAACCTAAGGGGATGGGGCATGATGTCCATCAAAACACCAAAGTAAGAAGGGTAGATGCATAAGGTCCCTCATGGCATCAAAAACTATTATATGTAAAAATCAAAGACAATTGTCATGGTCATGATGCATACAAGAAAGCATACATACAAAACACATGAAGCATGAAAAGTAGGCTAAGGGCCATAATATAAGGGACATGGGAACATGTCACTAAATTTGAGAAAACAAAAGATATAAGTGCATGCTCAAATGTCCACATATACAAGCAAAAAACAAGTTGGATTAGAGCCACATTGAAGGACATGTTCAAATGTCTGAATACAAAATTAGGAAAACACACACAAATATATGGGTAAATGTCCAAAGTATACATACTAAAAATAGAATTGGCATAGAGCCAAAGATAAATGGCATATTCAAATGTCCTATAATAGAAGAAGCATAAAAATACAATCAATTATAAACTAAGTAATATATAAATGAAAGTATGCATGATTATGTAATATGAATATGTGTAAGATCTAGGATGTACATATGTTGAGTATAAAGTAGTAACAGTCTATAAAAAATTTGAGTATCAATAGTAATTATCAATATCAAGATATAAAAATTCTATACCTAGAATATAGAGTATATAAGGATAGACCTTGGTGATCAAAACTGTATATAAGATGCCCCAAGTGGGAAAATGTGTCAAGTGAAAAATTATGAATCATTGTATATGCCCCTAGTGGGTAGATAAAAAAAGTCTAGATTAATGTAATAGACTTGAGTCTTGTATAAATCTATAAGAACTTTAAAAAAAAGTGAAGCATGTGGTATGATAAGACTAGCTATACTAAGATAGCTACCATATGTAGTGTCTGTCAAATATATGAAATGTAAACATAGTGATGCATACAATCTATAAATTTTGTGCTTTCTAAGTAATTATTTGAATGTTTTTGTGTTTTTAAAATATTTTTTTATTTTTATTTTATGGAAATATGTTATGTATAGGTAACATGCAAGGAACTATGTACAAGGAGCAATAGAGAAGAAAAGTATGAACAATAAGGGAAGATCCATACTAATCAATGAGTTTCATGGGAGACTCATTATCACTATGACCTATGTTAAATAAGGGAAATGTGATCATGTGTGTTATGTGAAAGGGTAACTATGGTCCCATAATATGATATACTAAGTGATCTATATATGTTTATGCTTATGTAGTAGTGATAATAATCTATGGCACTAATTATGGTATACTATCAACTATAGTGGTCTTAGGAACCCATCTAGTAGAATAAGTTATAGGTGACATAATTACTCTATGCTAAGAACCTTGATAACCCAATAATACTGATCTCACTAAAAAATAAGTGGAAGAAGGCCCTATAGAATCTATAACATATCTATAACATAAGGGTCTCTATGGGAGAGTATGCATACATGTTGATACTATAGGAATAAAACTTGCCTACATTGGTGGATCTACTACACTTTATGATTCATAAATAGGAACCATGCTCTGAGATATAACTAATAATTATGTTATATTTAGTAACTATGTTGTCATTGTAACTATTATATGTGTTATAGCTAATTATGGAATAGGTAGAAGAGACTCATATAGAAGACCCTCAACTTTGACCACCTAAATTTCATGTATGTATTTAAAGAATCTATGCACTATGGATGGGATAGATCATATCTATTATATCCATGGCCTACCTAATAACATATCAAACATGCCTACACTAGATATTATTAATAATTGAGTGGCCACATATGTTGGTCTAACCTATAATGGAAGCATAATCCCCTTGATGGAGCTCTGAATGTGATCACTAAAACCTTTAATAACTATGTCAATGGGGAATATATCCTAAGATGAATACCCAAAATGTTGTAAAAGTCTCATAGTGCTCATGTTAATTCTTACCCCATTATCAATAATAACACTCTCGATAGGATGATAATCTATATAGTCTCATATAAAGAGTGAATGTAAATTTGTATCATCATCAAAAATATCTTGGTCTGAGAAGGTTATGAGTGGCCTAGATAGAACTATGGTGTGGAACATACCAATGATATTGTGCCATGGGCGTGCCTCCTCTTTAATAGTATGATATGAAACTAGTGGTAGATGTGCCTGATATGTGTAGTAAACACCTGAAGTGCTCCCTAGCCCATTTTTTATGTGCTTTGGAAATGTATATGAGAGTATATTTAATGCCTTATATTATATTTATTTTACTTATGGTGCCTCTTTGGGTCTTCCCACATCAATAATGTTAGCCTCAATTAAATATTGTATCTTGTGTTTGAGGATTATGCATGTATTTATTGTATGGCATAGTGCATTATGATACTTATAGAATGTGTCGGAATCATATATTTTTGGAAGACATTATGTCATATAAACCTATTTTATAGGAGGGAGAGATATGAAATTACATTACAAGAGCTAATTTAAAACCCATGCTAGCGATTCTAGAAGATTGGTAAAGATTTACCATTAAGCATCTGATAAAATAAAGTAAGGAGATGGCTCTAAAACTACATTAAAAATAGACTTTTGACCACTCTAATTATCAATAATGCTCAAATTTTATGGATTTTTAATTGAAATCTTAGAATTTGATTTTGATCCATCAGTATATTTTAGTTTATCCATTGATATAATCTTGACCTCTATTTCTTTTACTGTGTGGTAAAAATATGTGAATGTTGGAAACTTAAATAAGATAGCTTAGTATAATGCTAGTAAACAACTCTATTTTAATATATTTTGAAGTTTTTTTAATCTTCCATTGGTATATTAAATATAGATAATATAGTATTGTATCATAAGATATACTCTAAAGTAGGTTCATTTGAATTTTGTTTCAACTATGCAACTTGAGCATACAATATTTTGTCATTGATATTTATGGAAAAGTGTGCTAAAAACATGTCTACCAAAATATTAAATTTTGTGATAGATTGATTTCGTAAGTCATAAAACAATTATAATGCATAATACTTTAAATTATGTGTAAAAAAATTGTGATAATCCAATCATTGGACACATAATCTAAACATGTTACATGAAAATATTAGATATGGTGCTATGGGTCATCTTTACCATCATATATTGTAAGTTTAGGTGCCATAACTCTAGATGTCAAGGGAGTTACTACTATGAGGTGTGACAAAGGTGTATGTAAGAGAACATTAGAATCCAAGTCATGTGATGGTCTAATGGCTCCTTTTTTAATATGTAACACCTTAACTTGAAAAGTATAAACCTTGTGCATAAGGGATTATACATTTAGAGTGGAGGAACTAGCCATGAGAGGTATTTCTATCACTGAAGGTTGTTAAATTACAATTGTTGGTTGTGCTAGTTGAGTTGGCCATACTATAGGTCTAATAATTTTATTAGTTGGGGGATTTGAATATTAACCATTATTTAATTTATTCTTAATTTCCATTACGAATTACAAAATTTATGCATGATCAAGGGGATGCTCTTGAATTTTATCTCTGAAGCTCTATAGGATCTCATCCTTATTGACAATAAGGTTTTCATTTTTAAGTGGAGGGAGAGTGTCCTAATTTACAATTTGTGTGTCATATTGTTCTTGATTATATTTTTCATCTTAAAATGCATTATCATTGAAGTACACATAATTAGGATGTCAAGGATCAACAATAAGAGTTACAACAAGTCCTTTATCCATGGTATAAGATCGAATAGAAGGAATATGAATATGCTCTATAGGATTACCACCTAGCCTAGCACTTCTTCTTAGTAGAAGAGAGAGATTTTTTAGATGGCATATAGTAAACAAATTGAAATATAAATTCTAAAATAGAATGTATAAAATTTAAAAAACTTAAAGCAAATAATGAAAATAGGAAAAAGAAGGATATAAACCCTAAGATCATCTAGGGTTAGGTTTTGAGCAATATTTGATGTAATTTAGTTCATATGATTGATTAAAGGGTTGAGTATACTAAATCAATAAAATAATATGAAATAAAAATAGCCACTAATTTGTTATATAATTAACTTTTCTAAAACTAGTAATAAATAGTGCAAATAAAGGATTAGCTAGAAAACACCTAATATAGATTATCTTAGTGCTATAAATTGAGATGGAATATGGTCTAAGTGTTTTAAATTAGATCCCATCTTGGATAGTAGTGATATAATTTTATAGTATCTCCATAATTGGTAAAGTGGTTATAATGTCCAAATATTGTTGATAGTGTCCTCTATGTAGGACCATCCTAAACTTATGAGTGCACCTATGTTTGAATCTCTATTATATATTCATATAAGCATGAGTTTTATAACATTGTATTTTTCATGTAATAATTTATTTTTTATACATTCCCTAATCCACTATACAACTAGGGAAAAAGCTAAAAATTGTGTTCATTATTAGGGTAGGCTGGACATACTCAAGACCCCACTATGAAGAGACTTACCTACATACAAATAATTTGATGAGGGATCAAGCCCAATGTAGTTCTCCCCACCTAGTGCAAATACAAGTGATGCTAGTATGATAGTGTTAGTGAGTGCCTTGAATGTGACTAAGACTAGAAATCTATAAAATTTGAGCCTAGGGATTCTATAGATGGTAGTATGTAGCAGTAGGGAAAAATGGGGATTGATAACCTTAATTTTTCTCAACTTATTTTGTGTTTAAATGGTATTTTGAATATTATCTCCATCTAGTGGTTATAGGGATAAAAGTCATGTATTTATACCATTTTATTGTTTGTGTGGGTGATAAAAGTTATCTAGGCTAACCTTAAGAGGCTTTTATTTTTGAAAATATATTCATTCAAGAAAGTTAGGGTAAAGTACATTATCACCTTTTTTGGGACACTAGCACCACATGGTTCTAGTGAAATTATTATGGTAATAGTGTCTATCTAGTAGAACACTAAGCATGAAGGGCCATGATCATGAAATGAGGGTTTGGGACTGATTTGGAGCCAACTAGGTATGTTTGTGGCTTGCATGAAGGATAGCTAAGTTTGATAATGGGAGATAGGTTAAGTATAGATCTAATATATGTATATATAATCTGAAGCAGCACTCTTATCACTCAAATACCACTTTTGGGTGACTACATATGGCAATTTATGACTTTTAATAATCCAATACATATACATATAACATTTCTCATCCATGGAAAATTATGATTCAACTCTTTGATACTTGAAAGTAATATTATCATTATGTTTATGGGAGTGTAAGATAGTTTCCCTTCATAAATATTTAAAAATTACAAAAACTCTAAAAAAACACATATTACAAAAATAAAATACATTCAAAATATTTTCAAAAAATAAAAAAATCATGACCAAAGCATGAAATAAGATGATAGTTTATTTATTTACACATTTTGTTTAACATATTATTTTTTGGATAGAATATTATTTTTTATACACACATACATTTCATGAGGTATGTGAGTGTGATTCAAAACATACATTACATATGAATTTTTCGATTCTAGAATTCCCTTTTATCCATTGACCATGGCTATGTTGGGGGCATCTAATTTGTATATATATGTTAATTTATTAACAAATATGACATTGATACATGTGGATTATATATAATACTTTCACCTTTTCTATGCTCCTACGATGTATTTTTATTTCATGCATTATAGGCTTAACATTGCTTGCTTATTGTGTGTGGCACTTTGATTTTGTGTGAAAAATCATTGACCATCTTTATGAGATATTTTTGTGGTATACAAAAAATTTGAGAATTTTAATTACTTATGGTTCATGTACTTATGTGTGTGTATTTTTTCATATGAAACATTTTAGCATGTCCCTTGTATGTGTCCCTTGGAATTAATTTATGGCATTTGTGGCATTATTTGTGTGTTGTTATTATGTGCTTGTTCAGATTTATTAGTGGTTATATGATATTCATCATGTAATTATGGGATATATTTTACTTCAAATGGTTACTATACTACACAATTCAATGTTATATCTCTCTAAACAAAATACTTGTATGCCTTATATTCAATATGTTACATATAGGATTAAAATGAAAATTTTCATTTTCTATGATAAGATACTCTAAAACATGATAAAATAATACTATATGAGCATACATTTATCATGATACAATTAAATTTTGTATTTATATGAGTTACTTGTAGGCTACAACCCTCTTATCAAAAGGGGGAAATCATAGTGACATTATCTTAGAGATTCATATCCCCATGAGCAGATTTGGGACAAATACAAGTTCAAAAATACAAAGTACATGTTTTCAAAGATTAAAAATAAGGTAAAATTAAATTTTAAAAATAGAATAAATGTTTTTAAAGACTCAAAGTGATTCATAAATCAGGAAAATGATAAATATTATAACACACATAAAAATTATAGGGGTACATAACATGCATATGCACACACTTGAATGCTTATGCATGGGCAATGTAAAGCAATTACACAAATCCAAATTATAGTTGAAAATATAATTGTAAATATAGGTTGATATTACTCTATATCATTTGACATATATCTATATATGGAATGATACTCATTAATTTTTAACATTATTCAAAGATGCAAAATTCAAATGTTCAAAATTCCAAAATTCAAAGAGGAAAATATGTAAATTCAAAAGTAAAACATTCCCTTCAAATAAAATTGTATGAGAAATGTGGACTTGATGAAACATGAATAACACTCATTCCCTTTTTATCATGCAAATTATAATCTAGATCCATCTATAGTGATGTGATTTGAGTCTATGTGGGTGATGTAAGTTCAAATATACTAACACTTAATGGCATTAGAGTTTCTTCTAGTTAACCTAGAATGGTTCCACCTTTTTGGGATTACTACATTGAGTACTATTCCTCATTCTTAACAATTGGAATAATGCATCTTTCCAAATAATGGCTATTATTAGTTATATCTAAAATTTTATACTTTATCACTCTCAACTCTTCAAAATTTACTTCAACATTCTCCAAAAAAATTAGTAACGGGGCATGGTTATCCAATTTTAATTACAAGTTACAAAACCATTTAGTTTCACCTATACATAGTTGTACTCCTCTCTATCTCTCTTTTTATTTTTTGAAAATTTCAAAGTTAATATTTTTTAAAATTCAAATAAAATAAATAAATATTTTATACACATAATATTTTGAAACTTTATTAATAATTGATACTTTTTATCCTATAGGAACCCATCGAGTCTAAATATCTCTAAGACAACACCCTAAGGGGTGCATTAAGAAATGGGTGGGTAGACCATTGGTGCTTTGCAAGATTTTTGTCCCTTATTTTCACTTATTACCAATCTAACTAGCTCCTAAAAACATCTTCCTAAGCTTTACCTCATATTTTTCACCCTCCTCTAATATTTTGTCACTTTCATTAGCCATTTTCCTAACCTCAACCCCTTTTTGGTAGTTTACATGACTGTTTGTTGTGTCAACCTTGTAATCTTATTGGAAAAACTTATTAAGGGTCTAGGCTGGCCTCTAGTGAGCCTAGTCTATGACCTAGTGAATTTTTGTCAATAACGATACTAGGTCGATTGGGCCAACCTTATCAGTCAAAACTTTTGGAAGGGTTTAAGGTTATATCTATCTATATAAACACATAAATTTTACCATTCTTAGAGAGTAGACAATATTTATTATTAATTCATGCTTCTTTACAATCTACTCTTCCATCATTCTTCTTGAGGAGTCTTAGCTTAGGATTTATACTAGGAGAAGAATCTATTCTTGTGGAGAATTCATGGATGTTTTGGCCTTTCTTAGTGATCTTACAAACCAAAACAACCTCTTCTGAAGCACCTTTGGCCAAGGGAGAGATTGAGTCTTGATGGGTTCATCTTCTAAGTAAGTATATGTAATTTTGCTCCTTTATTTAATAGATATAAGTAGCACAAGTAATGTCTTTGGAATAATATTACTCTTCCTCTCCATGAATTAGGGTCTTACCTATACATAGCTTAACTAGGATTCTCATATGCATGTTTAATTTCATTTATTTACTAACCCCAATTTTGTGGCACAAGATTTGATGATCACTATATTAGACTTTTGCTTTACTTGTTATTAGTTTAGTGAATATGAAAACGTAGGACCTAGTTAGGGTTATTACATAGTTTTTCTTGACTAAAAGCTTTAGAACCCTCCCTAGTGATATTATTATCATGATCCCTTGATTAGGTTTGGTGGTTCCATATTGGTCATGACATTTATTATCTAATATATCTCTAATTGGAAGTGTAAGTAGGATATATCTTCTTTGAGCTAGGATTGATTTGTAGATCTAATACATTTCTTATTGCATATATTTTAGTGAAATTGACATGAATCTAACCCTTGTAGGTTTTCTTTCATGATTTTCATTTCTATCATTTTATTATTTTTATATATATTTTATACTAGGTCAACTAGGATGATATAGTTTCTAACTTATACATGTAATTTTAACACAAAGTCACATCAAAAAGAATCTATCCTTTCTATGTAGGTATTCATCAAATATAGGCTACTATATTAAACAAGTTGACATAATACTCTTATTCAATTCCAAACAATAGATTATGTCAAATATGTAGACATAGTCTCTTATTCAAGTCTACAAAATCAAACTAAGTCATGTAGGTCAACTTATTACTATAGTCAGCTTCTAAAAAATAAGCTAGGTCAACCAAGTTGACTCAATAATCTTAAATAGGATTTAACAAATAGTGAAACATAAAACTATATCAGCCTAGTTGACATAATTGGCATAACTTATAAGCAACACTCAAGGCACTTCAAAATAAATTTCAATCCTCATCACCTTCCAACCCACTAATATTACTTTATTTCTCTCTCTTTCAATTCATTTATTCATTATAGTTCTATTTTTCACAAGTTTGCATTCTTCAAAACTACAAGCCTACAGTAAACTAGTTCCACCTGATCAACGTAGTTCTATAGTCTATTTTCTACCTGAAAGACTAAGTAATCAAGTTGACTTAGTTTTTAATGGCTCTTGCTTCGATATTACATTAATGACCCTATCAAATTTGTTCTATAATGTTTTCATACATTTTTATCTTAAATGACTTTATACCATGCTTAAATTGGGAATTAACAATTATATGTTAGTAATTAATTCACACTTTCATTTTTAATTGTTTTAATGAATAGAGTAGCTCACATTATCTAATTAGGTGGTTTTAAATCTATTGTTTAGTTATACTATTTTTCTCTTTTTTCACACACTACAAAATCACATAAATTTAAAATGAATTTATCACTTGTCTTCCTAAGGTCTACCTACATTTATTTCATCACCAAGGGGGAAGCTAACTTGGTTTTCAAGCCAAGTATAAGCATGTGGTAAATGGTATATATTGGTGAATCACCTGATACCCTTATCACTACAAGATTACGAAGTGAAGGGGTAGGACCCAATACCAAGCTAGTACCATTACCAAGATAGATTCCTTTCATCGTAAGCATCCTAAAACCATCCATAAATTTATTTTTAGTTCCCTACTTTCAACCAACTTCCCCACACTTAAAATAACACTTTATACTAATCTAACAACATTCAAGATGACTTCTTAGTTAGCATTTACTTTTTAGTTGATTGTTTGCTCTCTCCTCATTTTATGTTGTATTACAAAAACTTACATTAGCCAATGTTTTTATAAGGTTTTATGTTGTGTGCCAATTAGATCATTCCCATTTATCCCATTGCTTGTCAATTTTATTTCATTTTTTGTTTCAAATTTCATCACAAAATATTTCCATGTTTTAAGTACATTATCATTCTACTTAACACAATCTATTACAAATTATTTTTTCCTTACCTACATCACTAAGTCAACCTGGTCTACTTTATATCTTTTTTTCTAGTCTGGTTATAATACTAAGTCAAATTTGTCAACCTTCTATCCTTATCAAATTGTGTTTTTCCTAGTTTGTATTACTTAGTTGACCTGGTCAACTCTATGCTCTTATTACTGACTTTGATTCTAACTTAGTTCTCTATTTATCTTTCCTTAGAATTATATTCATTTCCTTAAATCACCATGAAGTCCCCTATTAGAATCTTATTAGATAACTTGAATCTATTTAAATATTATATGGGATATTCATTTCTCCCTTTCTTTATCTCCCAAGAGAACCCTCACTCTTGGATCACCTCTTCCCCTCCTTTATCTATGAATTGTAACATGGTTCAAATCACACCTAAAAATGAAGTAGGTGGATCTGATCCTTTTTGTGCCTATTGAGACAATTCTCATCTTCAAACCTTTCAACATAATGTGGGAGTAATTGACACAATTTAATCCAATAGTCTCACTGGTAATCCACCTTCTAATAACCCTCCCACTAACATCAATTTGGGCAGTTATACAAACACCAACCCACCAATTGATAAGACTAAACTTATTTCACAAGTCATACAACAAATGAACATAATTTAGACTTCTAATACCTCTCAAATGATACAATTACAATATCATTTTATTAATATGTTTAATCACCCTTCGGCTCTCAATCCTCAAGCCAATCTAAATACTATTCCTCCACCTCTTAGATATGCCTCAAAAAATGCTATTCTTAAACCTATTATAAATTTAAAAATGCTTCAAAATATCTAAAATGAGCCTTTATCTCATGTCATTGTGTTCGTTGATATTGGTAATATATATACAACTATAAATTATGATGAGACTAAATACCCTACATCTTTTCTCAAAGCATTTGGAAATCTTTATAAAGCGTGGATCCAAACTAATAGTTTCACCACAACTAAAATTCTAGTTAAAACCTTCACTGACAATGTATTGGAATGTTACAACCAACTTTCCCAGCATTCCATTTGGTAACTTGAGCATTTAGTCAATATTTAGTTAAGGAGTTTAAACATAATGACCTTCCTAATAATTACCTTATCCATTTCATCAATGCTAAACAATCTCCCACCAAATTAGCTCATGAATTTATCAAATGATGGAAATATCTGACCCATAAATCTAACCATAAGATGAATGATAATTTTTTTAAAAACTCTTTATAACTTATTTAACTCCTATTCAATATAAGGTTCTAATGTTTACTACTCAAACACTTAATGAAGCTCTTGACCAAGCTAAAAGTCAAGTCTTCCTCAGAAAGCAATTTAAACATAATACGAAATTCATTAAAGGATATTTTTAAACTTATAGTAATGCCTTCATTGGCAATACTCCTCAAACTACACCATAATTTACAAAATATGACACTCATCCATATTCTCACATACCATTCATTGTGTAGAAAATGAAACAATTCTTACCACCCTCTAAACCCTTTACTTATCCTAATAATCCTCCTAAATGGTATGACCCTAATTATTTTTATTGGTTCCATGTTGAGATTGGTCATTCCCATGAATTTTTTTGAGGGATTAATAATTTTTTTCTCCTACTTTCTTGGTGATTCCTTCAATCATGAATCCATGATCAAACTTCATCATCAAGAGTACAACACCACTTCTAAAAATGATAGGCTTCTAAAACTTCTTCTTATAATAACCAAAAATATTTTTCCACTTATAATAATCAATAACATACCAAGGATATTTGTGCTATTGATGCTGACTATAACCAATATTATAATAATTCTCAATATTTTAACATAACTAAGGTCAATTATCATCACAAACTAGCTCACAAAGATCCTATCACAAAACCTAAGAAACCATATTTGGAGGAACAACTTCTCAAAGATACTACAACCACTCATTTAGCTTTGGAAGCCCATGAGTAAAAACCTCCTTCATTCAAACCCCCAATAGCTTCCATTCCTTAAAAATATACCTTTAATTCTAAACCTCACACTGGTTCTTGTTCTAAATACCATTGGAAATTTCTTGAAGAACTTAACTCCATGCCTTACAAGATTCCACTTATGGAGTTATTTCATGATTCCCCTTATCATTGAAAGTTCGTTATACAAAAATTACAAGAAATTAAATATCCATATTCTATTCATTAACAACTACCCTCTATTGAACTTCAACCTACCAATGTGCATACCATTGAAACTATTTGTCCTTCTTCTAAACCTTCTATTGAATTTGTAGAAGAAGAGATGATTAATGATGAGATCCTTTTTCACACTGATGATCCACCACTATTCATTAAAATAGCCTTTAATAGTACCCTTATTCTTGAAATTTTAGTTGATTAAGGGTCTAGTATTAATGTGACATCTTTGTGGCTCATCAAACAACTTGGATATAATAAGGATCATCTCACGTAAACATACCTTACATGTCATGGATCTGATAAAACTAATCAAAATCCACTTGGTTTTATTTGGCTTCCCCTAAAAATTCAAAAATTAACCTTATGGTCCTTGATTTTACCTTATCTTATAACATACTTCTTGCTTTCCCTTGGACTCATAAAATGAGGGCGATTAACTCTTTTGGTAGCCAATGCATTAAATTCCTATATAATGGCAAATAGTATAAGCATGACGATGATACCAACCTTTGGAGTATTCAACTTCTTAATCCAAAATCTCAATATCACATCCTTACCATTCTTACCATCAATAGTGCTCCCTTACCTGAATTCATCAACATTAATTTATATACACTCAAAAACTACACATGAAAGCCAATATATGTCAAACTACCTTTTGACGCTTATCTAGCCTCATGTCTAGTGGACCACCTATTAGACTCGACCCTATCAAACCCCTAACTTAACATATTTGACTGAACCATTTAATTCACCTCTTTTAACTTGATTTAACCCTTTTTCTTATGGTGCCTCAATTGTTGATGATCAACCAAACTATTGATGGTTGGCTTGATCATTGACAATTAGGTATCCAACAATAATTTAAAGTTTTAAATCATTGATAGATTTATGTGAGATAGGTATCTCCCTAGAGGGAAACTTACTTTTAAAACTATCTTTAAAACATTATGAATGGGTAACTTTATCTCCCTATCAAATTAGTAACTTCCTCCAACCCAATTAAAAACTTCATCCTATAAAAGGAGAAGAAAAGGAAGTGAAATAGATCCATAATCCATAGTTTGGCATCTAATATCTCTTGCATATAGGTATCCATCATCCTTTCATCAAGAAAGAAAAATAATTGTAGACTTGAAGTGCTAGCAGAATCACTTTCAAAATCTGAAGTATTATCACTCTAGCCTAATTACTTTAGTCTTCCACCATCAAGTTTTAGGCATCTTTCACTTATTTTTGTTGATTTATCTTATTTCTAACCTCCCTACCCTATCAGACCCATTAGTATCTTATATTCCACCCCTCAACTTCATAATAGACCTCTATTTTCCCAAATACCTAATTTGCACCTTCTTTTTTTATTATTTCTAGATTTAGATAGGTAATTGCTGACAGCCACTTTAATCATTGATAGTTACCCAACCATCAATGGTTAGCCAAAACAGATGACAATTCACCTGACTATCGATGTTCACTATGGCATAAAAATATAGTAAGCTATTTTTATCCCCTAACCCTAATCAAACCCAACTTTCTCTATTTCTATCTAATTACAATACATTTTCTAATTTTTTGGACTAGACCTCAACCATTTTTAATGATTAGCTTTCCTACTTTTAGTCATTTTTGTATTAACTAACATTCTAATTTCTTTGTATTGCATTTTTTTAATCTTATGCAAGTAGATATTTATTTTATCATTTTAACTTAATTATTATAATAGTGGATTGATGGCCTCTTAGCAAGCAATACATTTCTTAGATCTAGATCACACTTGGTATTCCACTCATCTATTTTCTAAAAACCCCCATTTTTAATTTCTTTCTTACCTATAGGTTATTCCTTCCAAGCCAAATATGAGTTCCTATCATCATCTATATTCACGTGCGCACTTTACTAGGTATTTTTCTATACACTCTATTACTAGTTTCATTACTTGCTTCAAAATTAAGAAATGAGTGGAAATTAATCTAAAACATTTTGGAAAACTTGATGGGACATAGTATCCCTTTTCTTTCCTTTATTGTTTGTTCATCAAATGAAATCTAAAATTTTCCTTTTAGGCTTAAAATAAACCTCTTGCATAGATTTATTTCTTGCTTGTCTTAGTTCATTTAGTAACTTAGAAGGTAAAGTAATTAATCATAGCTTTCACACTTGTTATCACACACTTAACCCAAACCACAAAACAATTAACACATCAAAACATAACTAAGGCCCGACTAGGATTTCAACACCTAGTGGTAACCTTCCTCCTTATTAACTATCCTACTTGGATTTCACCACCAAGGGGAGAACCAACTCAACTCTATGGTTGAGTATAAACTCTAAAATTTAGTATATTTTGGCTAAGAGCCTAACACCCCTATTGCTATAGCATCTAAAGTGAGGGGGTAGGCCCCAATACCAAGCCATGTACTAAAGTTCAATATAGATTTCTCTCTTAAGTACCTGAACATAACTTGAAACCAACCTTAGATTTCCTCTTTAGTACCCGATCTACAAACCAAATTTCCCCTTCACACTCTCTAAGACATAAACCAAAAGTTATTTAAAAAATAAATCTTAGGTTGTTAAATGCACTTTTAGTATATGCATTATTTGCCTTGAATTCTTTTCTTTTGATTTCACTTTATTTGAGGTGTGAGTTTTGTCATATTATTTCCTATTCTCTCACATGGTCTTTATTAGACAATATATGAGATAACAAACCAATCAACTAGGATATTCTTCTTCATCGTCCATGGAATATAATTCTAATGATGAGGGTTCACCTCATTTTTCTCCCCCTCCTACTGAAATCCTAGTTGTTTCTGATGGTGATGAAAACTTCACTACCTTCTTTGACAACAATCTAGTGGCCCTTCAACACTATCTTAACACCTTAACTCACCATACCTCTATTGATTTGGTTCCTCTTATGAATCCTTCTTATGGTATGCCTCCCCATCTTATGGTGGGTGTTACCTCAACCCAACAATTAACCACCCAAACATCCTCTTTCTCCATTACCACTACCCAAACCCAATCTAACATTCTAACCTCTAACCAAACACCTCCTACCACACCCCATACTTCCCATATAATTTCAACTTTACCTTTAGTTTACTATAATCCACCTACTATGGGGTTATCTTCAACCCCTATTTTTACCCTTCACTTTATTATAACCAATTCACCAACTTCTACCCCATTTTAAAACTTGGTCCTTTCTATACCTCAAAGAATTCCACCCATTATCACTAGAGTCACCACTCAACCTCAACCTACCCAACATCAACTTACTACCTCAACCATACCTTTAAGTCAACCCACATGTATCCCTCAATAAGTAGCCATGACAACCTATCAATATGTCCCTAACCCACATGGATATGTAACACCTTCCACCCAATAATTTGTGCCAATCAACCCTTATGTGGCACCATCTCAACCTCTTATGACCATTTACCAATATGTGGCTTCTTCAACACCTTCTACCACATATCCTTACATAGCTTCTAATCAACCTCAATAGAATTTGCCCCTTAATTATGTAGATTCCTAACCTCAACTAGATTTAATCAAGTTTTTAATGGACAAAATGACCAACTTGAAGTCATTTATCTCTAGGTCTCATAAATTTTTATCCTAAAATAAATTTTGTAATGAACCCATTTATCCATCTTTTCCCATCCATTCTTATCCTCCTCAATGGGATTTACCTAAGTTTTCCAAATTCCAAAGCAAAGAAGACCCCCAACAACATTTGAGAGCATTTTGTCATTGTTGTTATTTGATTTCATATGGTGATGCTCTCCTTCTTTGAACCTTCCCCATGTCCTTATCAGGACCAACCCTTGATTGGTATAGTGTTCTCCCCATACACTCCATCTTTTCTTTCTCCTAAGTAGCCCAAATATTTTTAGAGTGTTTCTCAATAGATATATCTAAAAAGGATTTTATTACTAACCTCTACTCTATTAATCAATTTGATGATGAGTCAATTTTTGATTTTGTGGCTAGAAGGAGATGTATCATTAACAAAATTTATTTCTCTTTACCCCAACTCAAATTTATTTAACTCTTCTCTTAGGGTTTTTCCAAACATATATTACCCAGTCTTCAAGTTAAAACCTTTAGAACTATTGATGAGGTATTCACCATTGCACATAAACTATAAAACTAGGCCATTGATGAAGGGAAATTGAAACTTAAAAACAAGATTTATATATTTAAACCCAATAACCCTTCCTCCACCAAAACCACTAATCAATCTAATACCAAAGCAAAAACATCCACAAACTCAGTTTTTCTAAAAACTACTCCACCTCTAAGTATCAACCAATTACTTTGAACCAATTCTTCTAACCCTCTATATAAATAAAACTAAAACCAAAATTGATCTCTTCAAAAAAAAATATAATCCCATTGGAAAATATTATGCATCAATTTTGGATAGATTACTAAAATCCAACATTATACAACTTTCACCTATTAAACCACCCCAAAAATTTGATCTATCTTGCCCCATGTTGGGTTGGTATAACAAAAAAAACCATTGTTCTTTTCATCGAGTAATAGGACATGGTATTAATAGATGTAACACCTTCAAAAGTCTTGTATAAAACTTTATTGATAGTGGATAACTTTAATTTGATAATCTTAATGCACCTCCTAATCAATCCCTTGACATCTTTCATAAAGCTTTTCCCAATCAAGCTCCTTCTACCCATCACCATGATAACAAACTCAAATCATCTCATTCTCATGAGGCACACATGATCAATGTTATTAATAGTACTCATTATTAAGGAGACTATTACCTCAACCACCTCTTCCTCCATTTCACTTATGGAAGTGGTGGACTCACCTCCTATTCCTTTGGATACCCAAATGGAAGACTCAACCACTCCTCCATTTTCATTTGATGAGGATGTAGCTTTGTCTACGTCTCCTTTGGTGGAAACACCAAAGGAGACAACCATTTATTTAACTACAACCTCTTCTTCCACTCCACCTATTCAAGTGGTAGAACTACCCTCTGTTCCTTTAGATACTCAAACAAAATAAGAAACCCTACCCACTCTTTTAATTTGGGAAAATAAATATACCTTCCTCATCATAAAACCATCCATTCCCTATTTGGAAACTATCCCAAACCAAGAGAAGGTTACCTCATCTACACAACCACCTAATTTGGAATCATCCATCAAAAATAAGGATAGAGAAACCATTCCTTCTTCTCGACCTAATGGATTAAGGTTTGAAACCAATGACCAAGGAACTAAACCCATCTACAATCCCTTTTCTAGGCTAGTCCAAATTTTAGAGTTCACTTCCCAACCTAAATTTGATAGAGCCACATTTTGGCATCATCTTGAAATCCCTTACCAAAATGAATATGAATCTTCAACTTCACTTGAATCCAACCTTAGACCCATTATTACCTCTTCACCAAATACCTCTTCCAAATCCATAAGTGAAGCATCCCAACCACCTACACCTAAATTTTCCAAATAACCTTACACTTCTCAAACTAAACTGATCAAGAATATAGTAATTCTTCGCACACCTAGTCACACTCACCCCACTTTAAAGTTGGACTTGAAACCATCTAGTCCACAAAATAAAAACACAACTAAACCAACTAAGAATTTAGAGTTACTCAGACCTACACCTTAAACTAGAACCATACCACCTCCTTCCTACTTACCTTCCATCTTAGGATCACATCCTTCTACCATCCTAATTAGCTATTCTTCCTCTAATAAACCATCCCCCTTTTTTCCACCTACACCCATCAAACCCTCTAGTTGTCCATCATTTTTAACTAGCCTATCTACCTCTACTTCCCCACCTATAACTAAACCTTCATCATCCAAATTTACAACCATTAAACCAACTATAACCAATAAAACCCAACCACGATAAAGTCTACTACTCCTTCCACCAAAAACCCATCACCTCCAACACTTTTACTTGAATCCTATTCAACCATTTTTTAATGGTTGTTCCAAAAAATTTCTATCAACTTACCACCAATCAAACCTTTTGACCCTTCACATCATATACCAACATGGTTCAATGACAATTTTATTTTCCTTTACCATAGGACTCTTGGGCATGATACAAAAAACTATAAAGCTCTCCAAACACTTATCTATAACCTTTTGGATGAAGATGATCTATTAGAGGAACCTTATTTGAGCTAATTACCTACCCAACTACCTAACCAACTTATCCAACAATCACCTACTTCCCCACTCCCACCTAAGAGTGAAGAGGAGGAACTGAAGAAAACATTGAACCCTATTATCCACACTATTCATAAGGTTACCCAATCTTGGGACCAACATAAGGATATGGGAAAATCCAAAGTAACCATCCCATGGACATACTTTTAAACCCCTTAATCCACCAACAAACCCAAACATATCTACCCTTACCTTCATAACCAACAAAACCCAAAGCATCCATTTTGGGGGCTTTTCCCTCCAACCCTTCTACATCCATACAATGGTTAGTGTTGAAACAAATTCACCAAACACAATGAAAATGAGCCTCTATGAACTAATCAACACATTACCCCACCATCATCAAGTAGTGATAGAGACTCTATAATCTATAGAGGTTCAACCAAATGATCCACATCCTCTTGCACCCTTTGTTGGATCCATGCATATTTCTAGCTTTGTCACCTTTTAGGATTTTGAAATACTTCTTGTTCATCCTAAGGATTTTAACCCTCCCCTCTTTATCACTATGTATATCAATCACACCCACATTAGAAGGGTGATAATTGATGGAAGAGATAACATAAACATTATCTCCTCCCATGCCTATGACCAATTGTAGATGCCCAAAAACATCATGTCATAAAGTATGATAGTCCTTTGTTCCTTCAATGATACCATGGCCACTACCCTAGGATTGTTTTCCATTACATCCACTTGGGACCTCACATTATAGATGGTGAGTTCCAATATATTGTGTTACTTGAACACCTTTGGATCTATGCTATGATTTATGTCCCTTCCACCTTACATTGATGTGTCAAATTTGAGCATGAGGGACAAGTTATTAAAATAATATTTGATCCTAGTCCCTTTGCCTCTTGTAATATGACATATTAGCCTAATGATATCCTCTTACCTCCTTCATCTAGCTCATGACCAACTTCTAATGAAACCACCCCACCAACCCAACCACAATAGTAATGAATCTTCAACTAGCTCATTTATCCCTTCATCCCAAATTCTAGTTGAGGACCCCTTGTAATCCATATTCTAACATCTCTTTCTTGGGGAATATCATCTTTTAACTCTTGATGCTTTCTACATTCTACAAGAATATTTGAACCTCAAATGTGACCCTTCTTAGAATCCCAACATTATAACCATCATCCATTTTGGTCTCCCAAACAATAAAACAAATTTTATCTATGGGGGACTTGATCCACCACTTCTTCCTCCTATCACTACCCCATTCATCTAACCTTTCATTGCCAATTTTTCCTACCTGGACAAACCATCCTTTTCCAAAACCTAATTTTATAGGTGTAATTGGAAGGGATTTGGTCTTGGCCTCTATGAATAGGGAAATCATGAGTTATCAATAATAAAAACTCAAAAAACTTATGAATTCTATAGCCTTGGGTTTATACCACCAAAAAAACCCACATCACCAAAACCCATTGCCACCATTGACAAAGAACTTCCATCCTTACCAACCCCATCTCCCTCCAAATTTTAGGACTTTGATATCACCCATATAATTTTTTTTAAAATAAATACCATTAGTTTAGGACCCCTAACCTATCAAAATAATGATTGAACTAAAATCCTTCCTCTCATCCATCCTGAAATGATTAAACATGATTACCCTACCATCAACACCATCCATCATCAGGATGATGATTCCATTCTCACCTACCTCTATGTAGGGGATTATTCAATTTATAAATATATACCTATTAAGAATCAAACTATGCTAAATTAATCCACTATTGATGTCAACTTGGGTACTCAGGATAACCCCCATATTTTAAAAATCAGCCAATCTTTAAATTCCACATAACAACAAAATTATCCTTCCTTCCTTCATGACTATAGTATAGCATTTTCTTGTTCCTATCAAGATATGCTTGGAATTAACCCTTCTATTTCCCTTCACAACATTATTACTCATATTGAGGTTAAGTCAATTTGGCAAAAGCTTTGTAGGATGCATCCTCACATAGCCCTTCTTGTCAAAGAAGAGCTTTAGTGTCTCTTATCCATTGACTTCATTCATCCCATAACCTATCCATAATGAGTTTCCAACATCATTCGTATCACCAAGCCCATATGGGGCCTTCACCTCTACATGGACTTTTATGACCTCAATCTTGCTTTCCCAAAGGATGACTTTCCTTTGCCAAACATCGACCAACTTGTTGATCTTACATCTAGCCAAGAAATGTTGTCTCTAGATGGTTTCTCAAGATATAATTAGATTTTAATTTCACCAAAAGATCAAGATAAAACATCCTTTATTACCCCATGGAGAACCTTCTACTTTAGGATCATACCCTTTGGACTAAAGAATGTTGGAATAACCTATCAGTAGGCCATGACCTATATATTTCATGATCTCATTCATAAAATTGTATAAGACTATGTGGATGATCTCCTTAGGAAATCCAAACACCAGAAGGATCACATAGTAGTTATCACCATCATTTTCAACTGACTAATCCATTATCATGTCAAGCTCAAACCTAGTAAGTGTATTTTTGGAGTCTTATCAAGAAAGCTCCTTGGTTTATTGTCTCTATCTATGAAATAAAAATAGACCCCACCAAAGTTAGAGAAATCTTAGAGATTCCTCCTCCTACCAAACTTACATAACTCTGTAGACTAAAAGGCAAAAATCAATCCATCCATCACATCATCTCCTAGTTATCAAATAAATATCAACCCTTCCACCACCTCTTAAATAAATACACCTATTTTAAGTGGACCAAGGAATGCCAATAATCCTTTAATTCAATCAAGGAGTATCTTCTCTCTCCACCTATCCTCATCCATCTTAAGGAAGACCAACCCTTATACAATTAGATATCTACCACTAACCGTTCCCTAGGGTTGATGCTTGCTAATTATGATAAACAAAATAAAGAGTAAGCCATCTACTACATTAGTCACACCCTTATCAAATATGAAACTCGGTATACCCATCCTAAAAAAATCATCCTTGCCTTAGTCTTCATTGCCTCTAAACTCTATCACTATCTTCTTAATCATAAAAATATGTCATCACCAACACTGACCTCCTCAAGTATATGCACTCTAAGCCATACAAAAATGATCATATGGATAAATGGCTCATACTCCTAGCTGAGTTTGATACAAAATTCCATTAAAGGATAATTCATCATTGATCAATTGGCTAAAGCTCCTCTATTAGAAAATCAACCTCTTACTCTTACCTTTCTAGATGAGTCTATAGAAACTCTCTCTCTCAAGAGGAGCCCACCAATCAAATGACCGTGTTCTTTGATGGCTCCAAATGACAAAATGGTGGGAGTGTCAAATTTATTCTCATTCCCCTTAATGGTGAACCTATTTCCCTTTATTTTAAACTTGACTTTGAATTCACCAATAACATATATAAATATTAATCCCTAGTCATAGGTTTCTAAACCGTCGTAACCTTGGAAGTCAAAATAATCAATGTCTTTAGCACTCGCAACTAGTCATCAACTAAGTCAATAGATCTTATCATTGTAAAAATTATGTCTTCCTAAAATACCAACAACTCATGGATATACTCTTAGAATCAATCAATCATAATCTTATTCAATCCATTCCTTGACCCACTAACAAATTCATATATATGATGGCCTCCCTTGATTCCCAAATTCTATCTCAATTGAATGAATCAAAAATATTTGTCACCATCCATCATTTTATCACACCCTCATATATTATTTCTGATCTTCCAATATTTTTAGTGTGTAAACATCTCCTTCCAACATTTTTTCATATGACCAAACTCTTTATTGCTTTAGCCTTGGCATTATTCCTCCAAACCTTTCAATGAATGCCTGAAGAGATTGTGTTCAAGGTACTTCTCATTATACCATACTCAGGGGAATCTTTTAAAAACATGGCTTTGACAACATCCTTCTCTATTATCTACATAGTCATGAAGCTTCTCATGTTATTAAGGAAATGCTTGAATTTTTTTTTTTTTTGGGGGGGGGGGGGGGTAGTTTTAGTGTCTTAGCTATTGGTAAGTGTATTCATCTTGGATACTATTGGCCCACCCTAAATCAAGACTATTATGACTATGTAAAGAAGTGTGTCAAATGTCAACAACATTCTAACTTACATCATGCACCTCCTCATGTATTTTAAGAATCTAAAGATTATTAGCCCTTTTGTAATGGAATTTTGACCTTATTGGGGAATCAATTCCCATTTTTCACAATGACATAAATATATCATTATTGCTACCAAATATTTCACCAAATGTGTGGAGACCATCCCTCTTATCTCAACCAAATCCAAAATAATTATTGACTTCATCAATCACCATATCATCTTCTACTTTAGTTTTCTTCAGAAGATCATCATTGATAATGGTAAATATTTCAAAAAAAAGAAATTTCAAGGTCTTTATGATGCCTTCAGAATCAAGTTAAGTTTTTCCTATCCATATCATCCACAATCCAATGGATAGGTGGAAGCCTCTAAAAAAACCCTCATCAAAATGCTCACCAAAATAGTCAATGTTTTATGTCAAGATTGGCACTTGCACATTCTTTTTGCTTTATGTGCTTATTTCACTAGCATTCAAACTTCTCTCTCTCATCTTTAGAGCTAAGGTAGTCTTGCCTCTCAAAGTCCAAATTCCCTTTCTTCACATATCATTACACTAAATCCTTTCTAAGAGTGACTCTTATCAAGAACATCTCACACATCTTGAACTTCTTGACAAACATTACCTCGTAGTACTTAATCATCTTCATGTCTATTAGGAAAAAATCAAGCATGTTTATAACAAGCACCTAAAAAATAGGAATTCAATATCAGAGACCTCATCCTTAAGGAAAACCAACATGTAACTAACATAGAAAAAATTAAAAAGGGAAAATTTACTTGGCTTGGACCCTACATCATAACCCATAAGTATGGAGTAGGAACTTGTCATTTTTACCCTCTTAAAGGAAAACTAGAACTTGATCCTCTTAATGCTTCACATATGTGTCCTTTCTATTTTTAAAACAAGGATCACACTCCCCTTTTTCTATCTAACTTAAGCTCATCCCTTGGTTTATGATATTTTCATGTCTCTTTACGTACCTATCCCTATTTCTCTTGAGGATAATTGATTATAACATAGAACCATGAGATTATCCATCAAAGTTATATCCTAATCCTAAGCATGGATACCATAGCCTTACCCATGGTATGGTTCTCATGGATAATTTTCATCTCTAATAAGATGGAATACCATGATGAGTTGTCTCTTAAACCACTTTCCCTCATCTATCATTAACATTTTGTGCTAAAGTTATGCCTTTATATAGGTAAAAATTTAATCCTAAATAGACAATTCCATGTCTAACCAAGCATTTGAGATCATTTAGGATACGAAAATATTAGCTGGGTCCATATCTCTATCATTACAGACTACTCGCTTGAAGGACAACTACCCAACACCTAAAATTTGCTTTAAAATAGACTACTACCTTGAAGGATAGATATAAAAATCCAATTTTAGACCACTCCCTTGAAGGATGGCTAAGTTAAGTGACCATTTGAAGCTTCCCTCATCGATCAACTTCACCAACTTATAAAAGTAACAAAAGTAGCAAACAACACTATGTCCAAAGCAAAGTAAGTCATAATCAGTTATTATAGAGTGTTAATTATAGACTTATTATATCGATCAGTCTACACATCAAGTAATTAAGCTACAATTAGCTCCTATATATGGCATTGGTAGACTTCCAACATTGATTAGTCTACATATCATATTTAGGCATGGACTTGTCTATATAATTCTTTAGTAACCTATAGAAGGGGAAAGATAACCAACATTAGGTTATCATTTCACCTACTTTCCCTTCACACCTTTTCTCAAATCAAGGGACTATGAGCTTAGTTGATGAAAAGTGATCAAGACACCCTCTTTCTCAGTCAAAGCATTCTCTTACAAAGCATTCAATAGGCTTATGTTCACTAAGTTAATCCAATTATATTTTCTTGTTGTTAGGTCCTTGCCAACCCAAAACATCATGCCTTTTCTTTGCCATCTATCAGTTCATGTTGATATATGTATCATAAATCTTATCTCTATCTCACATTTAGTTTTTTACCTATACCTACTCATTAATTCCTCATTTGACATATCATATCCAAACATGCAAACATAATTCTCATCAATGCAATCATAATAGTATGAACCATAAATAGAACAAATATAAACCATATCCTACCCATAAACAAAATATCAAGAACCTAAATCATAAAAAATCACAACATACCATTATAGCATCATGTTATCCTCATCAAATGTCATCAACATCATCTCTAAAACAATTCCAAAATATCATCCTATCTATAAACTACATTATCACTTCACATCTTGTCTATACATATTATCAATCAACATGCTTACATTATCTATCACCTGACCATCATTTTATCTCTAAAACATATTATCATAAACACATCATGAACAACATCATCAAAAATCATCTATCAAATATTCACGGTCATGTGGAAACTAAACTAAATAAAAATAAGAATCTTAAACAAAAACATGTTTTCAACCACATCATCATATAAACAAATAGTCACCATTGTATCCATCATCAAATACTTAAACTAAAGATTCAACAATAAACCTGTGCCTAAACCATCATATATGTCATCCATAATCCACAAACACCATTACATCACATTGTAATCTACATCTATCCCATCATATCATCAACATCATAACATAATCATCATGTCATCCATATAATCATTATGTCATTATTATAATCAAATATCATCATGCCATCAATATAATTAAATGGCATTATTATAATCAACATATAATCATCATATACATTAATAAAAAATACATGACATAATGTATCCATATCTCTCTCACTCATATACATCACATGTCTTTAGCACATAGGCCAATATCAAAATCAAAATCATATATATCATAAAGTCTCTTCTATCAAACCCTTATATCATTATAACTACTACCACCTACACCACTACTATTAGTTCCATTTATACTTGCACCTATACTAGCACTTACACTAACATCTAAAGGTGGTCCCCCTAACATCCCTACTTACCCCACTATCAGGGCCCATTATCTTAGAGTAATTATTGATGGACCACTTGCTAAACTAGTCCTATAATCTCCATATCACATCTATGATGGGAAATGTGCTACCACTATAGCCTCATAATATCTTAGCTCCTCAATGGTGGTTAGGTACTATGTCCTTAAAACTATGTTAGGTGGTCCTCCTACTACTGCTATGGTCACTCCTACCCTATGTCTAAGTGATTTTCTCTCTTGTGTCACTAACCCAAGAGAAATCCTCACCTGATCATGCTTGATAGTCATAGTCATAATCTACCCCTGTAAGGTGACAATCTATGCCTATAAATTATCCACCTATCACTATAATCTAGTTATATAGGCCTATGCTACTGCCAGTACTACCTATACTTATCCATATGGTCCCCCACCCTATATTGGTGCTCTTATATGATCCAAATCCATAGGATAGTGACCATCATCACCCCATCCAAAGTTAGTTGTTACATATCTAGCTTGGTACCAAGCTACATACCCATCTATAATACTAACATCATCAATGGTGGCTCTAGTTAGTAGCTCCTCATAGTCTAGTACCACATCCTATAGTTATGGATCTAGGAGTGGGAACTCAACATCTTCCCTCTTATATTATGGGAAATATATGGGGATCCTCTATATCAATCCAAAATACCTCTGTACTTGATCTAACAGTATTAGATCTATCTCCCCATCCCATATCCTATAAATCCAATGCCATCTTTGTAAGGATAATGTGTGGTAGTTATACCCTATTCACCTAAGCCAATCTACATATGGCCTCCATACTATATCAACTACCACTAACCCCTTCAAGGTATCTCTAAACCACTCAATATCTTGACCACCACTACCTACACCTGTCAATGCATAGTCACCTCTCCATCTAGTATAACCAACTAGAAAAGGGTTCTATCTAAATCCATCTTAGGGTGTCCCCACTAACCTCAAAACTTGCATGTGCTCATATACCTAGAAATGGAACATAAATCCAATGTTGATCCTATGTCACCTACATGATTTGAAGTCCTAGAGCTCCCTATAGATTTACACTAATATCCCTAGGGCACATCTAAATTTATTCTTCCCTAGAAGAATCTCTAATAGCACCCCTAGTAATAGGTATAAAAAGTGGCCATTGCTTAAATCAGGCACTATAAAGCAAGATACAACCATCATCATCATCATCATCATCATGAGCAGACATCTATCCATAGGATCCCTCTGGTACAAGAATCCACTTGAATGAAATCAATCATGTAATTGATCTACCCCATATATAAAATCCATATGATAATCAATTTCTTCACTCTCTATATGGTAGATTGACTCCCCCTAAATGGGTAGTCATGTGATACACTGAATTTCCTCTAAGAGAATTTTAATCTCCTTTATTGGTAGTAAAAATGTGTTTTTTTTGTGTCCCATCTCTTAATGAGGACCACAATCATACCTACATCTTATGATAGGTGTCGGTAATGAATCATCACCCCTAATCCAACCATCTCCATATGTCTCCACTCCTCCATAATCATCACATCTCAAACCTTGGAAAAAAATTAAAGTACATGATCCCTAAACTAAATCCTCTTACACACCTGCATAACAATCATGTTAGCAATGGCTACTTTATTTTCACCATTTACCTAAATGCCATCCTACACCTACCTTTATCAAACCTATTTCAACCTAACCCAATTCCTAACCAAACCCCTCACATCTACCTTACTCCCATCAATATAAACCTCTCTAACATACCTATATCTCTATCTAACACCAACCCTAATACATCATTTTAAATAGCTAAAAAATTCTATCAAATACACTCTACACATTGACTCATGTTATGCACCTATCCACTCTACGCTTGAAGTTTTGAAACAACATCACTATAACAACTATTCAAACTATGATCTAATTCAAAAATTCCTCACATTAAAAAAAATTCACTCTTTCTAACATGTTTCAAACATTCCTTACACTTTCAAACTCTTTGATAATTTTATCAATAAACCTTTAACATTTTCCCATTTACGATTTCACAAACCTCAAAAACTTTTTCACAACTTTTATAACATTCTAGATTTCCCTTCCTTTATCCCTTAAACCACCATCAATTCATTAGACCATTGATAATCCCTAGGGAGCCTTTTACCTTTGGGTTTGACCATAATGATTGGGTTAAACTATCTATGGTTACTATGTGTGACCACCGATAGTGTAACTCAAACCTTCAACCTCCCAAAACCTCTACAAAATTTCCTAAACCCCCAAATTTCTCTACCTAAACATACTCCCAACTAAATTACTACCCAACACACCCTTGCCCTATCTTATTCATTTATATCATGGCCTAATTTAATAAAACCTAAACTCTTAGGGTTTTGTTTCTTCTAAACCGATTTCAAAACTCTACCCAAATCATTCATCCCTAATAATAATACACCTCAAAAAAAAAACCTTCCATTATGCTATCAATTTGAAGACAAATCCTACCTCATTTCATGATCATTGGTATGGTCAAATCCCTCATACTACCATCTAGTCGCATCCTCATCCACCCTCCATCTGGTGAAATCTCAAACTCCTCAAACACACTATCAACCAATTGAATACTACCAACCTAGTAAGTTCACCACACAAGCAATAACTCTCACAAATTACCTAGAGAGTAAAACACGAAACAATTCAAAATTGTAAAAACAAACTCACATTTTGATTTTATCTTTTTGGTTTTTTAGGGTTTTCCAAACTATTGATGGTCAAGGTTACCATTGACATTCAACCCTACAAAAGACCCTTACTATCAATGGTCAGATTCCTCACTTTTTTCAACCCTTTCACTAATACCCCACCTAGGTTTGGACCTTTTGGGAGAACTAAGTTTGGCTTGAAGTTCTTTTTTGGATATTATGTTTATAAAATTATTTAGGCAATGTCTAATTGCCTAGTGTATATGAATTTATTTTGGCCATCCCCTACCAACCCATACCCAACCAACCAACCATCACCCCATGTCCACATTGACATTGGTCATTTTTGGCCTAGACCATTTGCTTATTTTGTAACAACATTTCATGGTCATTTTGATCAATATAACCAACCTTACCATGTTGAACTTTTGATTTTGCGTGACCTCATACACAACCTGACCAAACCTGACCAATTATGTTATTTTGTAAGAGCACTTCCTACCCTAGATATTTGTGACCAATACCAACCCTATCTAGATGGCTTGATAGGCTTTACCCAATTATCCATGACCAACTCTATGGACCAGTTACCCCTATCACATGTCCTTTTAGAATTGAACATATTTTTACCAACATTGGTAACTTTAGTCTTTGCATGATCTTGATTATCACCCTTAGTCACATTTTATGTGCATGTTTTCATCTCAAATATCCAACCTTTTTATGACACCCACCTTGTGACTATATATTTACCATTTATCAAACCTTGACTCAATTTTTTTTTTGCCTCATCAACTCCTAGTTTGAGGGGGAACACCTCCTCCCATACTCAAGGCAACTATACCATGATAAGCAATCTATTTTTGTTATGTATCTTGTTAGATCAAAGCTACATAACAAATAGGGGAAAAATGTAGACACTCAAAAACTACACACAATATCAAATAGATGTCAAAATACCTTTTGACCCTTGTCTAACCTCATGTCTAGTGGCCCACCTATTATACTCGACCCTATTAAATCCCTAACTTAACACATTCAACTAAAAAATTTAATTCACCCCTTTTAACTTACTTTAACCCATTTTATTTTGGCCCCTTGAGCACTGATGGTCAACCTAACCATCAATTCTTAGCTTGACCATCGATGGTCAAGTCTCTAACCCTAATTTAAAGTTTTAAAGCATTGACAACTTTGTGAGAGATAGGTATCTCCATAAATGGCAATTTTATTTTAAAACTAGATTTAAAACATCATGAATTAGTAGCTTTATTTCCTAAAAAATTAGTAACTTCCTCCATCCCAATTAACAACTTCATCTTATAAATGGAGAAGAAGATGAGGTGAAATGGATCTATAGTCCATAATCTAGCATCCAAGCTCTCTTACATACAGGTATCTAGTATCCTTTCAACAAGTAACATCACTAGAAACCCAAGGCAATATTAGAATCACTTTAAAAATCTAAAATATTGTCACTCTGGCCAAAATACTTTAGCTTTCCACTATCAATTTTTAGGTATATTTCACTTATTTTCATTAATTTATCTTATTTATAACCTCCTTACCCTATCATACCCATTAGTATCTTATTTTCCTCCCCTTATATTTTTAATATACCTTTGTTTACCCAAATACCTAATTTACACCTTCTTCTCTGATAATTTCTATATTTACATAGGTAACCATTGACGGTTAGCATAACCACCGATGGTCACTTAAATTGTTGATAGTTACCTAACCATTGACAGTTAGCCTAAGTTTTTGATGGTTCACCTGACCACTGATGATCATTAAGGCATAGAAATATAACAAGCTATTTTCAACCCTTAACCCCAATCAAACCTAACTTTCTCTATTTTTTCATGATTACAATACCTTTTCTAATTTTTTGGACCAGACCCCAACCATTTTTATTGACTAAATTTCCTACTTTTGGTCATTTTTATATTAACTAGCAATCTAATTTATTTGTATTGTATTTCATTTATCTTACACAAGTAGATATTTATTTTATCATTTTTAACTTAATTATTATAATAGTGGATTGACATCTTCCTAGCGAGCAATATGCTTCTTAGATCTAGCTCACACTAGGTAGTCCACTCATATATTTAATAATAACCCCCTTTTATTGTCTTTCTTATCTACAAGTTATTCCTTCTAAGCCAAAGAGGATTTCCCATCATCATCTAGATTCACACAAACACTTTACCAGGTATTCTTCTACACACCCTATTACTAGTTTCATTACTTGCTTCAAAATTAAGAAATGAGTAGAAATTAATTAGAAACACAATCTAGACTTGTAAGTAACTCTTGATGATTCATATGATGACAAACCTAATGACTCAAAACATAATTTCAACAATACTAAGATACCTCGTTATATCTTGGAATGACTTCCTCCCTCTTTATTACCTCATTATTGCACTATTCCTCTCATTGATGAGATCACTGATTTCCCCCTCCATGTAATGCTTAGGGACCTTCTTACTTAGAAGATGCCTTCACCTAAAATGATTATGGAGTAGCTAATTTATTCTAAGATCCTCTAACCATGTCTCCATGAGAGCTCAATAACATTGGAATTTCACCTTATGAAACTCCCCATGAATATCAAGTGTGTATTGTATACACATAATATTTTCAAAATTTTATCAGTTACTGACACTTTGTATCTTCTAAGAACCCATTGAGTCTCAATCTCTTTGAGTACATGCCTTAAGGGATATACTAAGAAAGGGGTGGGTAGACCATTAGTGCTTCATAAGATTTTTGTCCCTTTTTCCACTTTCCATCTACACATTTGTCTCTTAAAACCATTTACCCTAAGATTATTCTTAGTTTTGCCCATTATAAACATTTATCATATCATTATCCTCTTTTTCCTTTCTTTGAACCCCTTTAACCAGTTGACTATACTAGGTCAACTAGGTCAACCTTGTATAGTTTTTAGCCTCTAATTACTATATAGGGTTGACTAGGTCGATCATGTACTATTTGGGGATTTTTTCACACAGAGTTTTGTTAGCCCTTTAGCTAACCTAGCTGAAGACCTTGTGATTTACCTCTTGAAAACATACAGGGTGGACTGGGTTGACCCTATATAACTGAGATATTTAGAAGGATTTAGGGTAAGATCTTCCTATATATACAAGTTCATTTCCAACCATTTGAAGATAGAAAAGAGAAGAAGAATAAGAGTGAATGAAAATATGCTTATTGACCATTCTACTTGAGGAATAAAGTGTAGGGTTCCATACTTTCTTTGGAGATATGGATCTTGTCTTATGGAAAAGTCTTTTGGATGTATAGATAGGTTGTGTAGCCTAGAACTGATTTGTTTTTTTTATCCTTACATACCACAACAATTTCTTACAAAGAACATTGGCTAAGGGAGAGATTAAACCTCGGTGGGTTCATCTTCAAGGTAAGTTTTCATAACATTATTTTTCGTTTGTAAGAGTAGATAAATAATGCATTTTTGATTCTATCCCATGCATTAGGATCTCATATACATTGATGTGACTATATTCATTCTATGCATGTTTAGTTTACTTTATTTTTTTTCTAACATCCACTTTTTTCCACAAAGTTTGGTGTGAACTAGATTAGATTTATTTTCTTGTTTATTAGAATAGAGTGAACATTAAACCTATGACTCTTTTAGGGTTGTTTCATGATTATGTTATACTATAGGCTTTTAAATCCTTTCTAACATGGTGTATTATGACAAGTGATCCCCTAATTAGGTCTAGTGGACCCCCATCTTGATCATGCTCCCACTTGACAAATGTATTCCCAATCATAAGTGTTGGTATGCTCTATCTTCTCTGATCCATGAATGATTTATAGACATGATGCATTTCTAATTACATAAATTCTTGTGAACCCAACATGAACTAATCCTTATAGGACTTTTTCACCTTATTTCATTCTTTTTCATCATATTTTACATATTGGGTTGATTGCATATACCCAAATTTGACTTTTGTGCATAATTTTTTAGATACAAGCTATTGGATTAACCTTATTGACCCAATATAGGTTTATATACTTTCAAACATCTATTCCATACTACTGGGTTGACTTAATTTACCCTGTACATTTTAAAACACTCAACAACACATTTCTATGAATTTTGATCAACCCAATTAACCCAGTTAGCATAAATTTTCAAGTATATATCAAGTTTCTTTAATGTAAATCTTAATTCTCTATATCTTTGATCCACCAAAGTTCATTTATATCACTCTATCTCTTTCTTTATAGTCTTTCCTTTTACATTTTTTAGTCCTTAAAACTACCCCTATATAGTCAATTGGATTAACCCTATCGACGCAGTTCTATGTTCTATGTGTTGTCTGGATAACTAAATTGACTCTATCGACCCCGTTCATTTTCAAACCTTGCTTTCATAGTACAAGATCAAGCCTATCAACCTTTTTTTATATTTTATGTGTACATTATTGATTATATCAATGTTTTACCTTATTTCAAAGTTAGAATTAACCTTATATATTAGTAATTAATACACACATTCATTTCTTATTGCTTTCATAATTAGAATATATCACATAGCTTAATTAGGTGGTTTTCAATTAACCATTTATTTTCACTATTTTCTATTTTATGTACACATGACCAAATCACAAAATATAAATAAGTATTTTAACATTTGTCTACCCAAGGCCAACCTACTTGGATTTTGTCACCAAGGGGAAGCCAACTTAATGCTATGGCCAAGCATAAAGTGTGGTTAATGTTATATTCTAGCTAAGCACCTAACACCCTTATCACTGTGGTGTGTGAAGTGAGGGGGTGGGCCCCAATACCAATATTATATCATTACCACTATAGATCCTTTTCATCTCAAACTACCTGGACCATCCTTAGATTGATTTCTATTTCCTTGCTTACATCTAAATTCCCATCACATTGAAAAACATGTCCTAATAATCTAATAAACATTTAGGTTGACTAATTCATTGGCTATTTAATTTCCAAGTCGATTGCTTTCTCTTTTCTCAATTGTATTTTATATTGTGAAAACATACATTAGCTAGCATTGGTGCAAGGTTTTATGCTATGTTATTCCATTAGATTGGCCATCATTAATATAATTGATTGTTTGTTTCCTTTATATTATTTGTTTTCAAATTAATTTTAAAAGTTATATTATTTCAATTCACATTCTATTACAAGTTTCTTAATTTTCCCTACCTACTGTACTAGATTGACCTAGTTGACTTGGTACCTTTTTCTAGCCTTTGTTTAATGTACTAGATCAACCCAATTAACCCTATACTATTTTTAGACTCTATTTTTGTGTAGGTTGACCTAGTCAACCCTATACTATTTTTGTCATTTCTTATTTCCTTGCTTTCTCATCTATATTTCTTTCCCTCCATCATGGAATTTCTACTTGATGATAATACTGAGTTGTATTCAATAGACATGATGAATTTTACCGACCCTCATAGGGTCTCCCATAGATAGAGTAGGACTCCTCTCTTGGATGCTAGTAATGTTCATATTTCCACTTGCACAATGAAATATGGGACCCCTATGAATACCACTTCATAACATAATCCTCTCTTCTCATAAGAATACTAACCTGAATTAGAGTATATCCTTGAAATTATCCTATGTATCTATGACTTTACTTAACATTGATGAAAATATCCTTCTACCATTTACAATTATTAGTGGTCAATCCAAAGAGTCTCATTAACCTACTCCTACATTCTGAATTGGATTTGGGGTTACCACTTTATTTGATTCTCAACCTCTTCCTTAAATTATGACCCCTTCTCATACCATGACCTCTTCTTCTCTAACTTCTTCTACCTTCATACATAGTGTATCCATTAACATGATAGGTTATGCATCTAGTAGGCCTCTCATAAGATCCACTATCCTTAATCCTTCTACTAGTACATTGTTTGCTACTTGAGGTAATCATGTTACTAGTTCTTCTTCTTCTCAACCATTAATTAGTCCATCTTTTACTACATAATAAAAAAATTATACTAGTGCCTCACATTCTCATAGTTCCAAATCTCCTATCAACACCAATAGTGGTACCCAAGCCACTAATACCACCTCTAATGCTTTTATTATTATAATCAAACACATCAAATATTAGTACAAATACTCAATCAAATGAATACCTTTCAAGATAATAACACAAATCAAATGATGAGAATACAAAACCACCTTATCCATCTTTAAAATCATCCTCAACCAGTGGATTAGGGCACACATAAATAGAATGTTCCCCCTACTCTTCAATATTCTCAAGGAAATCTCATTCCTTAACCTCCATTGGTCAGCAAAACCATTAATCGTCTCCAAAATTAACCTCTTACTACTCAAATTAATAATATTGATATAGGAGGTATCACAACTACAATTTATTATAATGGATTAACTGATCCCACCCTTAATCTTGAAACATTTGGAAATATTTATAAGGATTGGGTCAAATTGAACACCTTTGTTGCTACCAAATTCTTAGCCAAAACATTCATAGGTAATGCTTTGGATTGGTACAACCAACTTAGAACTCATTCCATTAGTAGTTTGGAGGATTTACTAAATGCTTTGTTTCAATAATTCCAAACTAGTGATCTTCTAAAAAACACTTTGACCGACTTCATAAATTATAAACAACTTGAAAATGAAACTGCTCAATCTTTTGTTAAAAGGTGGAAAACTTTGTCAAATAAATGTTAACATAATATGGCTGATGATAATCTTTTCCATCTCTTTACCAATTCCATTTTTCCTAAACTTCTATATCAGATCTAAACTCTCTCTCCATGTACATTGGAGGAGGCTATTGACCAACCTAAATAACAAGATTTCCTTATGCATCAGTTTGAGCCACCCCAAACTTTTATGGGTCCTTATCTCTTAATAAAAAATGCAATGTTACCAATGATGGTGTTATATATTCTTAGTACACCATTCACAATGTTCAATATAACGTTCCTATCCCTTCATCAAAACTAATTCCTCTTTCTTAACAATAAACCAATCCTCACTTATCTTCACCAAAAAATGTTAATTTTCATAAACCTCTATCCTTAGTTGAATTTCTTAAGTGTATACCTAGGCCTCTTCCATGAGAACTTGACTCTACCCATCCTATGAATTCCCGGTATGATCCTAACAAGTTTTGTTAATTTCATGCTAGTTAGGGTCATTTTCATGAGATTTGTAGATAACTTCATATTTTATCTATAGACTTTCTTCTTGGTCCTAATTTTGATCATAATTATATCATGCAAAAGCATCAACAAGATTATGAAATAGATTTTAAGGATTATAAAATCATAGGATAAAACTCAAGACTTGAACCAAGCCAATTCTCATTTGGATATCTACAGAGACCTTCTTCTTAATCATCAACATATATAATATAATCAATGTAAATACACCCCTTTCACAAATAATGTATAAAGTCTTGTTGAACCCACTTCCAAAGAGAATGTTGTTAACATGACTAATATGTGAGGGGTGGTTTCTTTTATTGATTCCCAGCCTATCTACACTCCATCTCAAACATATTATGTTATCCAAGATTCTTACCCAAATAATTTAAATGAGTTGGGGAAAAATGAACTTATTTCTTTTGATGATTCAATTTCCTATTCTCCCTTGGATAACACTTTTGATTCAATTTTTACCACTCTTTCATCATCTTCTAACATTATTGATACTCAAATATCTTCTAATGTTTCTTCTTCCAATTCCTAAAATCAACTTGAACCAACTAATTCATCATCACAACATAATTTACAACCTTGTTTTAAACCTTCTTCTTATTACCAACATATATTCCAATGCACTTTGCCTCTTCCTTCTGAGGACCTTCTTAATCACTATGAACCTATATCTAACAACCCTCTTATGGGTTATGATGAGTGGGATCCCATCATCGAACTCACTAATCTCCCATCCCAAATTATGTTCCTTGAGATTATGAGGACTTTTACACATCATAATAACCATCTTATGCAACTATTATTCAAGATCAATTTCCCTCATCCTCCCCTAACATGATGGGAGGCAGCCTTATCTAGATCTGAGGATAGTATATTACAACAATGTGAAGAGATGTCTATCAATGTTAATGAAACTTTGGAAACTTATCTTTCCTTAAAATTTCCTATATATTTTATGATTCCTAATGATATTATGCTTCATAAAAATAATCCTCCCTTATTTATTAGTGTCCAAATAGGTGATATGTAATTTAAGCATGTATTGATTGATGATGGTTCTAGAACTTATGTTGCCTCTTTTAACTACATTAAGACCCTTAGATATTCAAAATACAATCTCAAGTCTACATGTAGCACCTTATAAGGATATGATAGAAGGAAAATGTCTCCTCTAGGTTGTGTGTGGCTTCCCATTACCATCCCACCTATCACCATTCACGTGAAGGTGATGATCTTTAACTTTCCCCTTTCTTATAACATATTTCTTGGTAGGTCATGGACTCACAATATGAGAACCATTACTTATTCTACCTGTCAATGCATTAAATTCCCTCATAATGGATCTATTTATAGGATTTAGGGTGACACTAACTATTAGAATTTTGAATGATTCTAAGACTATAGTGCCTTTAAAATTCTTACTCTTGAACCTTTGGCCAACATTCCATCTGTGAGTCTCAACATCTCAACTTTCTTGTTAATTCAACACGATGTTATAATGGGAATCCTAATCTCATTAGGAAAAATCCTCCTAACCTCTTAGATTATGATGATAATGAGCACAATGAGATTAACCTAAAGATTAAAACTTTTGATCTCTCACCTCACCTCATTTTTTAGCTTCTTACTTCCTTATAGCCTCATTATCACAAGCCTTCTTGTGATGATATTCCCATAGTCTTAACTAAGACTTAGAATTTTATTCAGCACACTTCCTTAGATGACAAGATCATCCCTAATTATGTCATTAATATTCACACCCTAGATTATGTTGATGATTATTCCCTAGATGATACATTTCAAGGTTATCTTGTGCATGCTCATGATACCATGATTTTCCATTATCATTCTTATTTACTTGAGTATTTTTGCATATCTTCCTATATTCATTTATAGTTCCTAATTTTAGTATTTTTACTCTTTATTTTAGGGTAGAGATGGCATTAACACCTAAATTTTTTGAGGAGAATCATAAGAGTATGCTCATGGATCATGTTATGATCAGGCCTTACCACTTTGATAGGTACCCTAATCACTGTAGTTGGTTTACTCCTAAGATTAGTGTGACCCTCCTTAGATCTTATATATATCCCAGTACTCCCTTAGTAGAGACCTTAATTAAGCCTCTTCCTATTCCTACTATAGTTGATATGGTTATTTCTCCTACTCTCACTAAATCTACCCCTGCTTCTCATCCCATTCCTCCTTTCATTAATCCTAATTCCATTCCTCCTCCATCACCAACTTCCCTTGGTGATGGTTTTCTTCCCTTGCCTCAGAGGTCTCTACTACCCACCAAATGGATTGATGAGTCTTCTCTAGCTTCTTCCACTCTTATTACATATCCTTCTATGAGTGCTTCTATTATGACCACTCACAAGCACATATGTTTCTTACATGGGATAGATAATCATTCTTCTACTCATTATCACAAGTTACAATACTATATTGATAATTTACATCCTTCCTCTCTTTCCTTAGAAAAATCCATGCCTCCCTTAAATATTTTATCTAATATATACCTAAGTATGGTGAGGTCTATTGTTTGTGGCACCAATTTGGCACCCATCACACTGATTGTTACCAGATCCTTTAACAACACCTTAAAGATCACCTTATAGTTTTTCCCAGACCTTCTTCCATTCCTCCCATAGGTCATTCCCATAAGAAGGATTATCCTTATTCTCCCATGGTTCCACCTCTAATGATTTCATCCCCTCCTATGGTCCTTTCATCACCTTCTATCCTTCCACCCATGATTCCTTCACCTGTAGACCTTCTCTCACTTATGGATCCTTCTCCACCTATGATTCCTTCACCCATGGATCCTTTTCCACCAGTGATTCATGTATCTCCCATAGATCCTAATCCCACACATTATCTTGAGCATCCCTTCCCTAATTTCCCTCCTTAGCATGATCCATCAAATATTCCTACTTTTAAGTTGAGGAGACTAAAAGAGAAGTATTTTCCTAATTTTCATTGAAGATTAATGAGACATTAGTTATAGTTTGTATCTAGCTTCATAGAGATTTATTTGATGTCCTGTATAATGTGTGTGGGAAGATTTATTAGTATTTATCAACACATGCATGGTGATTTTACATTTACATTTTGATTGGATGTGTTCCCCAATTTTATTTTTATCTATTTGCTATATTATTTGATGTTGTGTTAAATTCAAATTTTTTATATAGTGATTTTACCTTTTGTACTATATCTTGATTTTGTTGTCATTTATATTTATGATTGTATTTATTTATCATTTATTTCTCTTTATTTATTGATTTTTTATCAAAACTCTCTTCTTATGTCTTTATGATTATTTGATTTTTTATCTCTATTTTTCATGGATAATTGTCATTATGACTTGGTTATACCAACCTTGTTCCCTTTCATCATGTTTTCTATTACCATGTGACTAGTTAGCAAACAATTCATCTCATTATACTTTCCTTATACTGATCGACCTTTGGATCTCCTTTTTCCCTTCTTCCTTTTTTGTAAACTAAGTATATACATGATTGAGACTTGATATTACATGCTAGTTCATTATTAAGCCTAAGTGTCCTAGTTAGTCTTTTTCTTTAGTTACTTAGCTTCCTTTAGCCTTATCCTAAAGATCATTCATGTGTATCACTACATATCTCATGATTGGTAATTCCAAATCCATATGGATGAGGAATATTAAAATTACATAAAAAGTTAAAATCAAAAACATTTTATGAAAGGAAATGATATAAAAGGCCAAAATATTCTTAAAAGTCAAATCATACTAAAAGACATGATTCAAATCACATATCCTTCTTCTAGTCTATGATCAAACTCCATAGTTGGCATCATCATAGAGTTAAGGTCCTTTTGGGTGTGATAGGTTAGTATATTGGAAAAGGATAATAAAAATATCTTTTAGTGCTACCTACTCTCTCATGTAAGTACCCAATTTTTTTAATAGACCAACAACTTTGTAAGGGGTCCTAAGGAATGAGGAACACATCGTGGGAAGGTAGGTCCATTTCAAATTTTATTGTACCAATATACCTTCATGAGTTGATCTTAGTATCACAACTAATTGCTTACAAAGCTTTGTGCCTATAACTAACAAGTTTCCTTTGTATATTGATGGTCACTAGTCACTTCATGTCCTTAGTATGCCTCTTCCCTCCTAAGGTCTTCTCATAAGATGCCTAAATCTTGATTTTTACATTATCTTTTTCATTCCCTATATCCCTCATATTTCCTATTGAAAAATATTATTTTGTCTACTAATCACTCCCCTCGGGATTTCATTTATGAGTTACTTTATAATACCATGGATAGGACTTAGCCATCCTCAAAAATTACCACCTTTTTCTTTCCTATTACACACATATTTTATTACCTATTTGTATTATTTATTACAACCTAGTTGTGTTCTCTTTGTGAGTTATAGTGTAAAACTACAGATAGGACCAAACATTCTTCATAAAATTTTCCAATAATAGAAGTCACAAACAAAATTACATGTGTCAAATATGAGATAAGATGTGATTTATCATGAAGTTACACATAATTAACATACTTCCCAACTTGATTTAGTGTATTTTATGCTTACTTCATTTCTCTTTTACTTTTTATCTTCGTATTTTCTGAGTGCATGTAGGAATACAACCATTTCTTGAATTTTTCATACTTCCCAGCTTGAATTAGTGTGATAAATTTGAGAACAATCTTTTTCCATTTTTTTTCTCTTATACTTCCCAACATGATTTAGTATAATTAATTGATGTAATTTAATTATTTTTATACCATTTGTGCCCTTTTACATACCTTCCATTTTATTACATTGTCTTCATATTCCCAATGTGATTTAGTATGATTTTACTTGTTTTAATTTGGTGAAAAAAAATTTCACTTTTATTTCAAAACAAATTCTTTTTTTACCATCACTTGGTTCTTTATACTTAGTCATTTTTTTGTTAATACACATTTCCTAGCTTGAAATAGTGTGTAGTACATTTTTTTGATTGATTATATTTTACCAAGTCCTTTTTGCCTATTTATTTTGAACCATGCATGTGTTATACATAGTGCTAGAAAAGAAACTACATCTCATATATTTCCTATAACATATAAAACAACAACTAAATACATGTTATAGAAATAAATATATCTAAATCATCAACAACCACAACCATAATGATGAAAACTTACACAATCAAAATCAATATGACAAAATGATACATCATATATATATATATATATATAGAGAGAGAGAGAGAGAGAGTTTTTGATACACCAAGTACAACCATATATATGATGCTACAACTTTATGGTTGGGCTCCATCCTATCTATCTCATGTCCTAACCATGCTACCTTCTGAGGCTTTGATTTGAATCCTCCAAATAGTACATTATAAAGAGGCGATCTAAGATCTTAGTCCCTCTACCTATCTTTATAGTTGCACTATCTACACATATGCCTATGCCAACTAGTCAGGGTCATTGTGTGTTCCTATGTCATCTACATCACTATATTTAAATGTGTAGCTCTCTCCTTTGTTAGGGCCTTCTATGACCATATCTCACTTGCACCCATCTTTGTTGGTGGCTGAATCTTCTCTCTATTTACCTATATCTACCTCACTACCTCCCTTGCTAATCTGAACCTACTCACTTGAGTTGGGGTAGATGGTACACTAGGGTCCTCTAATAAAGTAGGTTCATATAGCTATAGAGTCTCATCTAGGACATCATGGAGTGATCCCCTCATAAGGGACCCCTATCTCTCCTCCTTATCCTCAGTTATGCCTACAAAATCACACCTAGATAAATATTAGATCATTGTTATATCTCACAATATCTATCACTAGTATCTATTTCAAAATAAAAAATTAAGCGATAATTTAATCATATTTCCTACCTATATATATATCAACCACTATGGTACTTCCTATATTCCAAAATTTTCAATTTTTAGCTATTTTTTACACTAATTTCTACAGGTTTGCCTAGTGTTCTTCATATTAGACGCTTTTATTTTCTTTTTTAGTATAATTTCTTTATCTATAGCACTAAGGTAAGTAAGGTATGTGTTTTTTAGTTATATCCTTTCATTTATATTATTTTCTACTTACTTCACTTAACTTAACATAAATATTGTGTGTTATCATGTTCTATCTCCTAAAGCACCATCCTATGTTGCACTTACATGACACGTGATGGGTTTTAAGTGGGTAATATGTATACACATAATATTTTCAAAATTTTATCACTTACTGACACTTTGTATCTTATATGAACCCATTGAGTCTCAATATATCTAAGTGCATACCTTAAGGGGTGCACTGAGAAAGGGGTGGGAAAACAATTAGTGATTTGTATCATTATTGTCCATTTTTACACTTACCATATACACACTTGTGTCCTAAACCATTTAACCTAAGATTATTTTTCTTAGTTTTACCCATTCCAAACATTTGTCATATCATTATCCTCTTTTTCTCACCTTGACCCCCTTCTGCCGGTTGACTATACAAGGTTGGTTGGGTCAACCATGTATAGTTTTCAACCTTTGATTACTATATAAGGTTGATTGGGTCGACCCTATATTATTTAGGGATATTTTTCACTTGGAATTTTGTTATTAATTTAGCCTACATAGCTTGGGACCTAGCGATTTACCTCCCAAAAACATATAGGGTTGATTGGGTTAACCCTATATAACTAAAATATTTAGAAGGATTTAGGGAAAGATATACCCCTATATAGAAGTTCATTTATAACCATTTTAATATTAAAAAAAAAACAAGAATAAGAGCAAACAAACATCTACTTATGGACCATTCTACTTGAGGAATAAATCTTAGACTTCCATACTTTCTTTGGAGATATGGATCTTGTCTTGTGTAGAAGTCTTTTGGATGCATACATAGGTTTTATATCCTATAGACAATTTTTCTTTGTATCCTTACATACCAATAGAATATCTTTCAAACCACCTTGGCCAAGAGAGATATTAAGGCTCAATGGGTTTGTTTTCAAGGTAAGTATTCCTAAATTTATTTATCCTTTATAAGAGTAGATAGATAATGTAATTATGTTTTTCTCCTATGCATTAAGATTTTGTATACATTGATGTGATTATATGTTTTTTATGCATGTTTAGTTTTTTTTGTTTTTAACACCAACCCCCATTTTGTGTCAAAAGCTTTGGTGTGTACTAGACTAGATTTAATTTCTTGTTTATTAGAATAGAGTAAACATTAAAGCTATGAATCTTTTAGGGTTGTTGCATGATTGTGTTATAATATAGGAATTTTAACCCTTCATATCATGGTGTATTGTGAAAAGTGATCCATAATTAGGTCTAGTAGATCCCCATCTTGGTCATGCTCCCACTTAACAAATATATTCCTAATCAGAAGTGTATGTATGCTCTATCTTTTCTGAGTCAAGATTAATTTATAGACATGATGCATTCTTTATTTCATACATTTACCATTTATCCAACCTATGATGATAACTATGTCATGGCCCAAGCTAAATATCAAGACTTAGATGCTAAACATTATTAAAAAACCTTAACTCAAATACATGATTTCAAATGGGATGTTCACACCATTTCTATAGATTCTAAATTAGCTCCTGAAGGTCATGTATCTCTTAATAATTTTCCACTTCTTGACACTCCTTGAGAAATAGAAAAAATCTTACCTTTCAAACCTCCAAAATTTCTTGCATATTATCTATCACCCATAGATTCTGTCAATACACCTGATTCTTACCCCATCAAAGAAACTAATGATATACCGGTTTCATCTGATCAACCTACTCCTCCTAGTCCCAATATTACATTACATGACAAGGCCACAATTGTCCATCATATACACTCTAAATATGATATCCATTGTAATCAAATTCTAGATACTAAAGTAGATGTTGAGTATTTTGGTCCTCTTCCCACTCTATCTAGCATTGAAGTTATTCTTGAATTAATTTATGCCCTAGAATCTCAAATTATTTGGAAACATTACAAACTTGGGGATTTGAAAAACAAATCCCTTGATTTTAATAACTTTATCACTAGAATCAAACCTAAATTTAATCTAATTTCTTCTTTACCTGATGCACCATACCATTTCTAAGATAGCAATACTATGCTTATTGAAGAAACTACTCATATTGAATATGGTACTCCATCATGCCATTGACCTACTACCATTTATCACAAACTTTCACCTGATGAATAGGATAACTTTAGTTTATTTTTTGATAAATATCATGAAATTTTCACCTAGTCCTATGAGGACATGCCTAGTATTGACATTAGAATTTTGGTGCACAATATCATCACTTATCCCCATGTGAAAAATGTGCATCAAAATCAAAAAAAATTTCCACCTGAGGTTTCCACCTTTTGTCACAAAGAAATGATCAAACTTCTTGATTCTAAGTTTATCAAACTAATAGATTATTCTAAATGGGTCTATAACATCATTATTGTTAAAAAAAATGTCACCATCATCATTTGCATTTACATCAATTTTCATAATCTTAATCTTGATTTTATCAAGGATATTTTTCATCTACCTTCAATAGATGTCATTATTAATTCCACAGTGGGCTATGAAATGTTACCTCTTATGGATGGTTTCTCGAGCTATAATTAAATTCACATTTCCCTCAAGGACCAACATAAGACAACTTTCACCACAAAATAGGGCACCTATTGCTATGTTAAAATGCCCTTCAACCTCAAAAATGCTAGAGCTACTTATCAAGGGGCAATGACTCATATACTTCATTATCTTATCCACAAAATTATAGAAACCTATAAGGATGACCTCATTTGAATTCTAAGTGTTTCAAGACTCATATTTATAATATTTCCATCATATTTGATCATCTTCTTAAATACAAAGTTAGATAAAATCCTTACAAATGTGTCTTTAGTGTGACATATAGTAAACTATTAGGATTCTTAGTCTCTCTCCAGGGCATCAATGTTGACCTTACTAAGATTAACACTATCATCAATATGCCCATCCCTCAATACACTATAGATATTAGCACTTATCTTGATAAACATGGGGAAATTAGATGATTTGTCCCTAAAATGGCTTACCATATCTATTGCATCAATTCTCTTCTTAAGAAAGGTAATGCTTTAAAATGGATAAACCCTTGGCAAAAACCATTTGATAATATGAAATAATAATTATTTCACCCACCCACTCTTCATCCCCCTTCAAATAATTGACCTTTGATCCTATATAACTCTTCCACACCCATATCAATTGAGAAAATTCTTGACCAATAAAATGATATTGGAAGAGAATATGTCATCTACTACATTAGTTGAGGCCTCATTGATTATGAGAAATGTTACACAAAATTTAAACATGATTGCCTTGCCATATATTTTTTAGCTAAAAACTTTGAAATTATATGATTTATCATACCACTTATGTTATTATTCATTTTGATTCCCTTCATCACTTATTCTCCAAAACCTTTTTTTCTAGAGACAGAATTAGAAAATGGATGATCCTTCTCATAGAATTTGATCTCCAAATTGTTATTAAAAAGGCTATTTAAGGACAAATCATTATTGATAAACTTATCATAGCTCCTATGCCCACTACCAATCACCTTCAAGATATTATTCCCAATGACAATATTCTCTATATTGAAGGTCTCAACCAAGCTACATACCTTAAATAGTACTTCCATAACTTCACTATTGAACTTAAAGCAAATAATCTTGATGAAACCACTATCCTCCTCGATACTAATAAACCTAAAGTAGTTATCAAAGAACTACATGAAATTAATGTCAATTTACATGAAGATACTTAGACCCTTTACTTTTATGGTTCTAAATGACTTTAAGGAGTTGGAGAAAGTTGTATTCTTATAATACCTCTTGGAAAAATCATCCCTTTATATGGTAGATTATGAATATTTGATCTTAGGCATGCAAGTTGACCTTGATTTAGATATCCAATACCTACATGATTTAGATGATTCTCAACCCATTTTACACCAAGTCAATAATTATTACTAGTTTAAAAGCAAGAATCTCATTTATTATCATCAAACTATAACTAATCTTTCCAAATATTTCATCTCTTTTACCATCGAGCCTATCCCTCATGATCAAAATTTTATTATTGATTCCCTACCTTCTTTAACATCTCTCATTTATCTATAAAAATTTCTTATTGATCCTACATTTCTTATCTAAATAATAAAGTATCCTTATTCTATTCAAACAAATGATTCAATAATATGCCACATAGAGGTGATCACCATTCAACATATCCCATGGTACAAAGACATCATTCAATTTCTAGAACATCAAACTTATCCTCTAAACCTTAACTCCTATAAAAAGAATCACATTTTTAAACAATATTTTAATTATGTATTTCAATATAACATCCTATATTATCATAATGCTAAAGGTACCTTGATCTAATATGCCATTAAATATTATGTCCCTCTTCTTCTTGAACAATCACATGGGGGCATTTGCAGTGGCTAGTGTAGCAGAGATGATACAACTATTAAATGCTTATGTATGGGATAATTTTGGACCACTCTTGAGAAGGATGGAATCAAATTTTATAAAAAATTTACTCCTTGTTAGTTACATGATGATTTAATTCATTAAGCTTTAGCCAAACTTCAAACTGTCAAATCTCCTTGGCCATTCTCCATGTGGGGATTAGATCTTATAGGCAAATTACTTTGATCTCAAGATGGGAATGTCTTTATAATCATAGCCACTAAATATTTCACCAAGTGGGTTGAGGCTATGCCCCTTTTTAACATCACCAGTATCACCATCTCAAAATTCATCCTTCATAAGATCATTTTATACTTTGGTGTCTCTCATACTATCATTTTATATAATGGTGGTAATTTAAAAAACAAAGATGTCAAATATCTCTATGCTAAATTTAAAATCCATCACAAATTTTCCACACCCTATAATCCATAATGTAATGGAAAAACTAAGGCCACCAAAAAAATTATTAATAAAATTCTGTAAAAGATAATTTTTGAAACATGCATGGATTGACACCTTCATCTCTACCCTACTCTTTGGGCCTATCTAACTAGTATTCATACTGCCACTAGGACAATGCCATTTTTTCTAGTCTATGGTTCTAAACTAGTCATTCCATTAGAATTTGAACTTACCTCTCTCTTTATATCTCTTCATGGTATCATACTTGATGAAGAATTATGGGAATATTACCTTCATGCTCTTTATCTCATTGAGAAACACTATCTTTTTGCTTTGCAACATAATTGACAATACAAGGCCCATATTACAAAATAACATAAAAATGAGTTAAAGTTAACACATTTAATGTTGGTGATCTTGTCCTTAAATTCGACTACACTTATGATAAAGAAGTTAAATACACCCAAAAATGCTAGGTCCCTTATTCAAATACATTCATGGTCCTAGTACTTACCACCTTCAAACCAATGAAGGTCATATTTTCAAAGAATCCACCAATGCAAAATTCCTCAAGATATATTTTACTTAAATCTTTCCCTTCTTTTTCATAATTTATATATGATATATATCTAAAAAAAAATTAAGATACATGAGTCTCACCCTCAGCAAATACTCATTATTTTCACAAACCTTAGTCCTTTCTTTTGATCTTTTGGTTTCCCTTTTTCTCATGAGTTGCATTGTAAAACCATAGATAGGATTTGGTCTTCCTCATGATGAAATTTTATCCTCTTTGTCTCCTTACTTTTTACACACTTTTTGATAGTCCTTGGGTTTATATTTGTGAGTTATAGTGTATGACCATGTATAGGACCTAGCCTTCCCCACAAATACCATTATTTTCTTATCCCATTTGTTTTTTCACATGCTTTGTTCACCCTCATGGGTTTTTATTTTATGATTTATAGTGTAAGACCATGTATAGGACGTATCCTTCCTCATAAAATCACCATCTCATCATTAATTTTTCTAGAATGTATTTGGAAATGGTTATGAATTCTTGATCTTTGTTTTGAGCTCTAGATTTTTCTTCATTTGATAGATGAAATTTGCACAACAATCTATGTTAGCATGTTTTCCTACATTACCCTCATTATTACTATAAATAATCACACTTTACCATCATTTTATGCATTTTTTACCCCTTATCACATTTTTTTTGATTCGAAGTAATTAAAATTGTTTCATGTTTCATTACTCTTGAGTTTCTTTACATTCATTCTATATTGGATAAAGTAAGGTCAAAGTCAAGATAGAATTTTTATTTCACCTAAATTTATAAGACTCTTAGACACCATTCTCTCTAAGTTTCTCTCCCTTAAAAACCAAGTCCTAAGTATTCAAATGAAAGTCATGTTTAACACCAATGTTTGGTTTTCCAAATCCATATGGAGGAGGATTAGAAAAAATCCATAAAGAAAGTTAAAAGACAAATCATTTGAATATATATATATATATATATATAAGCTAACATACAAATTTAAAAATTTAAAATCACACTAACAAATGTGACTACAAGCACATGTCCTATCTCCAATCGAAGCTCAAACTCCATAGTTGGACTCACAATAGAGTCTAGGTCGATTGGGGTGTGGTATGATAGTATAATGGAATATGAGAATTCAAAAAACTCTATAGTGCTAGCTATTTTGTCACACAAGTACCCAACCTTTTTAGGAAACCAATAGCTCTATAAGGGATCCTGAGGAATGGGGAACGCATTATTGGAAGGTAGTTTAATTTTACTTTTCATGCATATAACCTTCATGGGATGATCTATATACTCCATTTGTTGACCTAAGAATTATGTGGCTAAGAGAAATTATTCTGAGTCCTTAGGTCAAAATTTATCTTATTTTGAAACTTTGATAAAGAGTTCCTCTACCTTAGTTTTTCTTTCATTCTCCCCTCCACCCATTTCATTTCCACCTTGATAGGCATGTGTAATTCTAAATTTATTTTCTATTCTATAATTCCTTCTTCTACACATATTAAAAACATGTTATCACTATTTATTTTAGTTTAATCTATCATTAAAGCAAAAAAAATATATTTGAGTGATTATGTATTACTTTCTTTACACCATAGATGTATATTTATAGACATACCTTGATTTATTTTACCATTTATCATCATTATACCACCTTTTTTATAGACACCTAAGTCCATGTCTACTTTCATGTACTTTTTCCATTATTTTGTGAGGTTATCTTGTTACTCCTCACTCACCGATGTTGTTTTCCTTTTTATGTAGCTTTTTCCATTGATGATTGAGTAGGGAATATTATTGTTCACTCATCAATGTTGTTTTACCATTTTGTGCTTTCTCATCTTTTTTTAAGTAAGGATTTTTATTGATTTCATATTTATGTTTGATTACCATACTTTTTTAAAAGTATCTTTGGTTTTAATTGGTGAGTTTTACTTTCTTACTTAAGGTTTACTTGCTAGATTTTTTCAATCTTTAGTAGCCTTGGATTTTTGGTTACCTGATTCACTCTAAATTTTGACTTGGTCATTTATTCTAACGTAACACTTATCACCCTTTCTTGAAAAATTTCCAAGTATATCCCATCCAAATAACACTAATTATCATGTCTTTCCTACATTTTTTTATTTTTCTCTTTGATTTTGTATTTTTGGGTTTATCAAAACTAGTCTTTCCGCCCTCCACAATCAAACCTAAAAACATAGTAGACAACCATCCAATGATAAAGTTAAGTCAAGGTACATAAACACATTTATGTTTTAGTTATTTCCCTTTCAATAATTTAATTTAAGATATTTTTCCTTTAAAATACTGTAACTTATTTTATCCTCAGCTTTGTGTGTTACCATGTTCTTTATCGAAGCACCATCCCCTATTTTACCTAAGTGACACATGATGAGCTTCAAGTGGGGAATATGTATACACATAATATTTTCAAACTTTATAAATTATTGATGTCTTATATCTTACAGAACCCCATTGAGTCTTAATCTCTTTGATTACATGCTCTAAGGGGTGCACCAAGAAAGGGGTGGGTAGACTATTGGTGCTTCATAAGATTATTGTCCCCTATTTACACTTATTACCAATATAACAAGCTCCTAAAAACATACCCCTAGGTTGTGAATCCTCTTTTTAACCCTTATCTAATCATTTTCCACCTTCATTAGCCATGTCCCTAAGCTAAACCCCTTTTTGGTAGTTTCCAAGACTATGTTGACTGTGTCAACTTTATACACTTATTGACAAAACTTATTAAGGGTCTAGGTTAACCCTTGGTTGACCTAGTCTATGACCTAGTGATTTTTTGTCAATAATGATATTAGGTCAATTAGGTTAAACTCATTGGCTAACACTTTTATAAGGGTTTAATTTTATATATTCCTATATAAACATATCTATTTCAACATTATTAGAGAGTAGACAAGAGTTATTATTGATTTGTTTACAATCTACTCTTCCACCATTCTACTTGAGGAGTTTTAGCTTAGGTTTATACTTGGAGAAGAATATAGTATTATGGAGAAGTCTTGGATACTTTGGAATTTTTTAGTAATTCTTACAAATCAGAATAACCTCTTATAAAGAACTTTTGGCTAAGGGAGAGATTGATTCTCAATAGGTTAATCTTCTAGGTAAGTATCTCTAACTTTACTCTCTCTTTAGTAGATGGAAGTATCATAAGTAATGGCTTTTGAATAATATTGGTTTTTCTCTCCATGTATTAGGGTATTACATATACATAGATTAATTAGGATTCTCTTATGCATGTTTACTTTCATTTGTTTACTAACACCCACTTTGTGCCACAAGATTTGTTGAACACTAGATTATACTTTTGATTATTTTAATAAATATGAAAACATAGGACCTAGTTAGGGTTATTGCATAGTTTTGCTTGGCTAGAGGATTTGAAACCCTCCCTAGTGATATTATTGTGGTAAGGGATCCCCTGATTAGGTTTAGTAGATTCATATTGGTCATGACCCGAATTATCTAATAAATCCCTAATTAGAAGTGTCAGTAGGATCTATCTTCTCTGAGCTAGGATTAATTTGTAGATCTAACTCATTTATTGTTGTATATAAATACTTCATTAATTTGTGGTAGGTTTTTAAAACTAAAGTGACCTATATAATTGAAGTATCTACTCAAATACAAAGTATGTTATACACATGTAATTTTAAATATTTCTCCTTTACTCTATAAATTTCATTTATATAATAAATGATGGTGGAAGGGATGGTGTGGGGGTGTGGGGAAATGTAGACAAATAAATTTAGTCACATGCACTCAAATAAATGAATTGTATTCACCTTTCCTCTAATCCATTTATTTATATGTGGGTTTGAATTTTTGTTTTCCATTATTACTATATAAAACATTCAATGTCAAATGATTAATATATCTAAATAGACCTTCATACTATTCCCTAAAAAACACAGTTGGCTATGTTCTTCCTAGACAAGTATAGACTAGCATTATAGGGGCACAATGTGATTGTATGCATTTATATTGGTCACATCCCACATGAATTAATAATATTTTCTAAATTTTAAATTATACATTTGGGTCTTCTCATATGTTTCACAAGGCTAGATAAATGAAAATTTCAAAATATTCTCCTATAAATACATATCAAGGGTCATTCATTTTCCCCATTAGCTATTCACTTGGTATAAACATGTACACTTATCCACATTGAGTAAATCTAACCTATTCTACCCAAATTATAAATTCATAAGGAGTGATCATATTCCAAACTAGGATCCCTTTCAATTAATTTAAGAACTATCATTGTCAAGTATCATATTCATATAATATTTTTATACATATATCCAAAGGATCACAATCACAAATTCACTGAAGGTGGGAGAGATATGTGGGATTGATTTTCATCTTTAAAGTATTGGATATGTAGGAATTGATCAATAATCAAGGGGGTAATTAAATTTATCTTGACCCATTACACTCCCCTCTTTTTCTTTTAGGTTTTCAAGCTATTAAAATTCCTTAAGAGTTTCAAAGATAATATAATACATGCAAGGCTTTTTGTGTGGCCAAACCCTAAGTTTAATATCTCAATATTTTCCTCATATATAAATATAACATTTATAATGATAATTTTATATTCACAATCATACCAAATAGGTCCATGGTGAATAGATTCAAGTGCATTGTGCTACCATCTACCTAATGTGCTCCTATTGAGAAACATCTTCTACTTATACTTATGTTTTGTCATTTTTAAATTATTAATTTTTGTTTTTTCTTTCCTAATGTCTATCAAAGTTATCTTAGACAAGTATGTGGCTAATATACGAGAGCACAGTACATCACTATCCTCTTATAGAGGACCTATCTAATCTTATTTTTCATTCTTGATCCATATATCGATCATGTAAAATCATCTCTTATTTTTATTTTCATAGTCCAATAATCAAAACAATAAAAAGAGATCAATGTATGAGCTAATTATTATTCCTTAGTGTTTTACAAAAATAACAATTAAAATATTTAACACCTTTTTCAAAATCAAAATAGTTAATTATTTTATCTCTATCATTCTAATATTTGAAGGTTTACACCTATATAATAGAATTGAAACACTATTTTAATCAATTCATTCATTTAGTGTTTTATCAAAAATAGGGTAAAATAAATCTTATAGGTTGATTTTTCTCCAAAAAAGGAATCATCACCATCATATTATTCATATTCATAGAACCATTCCTTCACATGAGCCATATGATATGAAGCTTTAGGTTTGATCAACCACACATCATTTTGTTACCAATATGGCCCAAAATCTAATTCAAGATCATTATTTCCTCCACTAAAAGTGATTTTCAAGTTCCTTATTCAACCTTAAGCTCAATAAAAATAGTTTTCTTACATTTTTTTCTTACCATAATCACATCAATCTTAAACATAGTACTTTTACACATTCCATTTTATAACACCATGGATCCACATACCATTTTGCACCCATATATATTAAATAATACTTATATATTGGCATCATTCATTTTGATCACATGATCAGATTCATCATAAGGCCAAGAATGTGTAAAATACTTAGGAGTCTTGATCTTCCAATCTCTAAATCTCAGCTTCACCATTCCTCTACCCATAACCTTATAGGTTGATTTTTCTATAAAAAATACATCACAACCAACATATTATTCATATTTTTTAAACCACTCCTTTATATGATTCATATTAGAAGAGGATACAAATTTGATCAACCATACATCAATGCATGCACACAAGCTTAAGGCTATTAGATATACAACTCTATCTCCATCAGAGGGGATATTCTTATTTGAGGATTGCATAACATCTAATGGTTTTCCATTTTAAACATTTTTATCTCTATAATCCTTATTGAATTATCCTATATTCCTACATCCTAATACTTCTTCAAGGACCTTTACAGAGTCTTATATCTTTATCTATACTTAGATCACTTATCTCCAATATTCCACTTGCCTCTTTATTTTAGGAAATTTTGCATGGCTAGGGCATCAATCATATAATAAATTTCCATAATTTTTCACCTCATCCCATTTGAAAATATAATTAAGACCACGTATTTCATTTATAATTATGATGTGGTATTATTGATTGCAATTACTATATTATCCCACTAGTTTGGAAAAGAGAAAAATAATGTGATACATGCATCTTATTCATTCATGTTAACATCTAAGGATGAAAATAAACTAACCATAGTGATGAAATCATTTAGGTGTTGTGTACTAGAGTCACCATCTTTCATTAGCAATGAGCATAGCTTCTTTCACAAAAAAATTGTTTAATAACAACTTGAATTGGTATAACATTCCCAACGTATCTCATAAATGCTTCATACTCTTTTTAGTCAAGATATTTAGTATCAATTAGAGACATAATATGATAGATATTCTCACTTTATTATCAACTTTTTCCTCTTCCTTCGGTTTCATTCTACTACATATTACATCTACAATAATAATATATTGATCTATGTGTATTAAGAAATCATTAATTTTGAGTTTCCATAACTCAAAATTTTGACCACTACATTTCTCAATTTATTTTTTGTGCTTCTAGACATTTTATCCACATATTATTCTTCCACAAAAGCTCCCACTTCAAATAATTTGTCTATCATAAGTTACTCTAATTTCTAAAAATCTCATAATTAGGTTATGATACCAAATTTTGGAAATAATATTGTTCACAATGAACAAACATATAGGATAGTTATTTTAATGAAAATATTGCATAGTCAAGTATAAATACATGTAGACAAATTTTTAACTTAGAAAAAACTTTTGTGTAAAAAACTAATGTTTAAGTATAATTTCTCCATTCAGATTTCACTAACCATTGAGTCATTTTTCATTGATTTTACTCTTTATAATTTCTATGATTATTTGTGTGACTTCATAACCTAATGGACAAGTTACTTTTATAGGTAATTTTCATGGAATGAATTTTTAAAAGAAAATTCATTGACCCAATCTTGTGATTAAATGACTTAATTAAATATTTAATTATTATTTTTATAGTTAATTAATTTTAAATAAAGTCATAAGATAAGGGCTGAGGAAGAGCATTTAGAAAGTGATGCATTATTTTTAGAATTAACATTATATTTTAATTAAAAAATAAAAGTTTTATTTAATATTGTAAAAAATTCCAAATAATAAAATCAAACATGAGCAAACTCTAGTTAGATTAAAATTATATCTATGTTGATTTAGTGCAATTGATGGATTTATAACTTCCTTTGTGGGTGGAAAGATGTATAAAAGAGAAAATATAGATTTTTTAAAAGAGGTTTTCTTATTTCCTTAAATCTATTAGAGAAGATTTAGCTACAACTTTGTATGTGGTATATGTACTTTTCAAGATTTGAGCAATGGAATGCAAGAAAATAGGTGAGATAAATATTTGGCTTTGTGGATTTTTTTGCTCTTTATTTTATAAATTTGTGTTTATACTTGTAGATATATAAGCCACTAAAATCTTCACTTTTTTTGGTTATGTGAAACTCAAGGTCTTTCTAGACTTTGTGTTGAAAATCTAAGTTTTGAGGATAATTTGTGCTCATAAACAATCCTTTTGTCCCTATTACATTTGTTTCTCCTAATTCTATTTTTGTGTGAGAGAAATAATTACCAGCCATTTCATTTAATTTTGAATTATTATAGTATTTATATATATTTATTTTTTCATGGATTTCTCACCTTCATTTCCACCCTCCATTATTCTCTCATTTTCATCTTTCACCATTTCTAAATTTTGTTTCATTTTTATGCTTTATGAGTAAAATTACAAGCATATATAGAAAAAATACTATAATCATCAGATGGTGTTTCCCATCTCAAACATAGAGTAAATTAGCCATATAAATGGTGATTTATCCATTTTCTACAAAATTTATGTCACAATATGTTGGGCAAGTCATAAAACTAAGATAAACCCAAATTATAAATTTTTGAAAAAATGTTTTTATGACTCTACTAGAGATCATATAGTGCATTCAACTTATAAAATTTGAAGGGAATATTTCATTTTTAAAATAATATTAGAACCTATTGAAATGAATCTTATAAATGATGTAATCAGTCCATCCTTTTGATATTTTGAGTTTTTATATCATTGCCCAATGTCTTATTTGTGATTGCCAAAATATTAAAGGAACCCAAAGTAAGGGCTGATTGGATTCTTGTAAGTAATGATGTAATGATAAATTATTTATTATTTATTTCTAGTTTTTTAATTGGGTAAAAATTACATGTTTTACATGGATCATGTAACCATAGTTTTTAAATAAGTTAGCATAGCAATGAAGAAAAATAGACATGCCAATATTCTAGACTAGCTAGAAAAACATAACTCCAAGAAACCTACACCAAATTTATACCAAAAATTAACTAAAATAATAAATAGACTATGATCAATGTTAAGCACAAGATTCTTATTAGTCATAATAATTCACTAGTGTGGCCAGATCAATAAGCTCTTTATCTTCCTTAGTTTTGTCTTTTAGAGTTTATCCATGAGTTCATCTACTCGATCCTTCTTCCTTATGCAGCTATTTATTATTTTTACAATGGGATTTAGGTGTGTTTCTAGTTGTTATTCCCTAAGGTGGGTTGTATTTATTACCATTCATAATACATATTCTTATTTCCCTTTTCTTGAGACTCTTAAGAGGGGTAGTGGCAGGCACATACGCCACTATCACTCCTTTTTCCTTCTTGAGAGGAATAGTTTTAATCCCATAAATTTGTGAGCCAACCCCAATTTAATACTAGTCTCCCAATCATTTGATTTTTTTTTACCTCTTCTTTTGATTCATTCCATTATTTTATCTATTTTATGATAAGCCTTCCCTAGTGTTTTAGCTTAACCTTCAACTCCATTAGTTTCAAATTATAGGTTAAATGAAGGCCTAAGGTGTCTTTTATCTCACTCTTATCATTATATTCCTTTGGAAGAGACTGATAAGTATTTGTCCTATATTCCTACATGTTATTAACCCTCTTCTCTTTGGGACTCTGAGGAGTTTGGGCTTTGAATTTTCCATATTTGGCCTAAGGTATTATTTCCACTAAGTGGGACTTTTCAGAATGGACCTCATTCTAGGATTTTATGAATGATTCATGAATTCCCTCCATAATATTATTAGACTTTTAGGGTCCTACTTAAAATACTCTATGACCTCATTATCCATCAGTAGCACTTCCTTCCCTCTTATAAATTTTGCTAAGAGGAAAATTAAATCTTGGTGGATGAGATAACTTGTAGGATCTAGACACCATTATTTCAATTGATTTGAATAGTAAATAAGGTAAGATTATTTTTTATCCTTTAAATTTATTTAAAATTATAAAGTGATGAGAGAATATGACATGAAATTTACCTTCAAGAATTATATATTTCATCATCTAGAAGCAAATGTATGACCAATAATTTGGAAGATTTATCCTTGGGAAGCCTTTATTGAAGAGTTTATTCAGGACTTGTTACTTCATTTATTTATACTTAAATTCTTTGGTTCCCTTATAACTCATTCTAGTCACCTCCTCAATCAATTCTTCTAATATTTTTATTTGTATTCCTCTCACTTGCACTTTTATGTGGTGCCAGCCTGGTGAAAAAATCTAATTCATGAGATTGTTTATGATCCTAAGAGAGTAAAGTTTTCAAAATATTTCTATGTAGATGAAAAAACCGAAACAAGAGAAATTTTCCCACTTCAAAATTTACACAAGGTCAATAAAATGATAAAATAAGAGTTTCATGGTGTTTGGCATGAAATTGATAATCTAAATTGTACCATGTTGAACACTCCTATAGGGGAATCAACTTCTTTATTTTGATGCTTCATAGAATATATTGATAATTAATACCAAGAGAAATAAGTCATGGAAGAATGCATTGAAAATCTATTTTTATCCTCTTTCCAAGAACATGATACAAATTAGACTTTTTAACTTTCCATCAGGTAAAGAGTTAAGGAATGGAATTTATGGTTCCATCATGTTCCAATTTATTAACTTTAGTAATTCAATATTTTTGAATGACAAATGGATATAAAAAATGGTAAATCAAAAAATTATTTTTGCAAAGCTTCACAAACCATTCAATGGAAGACTAATGAAGACACGAAAAACCATAGATTGCCATACCATATATTAAAGGTGTTTCAAAAAAAATAGCCAAGATAATGAGAAGAGTTGGTTGTCAAGAAACATTTAGGCATATTAATGTTCTTCATATGAGTACGTATTTGGAAAAATATCCTATAAATCCTAAAATACATAAATGAGTTTATCTTGTTCCATGTTTGTATGGGAAATTGTATATGGGAGAACTAGGGAGATCACTCTAAATAGAATTAAAGAACATTCCTAAACATTATTAATTATCATATTGAGTTGTCTATGTTAGACAAATACTCTCAATTCACCAAACACCATGTTAATATAGAAGAGGCCAAAAATAATTATCATAAAATAAAATTATTTAAAGAGAAAAGTTAGAGAATCCATTGAAATTTAAAAAAGAAACACAAATATAAATAGAGTTTCATGTTAAAGTACATGTTTCTTATTACCATGTTATTCAGACTTACTCATGGAAAATTACTTATTTTTAAATATAGTTTTGAATATGAATGGTCAATAAAAGTATTAATATAATTTTAATCTCTTGGAACCAACTTCCCAACTCTCCTCAGTCCATACACAGGGATAAAACATCACCTCCAGTAGTTATCCATCTCAAGTTATATCTTCAAGAGCCATCTTGTTGAAACATGAAGGTAGGTTAGTTTCAAGTTTAATAAATCAATTGATATAAATTATAAATGAACACTCAATAATATAGAGATCATTAAGGTAGGTGGAATGGTTTAGTGAACCTAGAGTCCATAAAAAGGACCAATCTTCACCTATAACCATGTAGGTAAAAGTACAATCAAGTTTTCTATTTAAAATCAATTTATCTCAAAGAAAAATAAAAGAGTTGAATTAAATATATATTATGATTGAGTAGTGTAAAACATTTTATAATGTCCTCCATTGAATATCAAGAGGAGGTTGACAAGTCAGACTTTGTCAAAATAAAATCTATAGCCATGATTCCTATAGTCAAAGAGATGGTTTGTATGTGATCACTTGAGGTCCAGTGAAGAGAAAGATCAAGAATGAAGACAAAAGGTTACACCTACTCAAGTTCATGAGGTAAAAAGGTTTGTATAGTCCTATTAAATATCCTATGTTAATCTCTTTCTTCCCTTGAGCTTAAATGTGCACCTATAGGTCTATACAGACTGTGGAGGAAAGTTGAAGATGATATGAGATTTGTCAGAAGGCCTATAAGCATTTGAAGGAATGAAAAATCAATGAGACAAGTTTGACAGTGGAAATGTGTTGGATAAGTTTAAGGAACCATCAAGATATCCTAGTAACTTATGAATTCAAAATAGACCTACAGGCCCTAGGCCTATATGTCATCATTGTAGGCATAGGTCCATTATTTTATAGATAATAAAGAACAACTGACATGAAGAACCTAACCTCTATGAGGATAAAGATAAAATACCAATAATAAGAAGAGATACACCACTTTTAAATCAAATGATAACTAATATATTTAGTTCAAAGTCTAAGAGACCACTTATAGTCCATACAAAAGATAAATCTTCACCTACATCAATGTAGGTGAAAGTACAGTCAAGAATGCTACATTAGAAGTGGTGTATGAGAGGATATTATAGGTATGAAAAGAGTTTTAACCTCTTGAGTTATCTTTAATAATATAAAAGGGGATCAAAATCCATTTTTAAAATGTGTTCTAGATCTTGTAACACCTAACCTTCACCTACAACAAATGCTGACCTATAGTAATATGCACCTATAGGATACAGTCTAGACATTTGGATTCAAGCCTAAAAAGATGGAAAATGTATGTTGAGAGAGTCATAATTATATATTGAGATTTTAAACAAGTTCATGATCCAAATTATGATATTTATATAGATTATGAAGTCATAAATAAGAAGGCAGTCAGTCAAGAATACATACATGCCTTCAGCCAGTCATGAGGTATGGATAGGTATTTTGAGGGTTCTATGGGCAATGGGTGTTAGAAATGAGATTAAAGGGCCCTTAAATGAGGAATTAAATATATTACATTGGATATATTTGTTCATAATAATCATATCTAAAAGTGTAGAATATATTCAAGATACAGAGTTTGCTAACAAAGTCATCTAGTGACTTGAAGGTTCCAATTAAGCAAGGTGACAACATGTTGATCAACAATACTTTGATGACTAATAGTGGGCTATAATGTATATATAGTGAAATTAGGAATAATTCAAGTTTCATATATGAATATAATGAGAGAAACATTCATAACTAACCTATAGGGTCAATAATGCTTATCTGCATATAAACCCTCAATGGTGAAACTCAATGTTGTGGACCTATATGAGAGGTAAATGTTGATAGAGAATCATCATAGATAATTTCATGGATTATTAAAGACATTTTTGATAAATTTATTTGATTGTAAAATTATTTTTAAGGTCTTAAACCCAATATGACCTTCCTCACCTTAACATAGTCATAGGCCTACAACCAATCATGAGAGAATTTGGTGTTTTGAGAGTTATATATGCATAATTATACTTTGAGATTTGGTACATATGGTTATGATGAGTGGAATAATTAATCCATGGAAAATTTAAATTCATAAAAATATGGGACATACACACTATTTTATCTCAAACTTATCCCACTCTTTTGGTAAGGGGCAGTCTTGAGACCAAGGGGCCTATTTTAGGTCTAAGTGAAAAGTAAGCTTTTAAAACTTCATGAAGATCCTTGAGGATAGTACATAGTCATATAAAATAATTCCATTAAATATTAAGAGGCACAAAATATCAAGTTTCAATCCAAGTTCCCTTGAGGGCTAGCGAGAAGGAGACAATTCTAAACCCTACGACCCATAACTAGTATACCAAATGCATATAGTGGGGTAATGAGCACTACCAAGGCATGTATAACCATGGTAAATATTTTATTGGAGATATATGAACTTATCGTCATACTAAGGTGGAGTTTTGAGACCTAAAACTCATATTAGACATATTTCAGGTCTAAATAAAGCTAATCATTCCACTTGAGGAGCAAATTTACATCATCATACCATCTCTCACACTGTGCATGCGGAGATGAGCCATTTGGGATAGTTGAGGACGTCAATCAAGAAGGTTTTCCAAGAAGAAGGAGGTAAATTAGTGGTATGATTTTTATGACCAATATTTAAGACCCCATAAAGGTCTTAAACCATTCTAAAACCCTGATTGTGACTAGTCAAGGGAAATGGACCTCAAATACACATCTAATGACAGTTTGGTCTATACTTATAATTGTATAGGATTTATAAATACCCTAGTTTTACATGTTTTTAAGGTGTTTTGAGAAGGGGAGAACCTACCCAAAAAGAATTATGTCATTTTAAATGTTTAATATATATTTAATCTCAAAAAATTACATGGGAGAATTTGGAGATGGTTGAACTAGACCCATTTTCCAAGGCAGTCCCAAATAGGCTCAAAATAAGACTAGGTGGCAAGTTGGTTTCTTAGTTTTCACACTTATGCAGGGTCTTAAAACTCCAAAATTAACATGAAGGTTGGTGATATCATATAAAAATTAATTGAATCATTTTAGGTGATTTCACACGTGTGAGATAATTTTGGATCAATATTTCTATTTTTTAGTCTTAGGAAGGCTAATTAAGCCTAATTTGGGAGAGAGAATGAGCTGGAAAGTACACTTACACTAAAATTTTGATCATGAAATTTTGTGTGAAGCTATAATAGATTAATGGGTATCCAAAAATATTCTCATTTTTCCATAGTAATCTCTATATTATTCTATTCAAATAGCTTTACTTGCTAAGATGGATACAAGGATTTAAGAGAAAATTCAAGGTTTGGGTGAAAATTCAAGTCATTTTGAGTGATAACTAGATTAAAATGTCTTTTTCCAAGTTTATTATGCTATTTAAATTCCATCCATATAATAAATATTCATGCTTGAATACAAACTCAAATTTTCCCTTCAATGCCATGTTGAAGATGAGCTTTATAAGGAATCAAAATAGTAAATCATTATATAAATATTCTAATAAACATTGTAAAGGATAATACATGTTTTCTATGACAAAAATAATTCATGAAAAGGTCAGGGATCAATTATAAGGAGTTGTAAAAGTTTGAAGGGTCTCATGTCTCAAAAAAGGCCTTCTCTCCTTTTAATGCCTAAGCTTATTAAAGGAGTCAAACAATCACTAAAGAGATTCTAACAGACCATGATTCATGTAAATACCTCATTAATGTCTTATTTTAATGATCAATTAATGAATACTTAAATTCCTATATTCAAGGTCTTCAAGGAGAAGGATTAATTATTTAACAAGGACATAAGAGCTAGTATATAAGGTGTCAAGCAAGGATATATGCACTCTCCAAGAGGTCAAGGCTTGATAAATAATAATTAAGAGGTTTATAAGTCTCCTAAAATCATGATTATCTCTCTTCTACACCCCCCTAAGGACATGGATGAATGGATAAGTTGTAAAAAGTACTACATAGCATTGAAAGAGGGAAAATACCAAGTTTGAGACCCCTATTTTAGGGTTGGTTTGTCTCCTATCATTTGATTTCTCTATTTGTATTCATTTTTCCATAACATTTTAATCACTTTTTTATTTTGTTTGTTATAAAAGGTTGATGACTTTTATACTCACCTTTTGAGATAAATAAGAAGCTTTTGTTCCTCTATCTTTAGGTTTTTGGTGAAGTGTATGTGTCTTCCATTGATATAGCATTATGAGGCATTTTTTTCATGTGTTATTATTTGGTTTATGTACTTTAATGCAGCATATTTTAAATTATACAATGTATTATAAGTGTCAATATTAACTTTACTCCAAGCATTGGATGTGAATTCAATTCCTTTACATTCCTTCCTTGTAGATATTGAGTTTATCAAGTCCTCATGAAACATTATTGTAGATTTCATTATTGAGGTGAAGAGATTATGTCCAAGCTTCTCCATTTAGAAAAGGAATATATTGCAAGAATAATTAGTCATAAAATATTTGTGCATCATTTCTATTCCTAGTTTTCCTTTAAATTCCATTGCAACCAATATTCCTTTCAACCTTTTCATAATCATAATAAGTAATTAATAGGTCTAAGAACAAGTTTTAGTGAGATAACTAAGGGAACTAAACCTATTTGTATATTTTCTCCCTTCTAAATTCACCCACACTTAGGAGATATTCCATGTTTTAGTAGGAGTGATAAACATCACACTTTATCTCAAGGGCCCACTCCTAGTTGATGATAGTTTTTGGCATGCCTAGTAGGACATATTCTCTTTGGCAGAGCTAAGGAAAAGTATTTGTAGCATAAGAGGAAAATCATCATCATCTGAACCAAAATATTCCTTGAAGTTAAGAGTATTTATCAGTAGATAATATCATTTTCATGCCAAAGGTTACCATAATATCATCCACTAAAGGTAATCTTTTTGAATTTATCTAGCTACCTTCTACTTATTATAAAATAATAAGTTTTAATAAGAAAATCCCTAAACCTAGTTAGTAATTTCTATCTTTTGGTCATCCTATTATTCTAGACAGTGTAATTCCCACTATCCAAATGGCCATAAAAAACTAAGTGTTTGTCCCATTTAATAGATTTAGACCATTGAATCTTACCTAGTTTGATGAAATACCAATATTAGATCTTAAGAGCATCCCATTATTATAAATATAAGATAAAACCACACTTATTGAACAAATCAAGTATTTTTCCAACCTCTATTTAGTCCACAATGTTGTTTAGTAGAATGTGGCTATCAAATTTGTTATTGCTTCCTTCAAAGGAAAAGTACTACAATGGTATAAAAACCTCCCACTAAAATTCATTACTTATTGGTATGATTTAGGTGTAGCCTTAGTTAGGGGATTTGAGTAAAAATATGATCACCTATCCTTAATTGAAAAAATAACCATCATAAAGAGGTTTCCTCATGATTTCATGACTAAATTTAACCTTATATTTGAATAAACATAAACCAGGATACCTCTATTGATTAGGCCATCCCTAGAATATGACCACCTTTATTATCTAAGAGCCCTTAATTCTAAGATTAGTGTCATGATACAATCAATGGGTGGTAACACTTTGCTTGATGCATATGAAGTTGCAATAAGAGCTAAGAATAGTTTGATACAAGCTTGAAAATTGGCACCCAAGCCTCTTATGTGCTTTTTCCCTAGAACACAACCCATACCAACCCCTCAAGATCCTCATATGTCTCTTATTCCAAGTACTTAGGCATAATTTTTAACCCCTCCTAGAAAATTATTTGAGATTGGAGAGATCAAAGGAATGTTTTAGTCTTTTGGGAATGAAATTTTTTAGCTAGAGGCAGAAATTCCAAGTAAATAGGCCTTACCAAGTGCCTAATAATCCTACTTATCAACCTTTTAAAGATAATAAGACACCCTATCAAGGCTTCAAAGAATAGAGACCATCTTATCAAGCTCAAGGAGCTATCACTCAAGTGAAACCATATGAATCTATTAATCTAAATGATCCATCATCATCTAAGTTTAATGTTCATGTGCCTAATAAGAATAAAATAATTCTAAATTTAGGTTGGTATCCTTTAATTTAGAGTGACATACACAATCAAGCATTGGTCAAATAATCCATAGTGATGCCTCAAATAACTCAAGAAGAGTATTATATAAAATAGGGTAAACATAATGAATGTATGGAAAAATAAGGTAAGATGATTCATTGATATGGGAAGTTAGATTATACTTTTTTTAATTGATAGCTTAATGATCATGTGAACTTGAATCAAGTTGGTGATTGTAGTACCTCAAGTAGTGTGGTTAAAACTGTAATCAGGATGGAAAAGAGAGATATTAGAAACACCAAAGAGTTTTATCACATTCAAGGTACATCTCCTAATGTTCATAAGAAATTTAAAAATTATTTTGCTACCCCTACACCATATAACAATCAAATTGTATATTTTATCAAGTCTCATAAATTAACACAAGTTCAAGATTATCTAGCTATTTAAAAAGTGCATCTTAATGTAAGTATAAATCCTTATAGTATTATTTATAATATGAATAATTAAAATCTTATAATTATCATTTGATATTCCTTATCAATATTTGGAGAAAAATATATTCTCATTCAATAACTTTTAGCTCTCAATTTATCATCAAAACCATTTGAGAATGAAAGCATAGTCTTGGCAAATTTAGTTCAGCCAATAACACAATATGTTCAATAACTACACAAAGAGGTAAATGTTGGTAATGATGAGGTAAAATAAATAAAATCACCTCCATTTTATCTCTATTTAATATTTGGTTATACATTAGTTCATAATTGTTTGGTGGATAATGAAGCTAGAAGTACTAGCATGCCTAAACAAATTATGGTTATGCTTGGTTTAGTGTATGTACCAAACACAAAAGGGGTATTAAATATGTATGGGTCACCAAAAAATAAATTAATCATGATTAATAACTTGAATTTTACATTACATACTTGTCCAAATGTCACTATTTAACAAGATGTAGTGGTGGTAAACTTGCCTCCTTACTTTTCCATGTGTTTGTTTAGAGACTTCATCTTGAAGATTGGTGGCTACCTATAAATTTATTGGGTATATTTAATGTTAAAAAATAGGTATGGTAAAAATTTAACTATCTATTATTATTCCATTTCATGTTTCCACTTTTATCTTTACATGCCAAGTGTTGTAAACACTAACTATGTCATCTTAAATGAGTTGATAGAAACTAGTGAAGTGAAAGCCATCTCACATGTACAAGGATTTACAGATTTATTCCTTGATGAATGGACCTAAATTTTCCATGATCATGATCCATTATAATTTATTGAGGAGTAGGTACTTGGTGTTTATTTCCTCCATGAAAATGATGTACTATTTCAAGCCATGGTGAAGGATGATGAATATAGAGATGGTCTATGGAAGCTATACTTTGATGAATCAAGGAACAATAATGGTACCAAGAATGTATTTTTATATATATCTATCAAATTGAAGGTATTTTTCTTCAATTAAGTTTTATTTTGGTTAATCAAACAATATTTTATAATATGAGGCACTAGTCCATGGTTTGCAATGGGTTAAGAAGATGAGAATCAACATTTTGTAAGTTTTTGGTGATAGTGAATTTATAGTTCACCAAGTAAGATGTCTTAATTTATGTAGAAACACATTGATTATATATTATAATCATATATTTTGGGACTTATTTTATGATTTTCAAGATTTTGAATTTTAGGTAGTTCTAAGATAAAAGAATAAAAATGTAGATAGGTTGGATGCCATAGGGGCTCATTTCAATATTACAGTTGATATAAAAAGCAAGAAAAACTAGTCACACATCAAAGCTGTGAGGACTTCCATTTTAGATAATCATGATAACTGGTAGGTATTTGAGGATGATAATTATATTGTCAGGTTATTGCAAGAAGAGGCTAAATTCTCTTCCAAGAATTAGTCAAAGTTATTGTAGCAGTAGGGGGATCAAATTATTTAACTAAAATCAAATAAACTACCCAAAGGACTAGTTACACTTGATAACATATTTAGTGGAGATGAGGAGATGAGGAGAGAGAAGTATTATTTTTAAAACAAATAATATCACTATGATAATGTGGAGATTATATCTATTAAGAGTTTAAAATTGGGTAAATTATGCACTCCACAAAAATAATCCTTCATTGAGTTATGTAGGAGTTTTGATGATGTATTTTTTGTAATAATAATCACTAAGATGGGGGGGGGGTTAATTAGTGATTAAATAAAATCAACTTCAATTCCTATTCTTTAAAATATTAACCATTCAATAAAATCATTCATGAAGCATACAAACCATTCATTGCAATTAACAAAGAAAAAAATGCAAGATCAAAGCACATAACACATGATTTACGTGGTAAACCCACATGGGGGAGAAAACCCACTTGAAAAAATATTTGGACTACTATCCTATAAATATATTTCTTCAATTTATATTAGAACCAACTAATCAAGGAGCACCTACCGCTCAATTTAGTCAAGCACCCACTTGACCTTTAACTAGCACCAACTAGCAAGGAGGCTACAACCCCCTAGATGATCAAGTACCAACTCAATCCCATCCAAAATGATATACAGATATGATATGATGTATTACACACCTTATTATGATATTATCTCTTTATAATACCTACAAATCTTCCTTTATACCTCATAAAATTGATGGTATTTCATACAAACACAAATTTTCCTCTTACATAGGAATATAAGTACTCTTTCTCTTCTTTACCCCTCATATGCATGCTCATGACCCTAAGGCCATTCCTCCTTCACACTCTAGTATTATTATATGTAAATAAAGTCTTGAAACATCATAAATATCATTCAAACAACCTATTCATTACTCTTTCAACATATAATCAATGCACTTCTTCACTCTAGGTCATTTAGACAAATTAGGCCTAATCATGCCTTAAATCAATATAAAAACTTACTAATTAACTTCAACACCACTATCTGATATTTATGACATGTTCAACATGTTATTATAATTATTTTAATTTCCTTGCATACTTCTTCAAAGTCTCATACCATTCATTTAATTCCTTAATTATCAAAACATTTGCACTAGGTCACCAAAGCAAAATAGGCCTAAAAGCCTTGAAACAAATCTTCTTACTTGATCATGACCTAAAAAACATAGTCTTAGAACCTTATAACATATTAAAAATTAATTTACTATGTTTTTCATGGCCTCTTACCCTTCTAAAAATTCATATATAATTTGTTTCACTCTTCCATTGTCTAACTAGCATAATGAGACCAAAATAGCCTTCTACATATGCATTATTCTTTCTCCAATCAATATTGGTCAGCCACAACACATTAATTAAAAATTAAGGCATCTATCCCAATTGGATAAACATAAATATATTTATTAGTATAATTTACATAAAATTTACATAAACTCATTAGGTGAGCCATGCTTTAAAGGGCTCAGAACAACACACTAGGCTGAAGCAAGACCTAAGCAATTATCCCTCCATTAAGCCACACATTACACTTAGATGCAATAGCCCTTAAACAAAAATTAAACCCTTTTAAACAATTTAAAAAAAAATCATACATTCCATATTTATTTTTAACAAGTCATACAACACTTTTAAGTTACACTCTCACCTTTTGAAACCTCTTTTAGCCCTCAAGCCTTCAATAGGTCTCATGGAGACCTAATTCACCTTCATGTAATACTTTAAGCCACTATGTTCCATATGGGCCTTAAAAATTACACAAACCAATTAAATAATTTTAAATTAATTATTTATTATCCTTATCTATGCTCAATAAACATTGAATCATTTTCTCATACTCTAAAGCCTTCATTAGGTCTTAAAGACCTATTAGGCTTAACTAGCCCAAAAACACTGTCTTCACAAATGAGGCTCAAACTACTTGACTATAAATTTTACATGTACAATAAACATATAGATGTAAATATAAAGACATAAGTAACATCATAAAATCCATAAGACACCTTAATTCATCCTCGAAAGGCTCATAAACACTACTGTAAGAAGCTTACTCAGACCTATAATAATTACAGTCAACAAAAGTCAACTCTGACCTTAAATAAATTCACATTTATTGATAGTAAAAACTCCAAATGAATTTTAGGATGATTTATATTTATTATAATTCATATTTTTTCTTTATACCAATAATATTTTATCAATACTTTTTATTCTACAATAATATCTTTGTACCTTGGTTTATTAAAAAAAAACACAGTCAACAATAGTAAACTCTCACATGAAATAAATACAATTGTAAGACTATTCAAACCTACTAATAAATTTTATTGGATGCACCTTGAAGTCCTATAACAACTTTATTTTTACACCACCATAAAATTCATCCATTATCAAAATTTATAAAAAAATATTACTGACTGGTTTTCCTTTGTTCACTTAATATTACAAATTTGGCTATGGAAAACAGTGAAATCTACCTAGGAGACCAACTTTACACCACCATAAATTTTGATATAAAACATATCAAGACCTAAATTTTTAACCATATGATCTAAAAATAAATATTAACCATGTGAATAATTTATTTTTAGACCTTCACATGTATGAATTATTATGTCATCAATATGCTTACTTAGGAAGATCTGCCAAATTGACTAGGAGATGACTAGGATCACCTAGACCTTCACAAGACTATTCAAATGGATTCCGTTCACTTCCATAATTAAAGAAATAAATAATTACCCCTCATTTAACCCCTTAAACATGTCAATCACCTCAAACTACTGTACACATGATATGCACTCTCAAATCCACTTGGATCCTGTCAATTTGTCATTAATGCATTATGTACTAAGATCACCTTGACATCAATGAAAATCAATGAAGATTAAGAAAATTATAAAAAATATCCACATTTTTATTTTATGGAAAATATATTTCATAATTCTCTCTTTCAAAGTGAACAATTCCTTCATTCTGAACTTTCTCCCCCTTTGACATTAATGACAAAGGGTCTCTTCCTCAACATGCCAACTTGATCCTTGGACCTGTCAAACTATTCATAGAGATTAGAAATATCCCCCTAACATAATTATCATATCATATAACCTATTACGAAAACATAATAAACCATATAATATTCTTGTAATTTAAACATCTCACATATGTTCCCCCTCACTCTATGCACACCTTGCATATTATCAATTGAAGAGAACATACCTATAGCGAAACTTATCCTTGATTATTGGATTATATAAAACATTCCCAAACTTAAAATATTCCTCAATAAACCTAATTTATCTCCCCATAACTCCATATTCCATCTAAAAAAACCAAAATATTTCAAACATACACAAGCAAACTCATTTATAAGAACATACCTTGAATGGAGCCATCTTCATCCACACATAGGTTACCATAACTATCCAGCATCCTTTCATGAGATAAATGAATTAAATTATGATATTCAAGGACCAAAATTAATTATTTAAATTGTATAAAAAATTCTCATATTAATCAAACAATCACAACTGATTTTAACAATAAGAACATGCTCAATAAACCTTTTCATATGAAAATTAACTAAATTTACCTATTTCCATACTTATAAGAGATCTTCAAGTTACCAATATTAAAATAATTCCTCATTAGGTCATATATGGATGAAATATAATTGAATTAATACATCATTTTTAATAAAATCTTAACTTACCTTCCTAGTCCTATCCCTTTAATAACCTCTCTCTTTCACAAGAAAAGTTACTCCTCTCCTAGGTCACTCCAAAGAGATATATTACAAACAAGATACATAACTTGAAAATATCATACCTTTTAATCAAAGGACTGAATCTTATCATACTATAACTTCATTTAATACTTTCATATCATCATTTTAAGGCTTCTCATAAATTTTGGTGACCAAACTCATTGTAAAACCCAAGATACACCATATCAAGGGTTTCTAGTGTCAAAATCCTTATGCCAACCAAGGATACTCAAAGAGAGATCTTATTCCAAAAATAACTTTAGAACTTCAAATACCTTTTCATATACCTTAATATGTGATATAAATATTTGAAAATATTTAAATTAATTGAAATAATTCATACTCAACTATATGCATATCAAGATAAAGAGAATACATTGACTCATTGATTAGTTTCTCACTTATCAACCTTGCAAAAACATTCCATGATGCTTTAAAAGATTGATTAATACCTCTATGAATCCTAATAAAGACACCTCACCTTATAATTCACTTATAACACATGAAACTTATGATATTCCCATGTCTCCATACTAGTTTTCTTGTCTTTCCTAAGCCTCCTCATAAGCTTGAATGGCTCATCCATCTTATCTTTGACTCCTTTGTCAACATGCCCTCATAAATAGTATTATTATCTTGACTTTATATCTACCACAAAAAAATAACCATCTTGACTAATATCCTCATCAACCAATTCATTCTTGGTCTTAATCTTATCTCTCTTAATAGTCTTAGGTCTCTATATCCATGTATGATGTCTTCCTTGCACACTAGGAGCTCCATACACCTTATTTTGCCTTCAGAACTCATTCAACCTATTCTTAAAAAAAAATTAAATATGAAAAACTCTATGAAATTTGAAATAAAAAATATCATTCATACCTTTTTATTGATCATGGCTATTATCTCATTTTGACAAGTTACTTCTTTTACAATCTCTTGTAATGTGACCAAACTAATTGCAAGCATAACATTATTTATGAGATGAATTGACAAAACTCACATCATTGGGTTGCCTTTATAGTCTTCTCACCATTTTTTTCATGCTATCATTATTGTTGACTTTAGTTAATTCCTCTTTCTCAACCTTTCTCATTTTGACCACTAGTTTCTCATGCTCAACCTTGCTCATTTTGATCACTAACTTTTCATGCTCAAAATTCAATTAGACTATCTTGGGTTTTGATTGATCACACTTAAACTTATTTGACCTAAAAATTGAATTTTAATCCTATAAATGATTCTTAATATCATAAATAGTAATATTATCTTATTTTATTATTTCTATCATTATCTTAAACTTGGTTTGAAGATGGCTCACCTTTCCTTCACATTCCATAGAGGACTTAATCTACTCTCTAAGTTTTTTGATGATCTTTTCATATTCAAATTCCTTGGATTTATACTTACTCCACCTTATCTAGAAATAAATAATCTAATCTTTAAGACATTTAACCATAAATATTAATTCTTTATTCTATTTCTTTAGCTACTTAGCCATTTTGTGCTTCAAGGACCACCTTCTAGCTGTCAAACCTTCCTAAAGGACCTACTCTGATTCCAATTATTTGAAGCAAAATCACTAAGGGGGGTGAATCAATGATGGAAAAAATCAACTTCAATTTCCATTTTAAAAAATCTTAACCATTCAACAAAGTCATTCCTGAAGTATATAAACCATTCATTGTAATGAACAAAGAAAACAATGCAGGATCAAAGCACATAACACATGAATTATGTAGGAAACCCTCATGGGGAAGAAAACCTAATTGAAAAAATACTTGGGATGCTATCCTATAAAGTTATTTATTCAATTTAGATCAACACCAATTGATGAAGGAACACCCACTTGACCTTTATCTAGCACCAACTAACAAGGAGGCTACAACCCCAAAGATGATCAAGCACCAACTCAATCACCTCCAAACTAATCTCCACCTCTTATCTAATGTCTTACACACCTAATTATGGTCTCCTCTCTTTATAATGTTGGGATTAGTTTTCACATTGTGTGAATTTATGTATTTACAAAAAGTAAATAATAAGTTTTAGTATTTAATATGCTTGATTTACTGAGAGGTAAATATTAGTTATAGGATTGTTAGTAATTAGTAACCATATGGTTAATATGTTAAGATTACATTAGTTAGATTATATTATTGTTAATATATATTATTAATAGGTTATAAAAATATATCGTAATAGGTTTTAATAATTTTAGGGTGATATAAATCAATGGATAGAATATAGGAATATGATTCTTATAAATACGTAACCTCATGAATGATTTATTATTTAGAATAATGAGAATAAGAATATAGCAAAATATTATTATTTTGTGTAATTTAAAATTCATTGTGTATGTTTGGCTCTATTAATCTATACATGAATTGATTTTGTATTTGTCTCTTTGAATCCAAAATAGTGGTATCAAATCAGCTATGGCTATGGGCTTATGAGAAGATGTGAGGGGTAGTTGAAATATAATAATGTAGATGAGAAAGGAATGTGTAGTTTTGTACCATTTAAAAGTGTTTTACTAAATTTGAAAAACTATAGGTTTAATTTCCTAAATAGTAAAGGGGTCTATATTAAGGGGAAAATTAGTAAATAAATGTGTCTTAATTAAACTACTAATCTATTAAATCTAGAAGTGCTTAATTGATTTCTAAAAATAGCAAACAAGGGGATAGAGAGTAAAAATTAGCTAATTATGGTCTGAGACAGAGGAGACATAGGTTAAAAATTATTGATCTGGCTAGGTAAATTGTTGTAAATAAGATCTAGAAGTTTATTCTCTACCTAGATAAGAACATTGGAAATGGGACACATGGAGGTCTAGCACTGTAGTCTAATGTTGGCACTATAGTTTTTAGTGTCTCAACTTTTTGATCTTTCTAGGTTCTATTCATTTGCTTCAAGAGACACTGTGCCTAAAATATCAAGTCCTGGTTATTCATGAAGCTCTATGTATAATTGATTTTATCTTCAGGGATCCTAGTTCATCTTCATTCTTGATAGGTGATCTCAAATCCAATGAGAAAATGGGTTAGTGTGTAATATGCATTTAACATCTGATCACACCCCATATGCGGGCATGTTGCCTACATACTAATACTCTAAAAAGGGATCAAGGCCAATGTAGTTCTCCCAATTAGAATGTGTATTGTGTAATCATATGTATGTAATGTAAGTATATGTGAATTTGGGAAAGATTGAGATGACTCATGATTGGTGTGAGAGCTTGGATAGGCTAGAAATAATAGTGGTTGGTTGTATGCAAAGAATATGAAGATTTTCTTGAGTGTACTTTAGTATATTTTTAGCTTGTGCCTTTTGAATGATTAGCAACCCTTTCGACCTTTGAATGGGATTTTATAGGGAAACTAGTGATCCTAGGTTAGAAGAAATCACATTAGGCTAACAAGGGAAAAGATAAGGATTTGGTAAAATATGACTGTTTGAGGCTATTGTGGACTTGGATAATAGTTCTAGAAATTAGACACCTTGGGTTATAATGCTATAGTCCAACCTATGGCACTATTGTCTAGTGGGAAAGTGACCCTAAAGGATAGATTTATGCTTAGGAGAGGAGTCCAGGATAATAGATGCTAGATCTAGAAGCTTTAAATGATTGAGAAATAGTGAAAACATGCCTAAGTGGGTTGTGTAAGTGAGTAGGAGAGACTTATGGTTTGGGTGTCACACGCCATGATCAAGTTATACAAATTACATTTTATTATGACTAAATTTTCCCCTAATTTATTCTAAGTATGAAATAAAGTAAAATACTAGGATAAAGGAAAAAAGAGAAGTGTGTATAAACTTACCTATGAGGCTAAGCCCAAGAGTTCTATGATGTTGGGTTGTGCATAGTGAAAGCACATTGTATTGTATAAGTTAACGAAAAGGAAAATGAAAGTAGATCAGTTCTTACTAGATATGATATATCTAAAATAAGAATGTACAAAGCTAGGTAAAGAGAGAGGAAGAGAAAGGAATGAATACACCTTATCAGGTACGTGAACCAATACAAAACTTGCTATACTATTGGGTTGTGCTAGGTAATGCTAGAAGTATGTTAAACCAAGAGTTATATCTATGAATGAGCTAAGTGCTTAATCTCATAGAAGTTATCTCAATAATGCAAAGGTAGGCCATTTAGCTCCATCGTCATCAACTATGTGAATTTAATGAATCATACATGTGTTAATCAATGTCTAAACCATGTGTATAATCCATCTAAATAGGTGGCTCAAAAATACAAAGGTTAGATAGACCTTTGGATCCATCATTGCCCCATGATGTGAAGCTAAATGAGAAAATATTGGTATAAATGAATGTTGTATGAGATGGATCATGGATCCCATGAGTGTGCTATGATTTGACATGTTGGTATGGATAGGCAAATGTAAGCATGAAACTAGTTCATTATTGGTCACTTCAAAAGATGGAGATTGGACTTATATAGAAGCCCCTCCTAAAACTAGAATCAAGGCTTAGGAAGCCACTCAAGTACATTGGAAGTAAACTTGTATGAAATTTTACTTGAATGTGATTCCAACCACCTATAGATGGAGTAAGGCATGTAAATATTGGGAATGTGTAAGATAATTCAATAAACTGAAAAATAGAGAAGGCCCATGTGCCACACACATTGCCCCCAATAACTAGTGTCTAGAACATAGATTTTGAACTAAAAGTTGTATCAAATACCATGTCTGAACTAAAAATGGAATCTCTAATGTTGTGTATGATGCCCCTATATCTAGATTCTTTGTGTTTCACTAAATTTTGTCTATTTTAAGTCTAAAGGAAAATAGAAATAAGGATGGGGATAAGTGATTATAATGAACCCATATTTCATTTTCACATTGTATCTAGACATTGTGAGCACTCCTCTTTAGCTAGGGAGGAATACCTAAAAATAAGAAAACACTACCAAAAGATGTTTGTTAGCAGATAAATGAGTGGGATGCCAAGCTATGTGCTTGTTCTAAGAAGTCTGAAACTTCCTTAGAGATGATAGTCCACTTTTAAGAGGTAAAATAATAATAAATAACTAAAATAGAGATAAAGAGAGAGTGAAAGAGAGATAAGATTACCATTATTAATAACCTATTCATAATAGAGAGTGATAGGGTGCAGGTGAGGCACTTTGTTTGTGTTTTTAGAAGTTATTTGGGTAGGTTTTGAAGAGGCTAGGAAATTGATAGTCACTAATGTCAGTAGGAGTGTGATCGATATCAATTATACTGGCAAGGTTGGTAGTGAGTTGATTGATGTTGATTAGGATACTGAGGTTGGTAGGGGCAATAATTATTTAAAAAGTTGTAAAAGGCTTTCTTGAGTCTAAGAACTAGTTTAAATCAGGTCAAGGAGGTTGAGAGAGTTATGAGAGGGAGATTATGGCTTGGTTAAGTCTAGTCAAAGGTTAGGTATGTTAGGTAAAGTAAAAATAAGCAAGGAAGCTTTGTAACTCCCTCATGAGGGTATGGTCAGAAGTGCATAAAGTAGTGCAAGGTAGATATAAAGAAATAGAAGAATAAATATTTAAATGACCTATAGTATTAGTGATATACTTAGATGTGATGATCATTAAATGATAAGTGCTAGGTTGATGGTCCCTATCAGGGAGTCCAAACTTGAGTACTTGAACAAAGAGAATAAGTGGGTGTTGATGGTCCTCAAGAGCTTAGTTGCTGATTTTGATTAACTTACAAAAGGTGATTGTAAGCCTAGATGTTGAAAAATAGAATGCCAAGATCCTAAATGAGAGTAAGAATTGATTTTCTTAATTTTTGTTGACCTAAACTATAGGTTAGAGTTTGGCTTATATTGCTGACATTGACCATGATCTCACTAATGTTAGTTGTGGGTTGACCGATGTTGATGGCCCTAAAATAGGTAAACCTTTCTATTTTTTTCATGTTTTCTATTATTGTGTGTGTCAAGTGTGACACCCCTTATAAAATGGTAAAAATAAGAGGTTAGGAAGGAATCAGTTGTTTAGAAATTTATTTTGGAAGTGGGAATAAGTCTTGGGTAGTTAGGATGAGGGGACCAAGTCTTGATGTGACTCATCAAGGGAGAATTAGTCATAGGGTGAGGTGGCCAAGTGAGGTGGCAATAGGGTTTTTTAATTAACTTAATTAAGTATTTTAAATTAATTAAAAGTGTGAGGGGTAAAAGTATGGGTTAAGGATATTAGTTATTATTAAAATGGGTTTATGGGGTTTTGACATAGGGAATTATGCACATGTGTGTGATGTAATTTTGGTGTCTATATTTACCCCTTTTTGTCTTATAATTTTTACTAACATGTTGTAAGACAAAAAATTAGGAGTCAGATGCTCTAATTATTAGATGAGGTAATCCCCCTCAAAATGGGAATCGATAGAGGAAAAACTAGAATCAGGTATTAGTTTGATAGAAAGGTATTTAGGTGACTAGTGGAGAATTGAGCATTGCTCTATATGTGTAGGCCATAATGAGATATAGTTGACAATGTCAAGAACATAGAAGGTTAGGGAGGACTCAAATAGAAATAACCAAAGCACAACTTGTAAGTGATAGCTGACAGGTCAAATAAATAAAATTTATAACTCCAATGGTCAATGTGTCCTAGGTATCCAAGGTAGAAAGTGCCCCTAGGAAACACAAAAGGGTTAAAGGTCACAAGATGGTCTTGGTTTCCATCTACAACACCTAAAACACATGTGTGTGCATAATAACTAACTACAGTAGAATAGCCTAAGTAGTCAAGACAAGTAATGCACTCCTAGTATAAAAGAGTTAATAACCAAGGAAGTATTTGTGATCTCCAAGAAAAGGCATTAAGGGTGAAGACTTAAGTGATCTTAAATGTCATTTTGTCATGGTTGGGGGAGATATATGTGATCTCTAGTTTCCCCAGTGTATGGATAAATTTTTAAAAAGTTGGGGGTGGTTAATGGGTAAAAATAGTACTAGAATGGTTCTGATGTTAGTAAGATATGTCGATATCATTAATATAAGGTGCTGACATCAACACAACTAGGGCAACATTATTGATGTTAGTAGGCATAAGCACTGATGTCGATAGGTTAGGTCAAAAATGTTGCTCTTGGTAGCTGACCAAACTTATCAAAAGGGGGTTTGGTGGTCGACCAAACTCATTTAAAAATTTGTGATTTGAGAGAACAAATAGATTTTTTAGAGTGATTTGAGATGGAAATGCAAGGAGGGGACCTAGTGCGAGGTGCAGGACCACAAGAGCCAGTGGCTCTATCTAGGAGGAGATGGAGAGATGAGGTAAGAGCCTACATTAGTTTGATTTGGTTTTTGTAATTTTTAGGCTAAATGAGAGATAGGGTTGTAAAAAATAGGATTAGCAGTTAGAAAATAGATTAGAGGAGGTGTAAGATAAGTTAGGGGGAGTTATGGGTAGTTTTTAGGGGAAATGTAAAAGGTGGGGTTTGGGTTGTTCAACCCTAGGGTTGAACCAGTCACTTACATCATTGAGATCGATTGATGTTGGCCGACATGGTACTGAAGTTAACTAATGTTGGCTAACAAGGCACTGAGGTTGGTAATTTTCTATCAACATCAGTCATTACATAAGTTGATAAATCACTAATGTCAACATTAACTACTATTAAAAAGTAGAAAATAAGAGAAAAGGTGAATTTTTGATCTCCAGTGGAAGTAGTCAACTAGCCTAATGGCCAAGCTAGCCTCAAAAGACCCCTTATCATCTGAGTGCTACCTACATAGCCTGGTTTAAGGCCTCAAGCTAATGTAGTTCTCCCAAAATTTGGGGAAAATATCTAAAAAGGTATGTTTTAGGAAAAAAGGTAAGTTAAGATAGTTAGAGAGGTCTAGGGCTTAAAAGATAGGTCATAGTGTCAAGATTCAAGAATATAGGTAGTGAGGCCTAGAGGTGGAATAGGTGGGTAGGCCTAATGTAGAGAGAGAGGTAGTAAGCCTATAGTAGTTAGTAAGGTGGGTATATGGTTGAGCTAACCTCAAAAGACCCCATGTCAACTGAGTGCTACCTACATATCCTGATGTATGGCCTTAAGCCAATGTATTTATCCTAATGAGAAGGGAAAAAGTAGTGATAGAGTATATTAAAAGGGATGTGACTTGCATTTTTTTTGTATGGATGTAGGTAAAGATGGAGCTTACACTATGAGATCATATGCCAAGGTTATTGAAACATATAAGGAGAGATGTTACTCTAGATGAGTGGGAGCATATGGTGGCCATGGGTTTAGGAGTGTGATGATAATGTCATGTTACATGGGATGTGTCTCTAATGATAGCATTGATTGAGAGGTAGGATCACACCACCAACACCTTCCATCTAATGACTAGGGAGTTGACAAAGACATATGAGGATGTATATAAGATTCTGAGGATACCACTCTAGGGTGAGGAGCTTTTTACATGATCAAGAGAGGAACATGGTATACACATGGTCACTCTATATGGGGAGCATATTAGTGAGGTGACCTACAACTCAGTGAGTTTCATATATGAGCCACTCTATATGGTAGATGAGGAACAACATCATCTGAGCATCTTGATGATGATTGGGATCATGATGTATGCATTACTCGATGTAGATAGATGGATATTTCCAATTTCTTTGATAGGTGTGCTTACTTAGATGATTGATCAATAGATCATTTTTACTTGGGGTCTAATATTTTTGGCATAGTTATATAGAGAGATATGGGGTTTGAGGCTATATTAGTGATACAATCTATGTGTTGGCCATATTCTACACTATTGGGAAGATGAGAACATCATGGTGACATGACCACTTGAACTACCTACCATTATCCTAGCCAACTTTAGGGTTGGATTTATATAGTGGAGAGATGAGATGGCACAGACTCTAGTGGATGGTGTTGTGTGAGACATTTCCTAATATAAGTGCATTATTAAGGGATTGATCCATATAGATATCATGTGGGGACCATATGTAACATATTAAATTTTCAAAGGTTAGGTAGAGAAACATATTAGGTTACAGAGATCATCATGGGTCAAGGGGAGATGTGTTGGTGAGTTAGAGATGGTACCCATGGCATAGGTCAGGAGGTAGTTTGGTTTACTTTAGGATATTTCACCTACCTTCCCTCAATATAGGTAGGATGATATAGAGAAACCCTTACCATTGCCTAAGAGATAAATGGGTAAAATTTTGAGGAGCTTTTAGTAGGGCCAAGTGTTGGGGACCCAAGGTGTACAGTGGCCTCTACAACTTAGTGGGTAGGACTACATCTAGTAGTAGAGGTCAAGAGGCCACTAACAAACTTATAAGGGTTAGTCAAGGAGAGATATGTAGTGTTATAGGCTCGAGATATAGCTATACAGGCTTGAAATGTAGTGGTGCAGGCTTGAGAGATAATCTAGGTAGATGTTTTAGCCTTACAGGGGTAGATAGTGACATTATAGTGTCAAATTGGGGCTCTATAAGGTTAGGTTACAACACTTCAAGGATAGGTGATTATTTTACAAGGTTAGGTGACTATAGTGATAATACATAGAGACATTATGAGAGAAACAAGCTAGGCCACTCCTCCTCCACCACCACCACAGGGACCAGTATAGGCTAGGCCATCATCTAGTGTTATGGGTCCTCCATAGACTATATCAATGGTGATGTATTCAATTTCCCTAGATGATATTTCTTATTATGAGAGGGAAATTATAGAGTTCCCATAGATATAGAGATATTTAGAGTTTAGAGAGTAGGAGAGGTTGATGTCACGTGTGACAATTTCTAGCTCATGTCAACATAGATAGACAAAGAGTGGTGATGATACTATATCCTCATGACCTCAAGGAGAGCCTCGAGGATCCTCAGTATCAGTGTTTTCTAGTTTTTGTTTATATATGTTACATGTATACCAGCCTATGAGCCAAAGATGTGAGATGTATATTTTGAGAGAGATATGTGATGTTATGATGATGTAAATGATGAACATATATTTTGATCACATATTATCTATATGAGATGTTCATTTATTGCCATGTGTTTATTTGAGATGCATTGCTTATGATTATGATGATGATATGGATGATGTTTATTATATGCTATGTTAATTTAGATGTTAATGTTGATCATGTTATTGGAGTTAGACTAGCCTTTCCCATTTATGTGATGGTATATGCATAGCTAATTGGTTAGTTTCATCTTTAGCAATTTTCCATATTTGTGATGGTGTATGTTTAAAATGAATAGATTGAGTAGGTTAATTTATTTTAGAATTTTTCCATATGTGTGATGGTTTATGAATAAAATAAATAGGTTGGTTATGTTAGTGTTGATATGACATTGTTTCTTCATCTCAAATAGAGATATCAACATATGATGTGGATGGGAAAATAAAGAGTTAGAATGCTCGTGCGTTGGCAAAGACTGTAGTGTAGAACATAAATAGGCTTAAGAAAATGAGCCTCTTTTATGCCTTATATCTTTAAACCATTGTGTTTGTTATAAAATCATCATGTTTAGCTTATGTTAAGTGAGCTTCATAGTCCCTTGAAAGAGTATGAGGGGAAAAAGGGTAGAATGAGGGAAAATGTTTAGATAGCATAACCTAGTAAGTAGAAATGATATGTCCCTTTTTGTGGTGACCTAAGAGATAATATAGGCAAGTCCATGAATTAAATCTCTCTCTCCTTTTTTTGTTGTGTAAGCTAATCAACGAAGGAACCCTAAAATGATATTTTGTATAGGTTAAGGTTGTACAAAGAGGTGATGAGCCCTTTGCATTGATTTTTCCCTTTGAGAAAAAATCTTGGCTTATCCATCCTTCAAGGGAGTGGTCTAAGAATTTGTTTTAATTTTAAATAGATGTCCTTGAAAGGATTAGTCTATTGATAGTAACAAAGGGAAGTTACATAGTTGTCCTTCAAGGGATCAATATACATTGAAAAGTATGACCTAATATTTTATAAACTTTTCTAAATATCCCATTTATTTTCTTTTTGTTTTAGTCGTGGACAAGACTATAGAGGCTTAGGATTTTTCCACTGTGAGGATAAACCATACCACTATGTAAGTTATCTAAGTGTATCAGAGTAAGGGTGAAGAGGAAGGGAAATGAATATAATAGGGATGCTTAAAGGATGAGCTCAAGTTAAACATGAAGTAAAGTGACATTTGTTTAATAAAATAATGGTCATAGATGTAAGGCATTTAAAGGCTCAAGTTCTGGCCTTCCTTCAAGAGAAGACAAGAAATAATTTCCTAAACCATACTTAGGAGTTATGATATAAGGTCCAAGCCAATTAGGAGAAAAATTGCCCCATTTTATTTTCTCCATGTTTGTCACATGTTGATTTTCTTTTAAGATGAGATCTCCTATATTGAAATCTCACTCTTCCAAGTTTTTATTATAAGTGTGTTTGATATGCTCTTGATAGATTTAGAGGTGGTTGAGGGCTATGAGATGGTGTTCATCAAGAAATTAAAGTTGGGCCAAATTTTCTTGGTGAAATTCATCATTAATAAGTATGTCATGTAGAGAAATTCAAAGAGAAGGGATCTGGACCTCAAGATGCAAAATAACATCCATCCCATATACTAATGAAAAAGGTGTAGCACCTATAGGGGTTCAAATGCTAATGTAGTAAGCCCATAAATTAAAACGAATGTGTGTGTGCTAATCCTTACCCATATCATTGACTACCTTCATGAGAATTTTGGTCAAAGTTTTGTTAAAAGCTTCTATATGTCCATTAGCTTGGGGATAGTATGGTGATGAAAAGCTTAACTTGACTCCAAATGCATCCCAAAGATCTTGAATAGTATTATTTTTGAAAGACTTGTCATTATCTATTATTATTTTATGAGGTATACCAAAATGATAGATGACATGATGGTTAATGAAGTCAATAATTTTTTCATCTTTAGTAGAAATGAGAGGGATAGCCTTGACCCACTTGGTGAAGTATTTAGTGGTAGTAATGATAAAATGATGATGGAGCATTGAATGAGGGTTAATTTCTCTAATTAGATCTAAGCCCCATTGGGAGAAGGGTCAAAAGTCTTTGGTGACTTGCAATGCATGACTAGGAATGTAAAGGAGGTTAGCGTGTTATTGACACTTGACACAATACTGAACATAATCAACATAATCTTGATGAAGTATGGGCCAATAATAGCCAAGTCAAAGAATATGTTTAGCAACTATGTGACCATTAAAATTCCCACCACAAATACCATCATTGACATCCCTAATAGCAAAGGGAGTCTCAATAATAGTTAGGCATCTAAGGAGAAGAACATCAAAACATCACTTATAGAGAAGTCCCCCTAGTATAGTGTAATGAGTGACACATTTTATATAGGCCTATTTCCCATTATTAGAAAGATCAAGAGGGGTAATAGAGAAGGAAAGATAATCCATGAGTTTTTTGTACCATAAGTCTTGTGGGTTGGTTGTTACATTTTTGACAAAGAAGATGTTAGCTAAGACATAAGAGGGTAATGTTAAGTGATGCATGGTGGCATAGATTCTCAAAGAGGAGGATGAAGAGGGTATATATGAAGCAAGTGAAGCCATCATGTTAATAATTTTGTTTGTAGATCAAGGAATAGTTTGTAAGAGATAAGAGTCAAATGATCCTAAGAGTGTATCTACATGATGTTTATATCTCTATAGAATTTCATTTTTTCATAGGTAGGAACCATTAACTCGGTTAACTACTAGCTGAGAATCACTAAAAATGGTTATGGATTTGATACCCAAGAAGAAAACTATTTGAAGTCTTATAATCAAAGCCTCATATTCAGCCATATTATTAGTGCATTTAAAATCTAGTTTAAATGACAAAGGCATAGGCTCACCATCTAGAGGAATAATAATGACCCCTACACCCCCACCATGTTGGAATTTATATCCATCAAAGAAAATCATCATTTGATAGGAGATGTCATCAATGGAGAGTGTTGTAATAGATTCATCAGGGAATTTGAGGTCTGAAGGTTGATTATTAGGTAAAGGGGTAGTAGCTAATTGGTTAGTGATTATTTTCCCTTTAATATATTTTTCTTGAATGAAATCTCAGTCAAATTTAGTAAGAAGCATGAGCCACTAGGATACATGTTGGTTTTGATATGGTTTGGAATGCATGTATTTGAGAGGATCAGTATGGGTGATCACACAATTTTTATGATTAGGAGATAATGGTGAAGTTTAGAGGTAGAAAAGACCAATGCAAGGCAAAGTTTTTCAATATGGGTATATCAAGTCGCATAATCAATAAGTGTGAGGCTTATGTAATAAACCACCTACTCTTGATGTTGGTCATCTTGATGTGCAATCATAGCACCTAGAGAGTGGTCTATTATGGAGATGTATAGGTAAAAAGGCTAATTTTACTAAGGTGGAATAAGAATTGATGGGGAAAGGAGGTATTTGAGAGGATCAGTATGGGTGATCACATATTTTTTATGATTAGGAAATAATGCTAGAGTTTAGAGGTAGAAAAGACCAATGCAAGGCAAAGTTTTTTAATATGGGTATATCAAGTCTCATAATCAATAAGTGTGAGGCTTATGTAATAAACCACCTGCTCTCAATGTTTGTCATCTTGATGTGCAATCATAGCACCTAGAGAGTAGTCTATTATGGAGATGTATAGGTAAAAAGGCTGATTTTACTGAGGTGGAATAAGAACTAATGGGGAAAGGAGGTATTTTTTAAGTGCATCAAAGGTTTCTTGGTAATATATATTCTATTGGAAGGAGACATCCTTTTTGAGGAGATGGTGAAAGGGTTAGCAGTGATCTGAAAACTAGGAAATGAAGTGTCAAATTGACTAAAGTTTGCCTTGTAGGCTATAGAGTTGTTTGATATTAGTAGGTGGAGGCATCTCTATGATTTATCTAACCTTAGTAAGATCAACCTTGATACCATGGAGAGAAATGATAAAACCTAAGAGTTTACCAAATAGGACACTAAACACATATTTCTTTAGGTTTAGACAAATGTTATATTGGAAGAGATGAGTGAATATAGTTTTGAGACTTATCAAGTATTTTTGATGAAGTTTAGACTGTTGATTAAGTCATCTATGTAATCCTCCATAATTTTGTGTAAGAGATCATGAAAAATGTAGGTCATGGAACATTGATATGTTGCACCAGCATTCTTCACACCAAAAGGCATGACTCGATAACAAAAATTCCCCCATGGTGTAATAAAGGTGGTCTTGTGTTGATCCTAAAGAGTGACCAGGATTTGATTATATCTAGAAAAGCCATCCATAAGTGATATCATCTCATGACCAACTGTTAGATCAATAAGTTGGTCAATACTAGGTAATGGGAAATCATTTTTTAGATAGGTGAGGTTTAAATCATGATAGTCAATACAAAAATAGATCCCCCCCATCATTTTTGTGATAGGAAAAATATTGGAAATCCATTATGGGTAATGATGAATTGGATAAAAATTAACAGAAAGGAGGTGTTAGAGCTCTTCTTTGACAAGGAAAGTGATACAAGGATGCATTTTGTAAATCTTCTACTTAACAAGTTTAGCATCTTGATTGGTGACAATATTATGGGTGATGATGGAGGGGTCAATACTAGGCATGTCATTGTAAGACCAATTGAAGGCTTTACTATGGTCATTAAGAAATGTGGCATAATCAACTTGCTTAGAGGAATCTAAAGATTAGCTAATCTTGAGGATGTGAGGTTTATCTTGGGAAGGCAAGTTAATTTTAATGGTTGATTCATTTAGCATAGCTTACATTTTGGATGGGAGCGATCATTGGATATAGGAATCATCCACACCCATGTAGGTGAGGATTGCATCATCATCTTGCCATTGGATAGTGTTAATAGTGGGAGAATCTTCATCAATTATTTTAGGATGAATGAGAGGAAGGGACCTTATTTCCTTACCCTGATGATAGGTGAGAGGCCCCAAATGGATGGCATTTATGGAAAAAAATTAAGAGGTATAGATACCTTTGATTTGGTAGGTGATGGTGGATAAGGAGAGATTGACTCTTTGATAATTAGTTCATGGGCAGTTTTAGTAAGTTTATTTGGTTCATCATATCCCACCCCATGCCTCTTTTTGGCATTTTCAATGGTGTTGCTAGTAGGATATTCAATAGGCATATGGACACCTTGTTCAGAATGACCCAAACCAAAACCTTTCTAGGCACACCTATAGAGATAAGTGTGAGTGAATCTAGGGTTACTCGGGAAAGAGAAGTCATAGGCAAATAGCTATGGTGAAGATGGATTACTAGTAGTGGGAGCTTGATCAATTCCCCCATATGTAAAATTGGTTTGAAGGTTAGGGGGGAAATAAAGAATCACCATCCTAATACAGGGATCATAATCTAGGTGCATGTGAATCCTTCCATACTATTGTGGAGTATAAAACATGTCGAGTGTCAAAAAATGATATTCACCAAGTGACAAATGGTGAAAGGTCTCCTCCATGAGATCTTTGTCAAGAATTTGTCTTACCAGTATCTGTGTAACCATGAGAGTGGAGCTTGTGGAATATTTAGAAGCATCATATAAGGAAGAGGATGTTTTAAATGCGATGAGAACATCATTGGGACTATAGGTCATATTATATGTTTTAAATAGAGGTGGGTCAGTAGGTATAACATGTACTTGTCCATCATGTTCAAAATTGACACAATGGTGCAAAGTTGAGGGTACACATGCCATAGCACATATCCAAGATTGTCCACATAGTATGTTATATTATAATTATCCTTCCACAACATAGAATATCTCAAGAATTTTGTGGGGACCTATACAAATATGTAAGACAATAGTGTCCACCATAGTAGCTATAGTATCATTAAAAGAATGGAGTATTGCATCAGTTTGAGACATGAAATTATCAAAAAGGGGTAGTTATTTATAGGCATGGGTTGAAATAATATTAATACTAGCTCCCCCACTGATCATAACTCTCTTGATATGATTTTGATCAATATATGTGGTAATAAAAAGGGTAGAAACCTGATCTTCAAGGTGTTAAAGTGGAATTTATGAATCATTCAAAGAAATTAGGGAGATTGAATTAAGGGAGCTAACCAAAGCTGTAAGAGGTTGGGGATCATCTGATTGTACCTTAATTGCTTTCAAATCACTAGTCAAATCTTCATGATGTTGGGATGAGCTTTGGATTAACTCATATAAAGACATTTTCATAGGAGTTTGGTGAAGTTGTTTCACCATTGAGCTCTGAATAACCTCTGAAGATGTTGCTTTAGGAACACCCAAGATGGAAATATTAGGATTAGTATGGGGAGTGTATTTGGTGAAGGGATGGGTCTAGTGTGTAGTGACCTTTTCCTTATCCTTATATTTTTGGTTTTGTGACCATGTGGCCACATTAACTATGTTAATTTGAAAAGTTGGTGAAGGAGGTGGTAAAGGGGTTATGACAACATCTTTGGGTTTAAATTTAGGTGGAAGTGTAAGAGGCACTATAGATTCCAAAGGTGTAATAATAATAATGTTAATGGTAGTGTCATCTACAAGAGTGTCAATATCAAAGTATTGTTGAATAATCATTATGAGGGCTTCAGAATTTTTAGTATCATGTCTAGGTGAATGATGATATAAACACACTTATGTATCATCAAACCAAGATGGCTTCATTCCAAGAGGACTATAGGGCTTAATGGGAGGAAGAGTTATTATTTAATATTGTAATAACTAATGTAATAAAAAGCTTTAAGTGCCTGTTAGTGGGCTTACGCCTATTGCACTAAAAAGAGTGGACACCTTCTTTTGTTTTAGTGTTGGAAGGGTAATTTTATGTGGTGTCTTGTTTAGAGATGGTGTAGTTACATGTTTGGCTATTGCTTTCTTAGTTTCAGATGTGAGAGGCCTACTAGATGGTAATGGTAGGAGTGGAGGTAGTTTAACCTTTTGTTTGGCTTGGTTAGATGATATTCCAACTAAAGTAGAAGGGTGTGGTCCTAAAATAGATGGTAAAGTTAAGGGTTGTGAAAGGGATTGATGAGATCTAGGAGGCTTAACATTCTTCTATAATTTAGGGTGAGAAAATCCAAATTATGGTTGAGGGGTTAAATCTAATTTCATCTATGGATGAGTTAAATTAGAAATGGGGCATACACCTAAGGGCCTAATCTACTTTAATGTAACAGATTCCTATAAGGATGAGGGTTTTGTCATAGATGTCTAAACTTTTGGTGATTTTAGTGAATAACCTTTAGCTTTGTCAAAGACCTTAGGGTAAAGGGTATTAAGGGGATTAGTGTTAAATTTTGACATTCATTGTGTCAGATATGGAGTCTTAATTTGGTCATAAAATGTTGCATGGTCAAGCTTCATGGAGTTAAGAAATTCTAGAATTTTCACCAAATGTGAGAAGGGTTTTGATGACATTGATGTAGGCCTTATGGATGTGTCTTTAGAAAGTGGTGGTGTTTGGGAAAGAGGGAAATTGTTGGTTTTTGCTACTTCAGGCCAAAGGTGAGAAAGAATTGTAATGGGGTCTTTTTTGTCAGAGACAAAAGAAGAGACTTGGTCTGCCATGGGTGGAGGGGAGGTATGCAAATTAGATTCCTCAAGAGGGTAAAGCATAGGTATTATGGCTACCTCAACATATGGGTGAGGCATGGGTAGATTATGATCATCTATAGGTAAAAGAAGGTGTAAGAGTGGTGCAACTGGAGTAACCACAATAGGTCTCTCATCTATTATGGAAGTAGATAATATGGACTCTTCTAGGTGCAAAGGTGAAGTGGGTAGGGTACCACTCTCTATAGGTGGAGTAAAAGTAGGTGAAGAGGGTTCCTTAAGAGGATATAATGTAGGAATGGTGTTCCCTTTAACATGTGGTTGATGAACTAGTAGGGTGTGGTCTTCAAGTGGTAAGAGGATATGTAATATTGGTGTAAATAGAATTGAGATTATAGGATCCTTAGGTGGAAAAAGGAGTGGTAAAGGAGGTTCTTCCTCTTGAGGGAGTGGAATGGGTGAAATAAGCTCTTCTAGTTGAGGAAGAAGAATGGGAAAAATAGATGCCATAGAATGTGGGGTAGGAGTCAAAGAAATAGGTGTCTCTTATTGAGGGGCATGTTGAACTGTAGGTAAAGGAAAAACCATATTAACCATATGGATATTATGATCACATGAGTTAGTTATGGACTGAACAATATTTTGATTTAATGAATGGTTAAGAAAAGGGTGTTTGAACACATTCATAATTTGATAAGGAGGTGCATTAGGATTATCCAAGACAAGCTCACCTGTATCAAGTATATCTTGAACAATGTTCTTAAGTGTCTTGAAATTATTAGAGTTGTGGCCTTTAACTTGATAGGAAGGGTTAAAATATATAGGAGTTTTAATCTAAAGAAAGTTTATGACTTGTTGCAATATTTTCTCCAAGATGTATGTATATGATTCCCTAATGGGAGTGTATTGTCTTTGTTCATACTATTGTTAGAATTACTTGGTCAGATTTTGAAAAGTTGAAGAATTTGATTGGTTTGTGGTTATGGAAGATGTTGACTTAATAACCACTGTGTTGGCAGAACCTTTAGCCTTTTGGTTATAGGAAAAAGTTTTAGATAAGGAGGAGTTATTTATCTTGGTATTAGGATTCTTACTGCATAACTTGACTTTGCCTTCATCAATAGCATGAACCTCTAGTTTCTACTCCATTGTAAAAGCTTCATCAAATGTGCAAAAAGTTTGTACCCAGAGTGTGGATGAGATGTTCTTAGCACATGCCTTTGAGAAAATCTCAATAAGCTCAGGTTGGGGTAAGGAGGAGAGTTGATTGATCAAGCTTCTCCAATGAGTGACAAAATCAACAATAAACTCATCATCAAATTATCTGATAGAATAAAGGTTTGTTATAGAAACCTTCTTATAAATGTTAATAGAGAAATGGTCTAGGAATATTTGTGCAAGTTGGGTAAATGAGAAAAGGGAGTGTTGAGGTATAGAGTTATACCAATCCAAGGTAGCACCTAAAAGAGACATAGGGAAATTGTGAAGTAGTAACACATCATCATGCCCTATCAAATAACAAGCATGTCTAAATGCTCGCAAGTGCTATTGTGGGTCCTCTTTACTCTATAAATGAGTAAATTTAGGGAGATCCCATTCACTTGAATAATGTAAAATAGGCACAAAAGGAAGAATTGGTTCATTTCATATTTTATCATAAGATAATACATTCTTTGAACCAAAAATAGATGTTTCTAGACTAGACATCTTGTCCATTAGCATCTTGATGAGGTCTAGAGGGGGGATTAGTTTGGGGGATTCCTCCTAAGTTATATGGATTCTAATAAGAAGTAGAGGGATCATATGACATAGCTTGTTGAGGTTGTGTTGGGGAAACATAAGGATAATGAGTCATAGGCTGAGGTGTAGAAAGAAAAAGGACTTATCCCATTGGGTTGGAGACTATGCCTTAGTTGGTTGTTGTTATTATAGGTTGAATTATTAGCATGGTTAAATTGGATGAAGGGTGAGTCATAACTTAGGCAATTATAAGTGTGAGGGTGGATGGAATAGGTACCACTAAATTATATAATGGGGTTTGACTTGGCTGAATTGGTTGTGGTTGTGAAAGTAAGAAAGTTACACCAGTGTTTAGGTGGGATTGAGCATTTAGAGATGCCATATTTTTAACATTATTTATAGTTGGGTTACTCATCGAAGTGGTGGTTTGGGTAACCATGGGAAAAATAGTGGAGGTAAGTAAAAATGAGGTTGTCTCCATTAAATAGGTTGACATACCATAGATTAGGTCACCCACATAATTAGGGTTTGATTCATAGCAAGGTAATGCTAAAGTGCTACCATATTGTGATCAAGAAATTTATCAAAATATTGATCTCCCTTAAGTATAATGGGAATTTAGTTAGGGCTGGGAGTATGCTCTATATTTGAAGTATGCTCCATGACATAATTGGAAGTGAGAGGGGAAGGTGGAAGTGGTTTCTAACTTGCATAATCAATAATAGTTTTGGCTTGAGCTCATGTCAATACCATGCAAGAGGTGGTTTAAATATTATTACTACCTTGTATTTGAAACAAAATAAAGAAAAACTAGGCTGGGGTGGAGGTAAATAGGTTACTTTAGCTTATTATTTTGATCAAATGAAATTACACAGTCATTGATGTTGATAGGGATGACCGATATCGGTAGGCAAAGTTCACTAATGTTAGTGGAATAACTGATGTTGGTAGCTAAAGTCTGTCAATGCTAGTAGTGTTAACTGATGTTGATCACTATAAAATCTTGGGAAATGGAAGATCTAACATTTTAAGAAATTAGAAGCTAAAAATAGGTAAAATAGTGGATGTAAAAGGTCTGTATAAGAAGGAATAACACTCAAAAACATGAGATAATAGGTTATACAAATTGAGCTTTCAAAATAGTATTGATTTTGTGAATCAATAGAAAAGCATTCTTACCAACTCAAAAATATAGAAAGAAATTAAAAAGTAGAAAAAGAACATTTAGGAAACAACTATTAAGCCCTAGAGATTAATTTTAGTCTCATGTTGGCTTATGCCTTAAATAGATAGTGAGAAGAGAATTTGGTTATCAAAGGTACTAGAAAGCAATCTAGAGTTGGTTTTAGATTAGTTTTGGTGCTCAAGAGGAAATATGTGTTAGACCAAGTACATGGATTTTTATAGGATCTTGCTCTCTGCACTTCATAAACTTGGAGCTGAGCTAGGCCACTTAGCCAAAATATACCTTATGTCTAGAGATTATAATCTACCAGAGAATAGAGTGGGTTCTCCCCTTGGTGGTGAAATCTAAGTAGGATAGTTAGGTAGGGTAAGGTGATCCACCAGGTGATGAAATCCTAATGGGCCTTTTCTTAGGTGAGTTTAGATGCTTATTTATGTGAATGTGATTTGGTTGTGTAACATAGGTTTACTATGATTTATTCAAAATGCTTGTAATTAACTAGGTGAGGTGATATGCAATAAGCAGACTATGAAATGCAATAAGATTTAAACCCAAATATGAAATGTTTAGATTTAAATGAAAATAGAGAGGAAATAAGAATAGAGTATGAATTTGAATATCCTAATGTGCATACAAGAGGAAGTAAAGAAGGGATTCTCTTTTTTTTGTAAAAGAAAATGAAAAATTGCTTTTAGAGGCAAGGAGAAAAGAAAGAAGATTTTAGTCGTAATGCCTTTTAAATAAAGAATCAGATATTGAATTTTTAGTTTTTAAGAGGAAAGAGAAGGAATAAGTTAAATAAATAAAATTTTCACTATAATGCACTTGTATGAATATTTAAAATAAGAAATAAACCCAAGGAAAACTCTAGGGTCCCATCGGACATGCCAAAAATGTTTCACTAATTTTTTTCTATTTTAAGTCTAAAGAAAAATAGAAAGAAGGATGGGGACAAGTGATTGTAATGAACCCAAATTTGGTTTGCATGTTGTATCTATATGTTATGAGCACTCCTCTTTGGATGGGGAGGACTACCTGCAAATAAGAAAACACTACCACAAGATGTTTGTTAGTAGATACATGAGTGGGTTGCCAAGCTACATGCTTGTTCTAAGAAGAGTGAAACTTCCCTAGAGATGATAGTCCACTTTTGAGAGGCAAAAGAATAATAAATAACTGAAAGAGAGATAGAGAGATTAAAAGAGATATAAGATTACCATTATTAACAACCTATTCATAGTAGAGAGTGATAGGGTGTAGGTGAGGCACTTTGTGTTTTTAGAAGTTGTTTGGGTAGGTTTTGAAGAGGCTAAGAAATTGACATAGTCTTAAGGTGACTCATCATGGGAGAATTAGTCATAGGGAGAGGTGGCCAAGTAAGGTGGCAATAGGGATTTTTAATTAACTTAATTAAGTATTTTAAATTAATTAAATGTTTAAGGGGTAAAAGTATGGGTTAAGGAGATTAGTTATTATTAAAATGTGTTTGGGTGGTTTTCAACATAGGGAGTTACACATATGTGTGTGACATAATTTTGGTGTCTACACTCTAAGCAAAATAAATGCTGAAAACTACTAATTTCTAGACTAAACTATACTAGAAAAACTATGACTAGACTCACCTCTCTACCTAATTCTAGAATAACTGAATATTCTATTGTTTGGACAATAGCACCAAAAATTAGACACTTTAGGTTCTAATGTTGTAGTCCGATTTTTGGCACTATTTTTTAGAGCCAAAATTGATGACTAATCTAGATTCTTTGCTATCTACCTGGTCTAGTTTGCCTATGTTATCTTTTTGATTCTAGACTCTACTATTCTAAAACTACTTTTTCAATCATTAGGAGTTTTTATCTCTATGACAAAACCCCTATTTATTTCCCCCTCTTATGAGGGTAGGAATGATGACCCTTTAATGATTTCCATCAGAATAAAAGTCCTTGTAAGTGTGTTTAGTTGCAAAAACATTTTATATAACATTGATATATATTATCTCAAGATATAGCAAAAGTTATAGAGAGAGATTGTTAGATCCATAGGGGTATGCCTAGATAGATATAACAATCTAATAACATGTGCATAAGAGTAAATTAGAATTCAAAATTTTAGTTATTAGTTTTTAGTGGCATGGAAGGATGGAGCATGATTTCCATCATGGAATCCAAGAAGCAAGGTAAATGCGTGATTGGAATCATGGTATTTCACACAAAGATAATTAATCAAGCAACAAGCATACAAATCAAGAAGAAAGAAACATATGAGGGTGTCCAAGGGGCCAAATAAGCACACAAGGCATGTTTAAATACTGCATACACATAATGGTGAAAATCAAAGATTGGTACAAGGGCCACAAACACATGAAAATCAAACATAAAGGATATTGGCAAGTGTCCAAAGGAACACACATATAGACAGGAATAAAGTACATTGGAAAATATCCTAAAACACAAACATGAATTGGAAAATGCAAACACATCTAGATAATCAAAGCGAAGAGTGGAAGCATAAAAAGTATAAGAAATATAAACATGCATCTAACTATGGAAAGCAAGAAGCAAGAGTATACAATATATGTAATAGAAGATTAATGTATATGCTATGAAATACAAAAGTTTGATACATGCTAATGGATATCGATGTCATATCTATGTAAGCAAGTAAGGAATGTACTAGAAAAAGATGTCTAGAGTGTATAATGTAAGAATGACATAACCTAGATGGTGTAGTCATGTAGAGTATGCCCATAGTGGGTTTATGTATTAATATGTAGCTAGAATGTAGATGTAAGATGCCCCATTGATGGGTGGAGTAAAGCAATAAAGTATATGGATGCACTACACACAATCAAAGAAGATCAAGTGAAGCTTGATAATATAGATAAATCAATAAACATAACATAGAATAGCATAATGTAAGTCTAGCATAATGGTTAGTAATGTAAAACATAGATGATGCATATAATTGACATGTTTTTGTATTTTTAAAATATTTTATTATTTTTATATTTTTAAATATTTTAGCTATGTACAATCAAGTAGAGGAAAATATGTATAATTAATGGTAGAAATAAAATTATATACAAACATCACATCATAATATAAAATAATAAGATAGGGATGGGAAGGGATCTTGAGATGGAGGATGTTGGGGATAAAAATGGAGGAAAGGTTTTCATCCATCATCAAATGCATCAAGATCATCATCATAAGTATCATCATATGTTGTGAGTGTTATGTTCATGTTATCATCAAATCAAAGACAAACTGAGGGTTGCTCTAGTTGTGGAGATGTTGCTTCTACTCTTGCTCATTTAGTCTTATTGGTAAGTGATTTCATTTGAAGTGGTGTTGGTGCTATTGGTGGTGTTGTGATCTGAATAATGCCTTGATCTTGTAGTTTATTTAATCACTACTATAAATATATACACGAGTCAGTATCATGGTTAGTGATCATGTGAAAAATCCAAAATAGGATACCTTCCTTTTGTTATAATCTATTGATAGATTTATGTCTTAATGTAGGAAGCTTGATTAATTTATGATAAAGTAACATCTACATAAGATTTGTGGTCGATGTTGTGTACTACCTACCTGGATATGAATGACTATCTTTTTATTTGTAAAAGTAACCATGTTAATTGTATGTGTCCAATGATCTATCTATGGTTTTGAATATGGAGTATATCCTAAGAATGTGTCATGAGATGCTAATAGTGATGTAGGATACTTAATAAGTACTCTAGAATCATCTTAGTATTCTCTTGGGCCAACTAGTGTAAAGTTAAATCCACATGGATAATTATCTGAGTGTGGGTGTTGTATCATCATCATCTGATGTAGCTTGGGAATCTATATCAACATCATGTATGTAAGGTAACTCTAAATTTACCATAAGGGGTAAGTATGAAATAGGAGTCTCGGTAACTATAATAGGAGAAGATGACGATGTTATGAGAGTATCTATGTTAGCCTGAGGGGTTATATTTTTGGGAGTAACTAGCACTATTGGAACTACTTTTGGTGATGGCATAAGTGTAATAGGTGTAGTTATTGTGATTGATGGAGTGGCTATAACTATTATAATGGGCTGAGCATCTGGAGCTGGAGATATATCTAGAATTGGAGGAATGTGAGAGGTGCTAGTCTCTCCCACCTCATATGCATGTATTTTATCAAGATGAATATGGTGAAGTAGTGACCTCATGATAAAAAGGTGTCCCATCTATAAAAATAGTCAAAGATGACTCTGTAACTTAGCAATATCTTAATGGTTGATTATCTACTCAACATGTGTAGATATATTCATCATGAATGAACTTGACACATCATTGTAGAGTAGAAGTAATGGCTTGCATGGCATGTATCCATGGTCATCCAAGTAAAATATTATAATGGAGATGACTAGGAATAACCTAAAATTGTGTAGTAAGGGTTTTGGGCCCTACCATGATATCTAAAGCAATGGTTCCCAATGTTTGTCATGGTATGTCATCAAACCCTTTAATATTCTTATATGACTTTTGCATAGATTCCATATCTACACCCATAGCTTGTAATAATGTGATATTGCATATATTTATCTTGGAACCACTATAAACTATAACTCTCTTTACTACACCAATTTTGATTTGAATTTATATGAATAATGGTAAGTTTTGATCAATAACTACCTAAGATGGTGTGTCCTCTTTATCAAAAGAAATGGAATCTTTGATAGTTTTTAGTGTGTTGACCTCTTATACTAAATAAGAAGGCTCAAAATTAGCTGGCATGGAAGTCTAAGTGAGTGCCTGATAGAGAATGTCCTTAAACACATTAGTCTTTTGGAGTAATTCTAAAATTGAAATTTTTACTAGAGTATTATGTAATTGATCCATAATATCATATGCCTTATTTGAATCTATTTGTGTAAGGGGCCTTGGTTTGGGATGGGATGGAACAGGTGGGTTGTGGGGTTCTTAGGTAGGTGGAAGAGGGATAATGACACATCGAGTAATATATCTAATCGTATCATCCATTATCTTTATAGGATTAGTAGTGTGTGTGGGAGGAGAGCGTAGATAATTGATAGGGTGAGGAGGTGGGATAATGACACATTGAATAATAACTCTAACCACATTACCCACTATCCATATAGGATTAATAGTGTGTGTAAAAAGAGAGCATAGATAATTGATAGGGTAAGGAGGTGGGATAATGACACATTGATTAACAACTCTAACTACATTATCCACTATTTGTATATGATTAGAAGTGTTTATAAGAAGAGATAATAGATAATCGATAGGGCAAGGAGGTGAAGAGATGAAGGGTGCTATTTGGGATCTTTGGTAATGGGTAGTGACTTGTGAGATGGTGAAATCAACCATGCAATAGTATTCAAGATGGAATATGGGTTCTAATGGAGGTGGGATAAGAGGTGTCTTAATATATGTAAAGATAGTTTGTTGGATATCATTCCATAATATAAAAAGTAAAAATGCAAAGCAAATAATGAAACTTTGTACTCGCATATGATAGACTTCATAATTCATGTACATGATAGAGCCCATTATGGTTTCTTTATTATTTGTAAGAAATGCAATAAACATGTGTAAATAAGTGAGCATCTTTTTTGAAATTTATCTATGGGTGTAAGGTGATACCTCAAAAAGCAATAGGACCTAGTGCATGCAACTAGGGATTTTTCAAAAATACTATTTTTAAAATACTATGAACTTTTGAATTTGAAAATGATTTTTTAAGCTAATTATGAAAGATAAAATTCAAAAAATTAAGAAAAATTACTTGCTTGAATGGAACCTAGTAGATGCAACTAGGGTTTTGAGACAAATAAATTTTCTATAATTTACTATGAATTTTTGAAATTTGAAGTGATTTTATGATTTTAATATTTAATCAAAATTTGTAGAAAATAAGTGGCATATTACTTGAAAATTGCTAGGATTTAGTTGATGTAACTAGGGATTTGAAATGATTTTTTTTCAAAATTAATGTAATAATTTGAAAATTTTGATATAAATTTGTATAATTGAGCTTGAAAAATTTAGAAAATATTTGAAAATATTTATAAAATTAGAAATATATTTTTCCTAATGGTTTGAAAGTGTTTGTATGCAAATAGGACCTAGTATGTGAAAACTAGGGTTTAAGTGAATTATTGAAAATATTTAAATTAATTTGTAGTTTTCTAATTTTTAAATTCAAGAAAAATCAAAAAAATATTAAAAAAACATAGAAATAATTAGCTCTAGGTTTTCTAAGGTTTTTTTGCAAAAAATTGAAGTAAGTCAGGTTCACCAAATGTTTTACTAAATTTAGGAAACTATAGGTTTAATTTCCTAAATAGTGAAGGGGTATAGATAAAGGGGAAACTCAATAAATAAATGTGTCTTAATTAAACTACTAATTTATTGAATATGGAAGTGATTAATTGATTTCTTGAAATAACAAATAAGGGGATAAAGAGTAAAACTTTTCTAATTTTAGGCTGAGATGGAGGAGACAGAGGTTACAAATTGCTAATTTGGCTAGGTAGACTATCAAAAATAAGACCCATAAGTATATTATCTACCTATATAGGAGTGCTAAAAATAAAACACCTAGAGGTATAATTTTATATTCTAATGTTTGGTGCTATAGTCCTTAGTGTCTGAGCTTTTTAAGCTTTTTAGGTTCTATTCATCTACTCCAGGAGACCCTGTGCCAAAAATATCAAGTCTTAGTTGTTCACAAAGCTCCATGTACAACTGATTTTATCTTCAAGGATGTTATTTCCTCTTCATGATTAATAGGTGGTCTCAAATCCAACTAAAAAAGGGGTTAGTATGTAATATGCACTGAACGTGCAATCACACCCTATGTCTGGGCACGTTTCCTACATACCAATACTTCAAAGAGGGATCAAGGCCACTGTAGTTCTCCCAATTTGAATTTCTATTATGAAATCATGTGTATGAAATAAAGGTTTATGAAAAATTGGGTAATCTTGAGATGACTCATTACTAGTGCAAGAGCTTGGATAAGTTAGAAATAACAGTGGCTAGTTATATGCAAAGAATAGGAAGATTTTCTTGAGTGTGCTTTAGTATATTTCTATCTTGTGCCTTTTGAATGATTGTCAAGCCTTATAAATAACCTTTGAATGGGATGTTATAAAAAAACTAGTGATCCTGGGTTAGATGAACTCACATTAGGCTGACAAGGGAAAAGATAAGTATTCAAGAAAATTTAACCATTTGAGGTTATTGTGGACTTGGACAACATCACTATGAATTGAACACCCTAGGTCCCAGTGTTGTAGTCCAACCAATGGTAATGTTATATAGGGTGAAAGGGACCTTAAGGGATATATATGTGCTTAGGAGAGGAGTTCAAGACAACAAAGGATGAATCTAGAATGCTTTAGATGACTGGGAAATAGTGAAAACATGCTTAAGTGGGTTGTGTAAGTGAGTAGGACAGACCTATGGTTTGGGTGTCACAATTCATGCTAAAGTTGTGAAAACTGTATTTTAGTATAACTAAAAAAAGGATGTCAAATTTCCAATTATATTTCTTTTAACTACTCTATGTCTTTTTAAAAAATTAATATTCCAATACATTAAAGGATGTTGCTAGTTTTAGATCAATGCATTTAGTATTTTTTGCTCTCAATCAACAAGTTTGGTAGGTGATAGCTTTCAACTTCAAAATAATATAAATATTCATCATTTACATCATATTCTTATTGTGTCGAACATGTCAAGATTGTGTGTAACCTATCAACTCATTCATGTATATATCTTATTTTACTATACTTATGTGCATTAAAAGTAGAGATATGTGTGAATTGATCTACAAGTTACCATCATCAGTTTCAAGTTAATCCCATCATGTCACCTATTCCATGCCTACACTACTAACAATCAGTCAAATATATTCATTAATATGAGGTTCAATTGATGCTTTTTCCCTCAACAAAGATTCCCCATACTCTGAACTCCATGTTATTTCCATCACGTCTTTACCACATCTTTAGTATGATTTATGTCTCCCAATGTTGTGATCTCATTTTGACATGGCATCCTAAAAATCAACATGTTATTTTCTTAGTGAAATGCATCTCATGGTTTGATTTTAGGTTTACAATTTTAGTACTAAATTTTGGTTTGAGTTTTATGTATATTTTATTCTATGTCATAGTCAAAGTATCAAATAGTTTGATGTTTAGTGTTCTATTGGTAAATTTGCATCCATTAGAATCCATTATATTTACGTTATCTTATTCAAATTTTATATTAAGTCAAAGACATTTTTATGAGTTGAGGAAGATTAGGAGTCATTTTAAGATTATGTGTCATAAATAGTAGTGCTTTTTTGGTCATTTATATGTCATTAAGACTAAAATCAGATTATGTATTTTGTCATTGGTTATTTTTAGAATCTTAGTTATTAGTTTTTTAATAGTTCAGATTGTTATGGTTTTGTATTTTCAAAACAAAATCAAGTGTTAAAACTAAGAGTCCTTTTAAGTCACATGTCAAAGTCATTATAAAATAGTGTATCATCATTATTATAAAAAATAAGAGTCTATGTGTTTTTATTAGTGTCAAAATTCAAAGTTAAAATCTTACTTAGGTGAATTAGGTTAAAGTCACTTGTATCATTTTTTGTCAAAGTGTCAAAAATGAGTCAAGATTCATTTTATATGTTAAGTCATTTTGTCAAAAGTCATATAGAGTCAAAAATTGTTAAAAAAAATTGTCTTATGGATGCATTTTCACTTGCACATGAAACCTGCAATATGAGGGGTATTTCCTTTGGAAAAATCATTTACCTAATATACATCAACATACCATCTAAATGAATAGTTTCCCATTGTAGGATGGAGCATACATGGAGGATGGAGGTCTTTCAACAACCTCTCATTAGTCACCAATGATAGGGCTACACCAATGATGTGGTGACATTCTATGGGTTTTTATTTTTCAATCGTGTGGATTTTATTTTTTTTAGTTAGTGTGGTAGCTATATTTATTTTTTATCATGTGTGAAAATAAGAACAATTTTACATGTTTACTTGTGAATAATATTCCCATGTAACCCTTTTGTATATTTACATTGAATAATATTTATTTAAAAATAATTGTAGCAATCATGATGAAAGGTTTGTGGTAAAAATATGAAAACCATGTTGTAAGCTTAGTGGTAAACCTATGAAAACCATGTTATGAGGTTAGTGGTGAACTTTAAAAAAACATTTTGTAAGGTTAGTGGTAAACCTAAGAAAACCATTTTGTAAGGTTATTGGTGAACCTGTGAAAACCATTTTAGAAGGTTATTGGTGAACCTATGAAAAACATTTTGGAAGGTTATTGGTGAACCTAGAAAACCAATTGTAGATGAGTGTGAAGGAAGAGATGTGTGATGGTATATGTATGTAGATCATAAGCACATAGAGGTGACATGCTATAATTATAAAAAAAAAGATATATTATACCATGTAAAAACTAAGGACGAGAATGTTGGGATTAGTTTTCACATTGTGAGAATTTAGGTATTTATAGAGAAGTAAATATTAATTTTTAGTATTAATATGGTTGATTTATTGAGATTTAAATATTATTTATAGGGTTGTTAGTAATTAGTAACTATATGGTTAATATGGTAATATTTTATTAGTTAGATTATATTATTGTTACGATATATTGTTAATAGGTTATAAAAATATATCATACTAGGTTTGCATAATTTTAGGGTGAGATAAATCAATGCATAGAATATATGAATATGATTCTTATAAATAAGTAACTTCATGAATGATTTATTATTCAGAATAATGAGAATGAAAAGATAGCATAATATTATTATTTTATGACATTTAAAATTATCTTTGTATGTTTAGCTCTATTAATCTATGCATGAGTTGATTTTGTATTTGTATATTTTAATCCACAACATATAACACCTATAAACCTGAATTTATACCTCATAAAAGTGATGTTAGTTGATACAAACACAAATTTTCCTCTTACACAGGTATACAACAACTCTTTCTCTTCTTTACCCCTCATACACATGCTCATGACCTTAAGGACATTCTTACTTAAAACTCTAATCTTATTATATGTAAATAAAATATTAAAAAATAATAAATATTAGTCATTCACAACCTATTCATTACTCTTTCAACATATAATCAATGCACTTCTTCCTCTAGGTCATCTAGACAAATTATGCCTAATCATGTCTTGAATCAATACAAAACTTACTGATTACCTTCAGCACCATTGTCTGATATTTATGAAATATTCAACATGTTATTATTATTATTATTATTATTATTATTATTATTATTATTATTATTATTATTTTCATTCCCTTACACACTTATGAAAAATCTCATACCATTATCTTCATTCCTTAATTATCAAAACCTTTGCACTAGGTCATCAAAGCAAAATAGGCCTCAAAGCCTTGAAACAAATCTTCTTACTTGCTCATGACCTAAAAAAAACAATGTCAAAACCTTATCACATATTAAAAATTATTTTATGATGTTTTTAATTTCGTATTACCATTATGAAAATTTATATATTATTCATTTTACTGTTCATTGTCTAACTAGCACAATGAGACCAAAATGACCTTCTAAATATGCATTATTCTTTCTCTAATCAATCTTGGTTGGATAGAAGGATTTAATTAACCATTAAGGCATCTATAACACCTTTATAAACATCAATATATGTCTTAGTATATGTTACATACAATTTACATAAACTCATTAGGTCAACCATGCTTTAAATGACTCAAAATAACACACTAGGCATAAGAAATACCTAAGTAATTAGCCCTACATTAAGCCACACATTATACTTAGATACCAATAGCCATTAACCAAATATGGAAACATTTTAAAAACTTTAAAACAATTTCATACGTTCCATATTTATGTTTAAAAAGTTATACAACACTTTCAAAATACTCACTCACCTTATGAAACCTATGTTAGCCCTCAAACCTTCAATAGGTCCCATGGAGACCTAATTCACCTTCATGTAACACTTTAATAAACTATTTTCCATATATAACTTCCAATGAACAAAACCAATTAAATAAATATAAATTAATTCTATGTTATCCTTATCCATGATCAAGAAACATCAAATTATTTACACATATTATAAAACCTCCATTAGGTCATAAATACCTATTAGGCTTAACTAGACCATAAATACTATCTTCACAAATTAGACTCAAACTAGCTAAATATAAACTTTCCATGTACAATACACATATGTATGGAAATATCAAGACCTGAGAAACATGATAAAATCCATAAGACACCTTCATTCAACCTCTAAAGGATCATAAACACTACTGTAAGAATCTTACTCAGACCTACAATAATTACAGTCAATAAAAGTCAACTTTGACCTATAATAACTTCACCTTTAATGATAGTAAAAAATACAAATCACTTTTAAGATGATAAATATGGAGTCTATTTCATATTTTATTTTTATACCAATAATATTTGATTAATACTTTATCTTTTACAATCATTTATTTGCACCCTAGTTTATTCAAAAAAACACAGTCAACAATAATCAACTCTCACATGAAATAAATGCAATTGAAAGACTAGTCAAACATCTTAATAAATTTTAATGTATATTAATTGAAGTAATATACTAGTTTTTTTACACCACCATCAAATTCATCCACTATCAAAAGTTATAAACAAAATACTACTGAATGGTTTTCCTGTATTTACTTGATATTATAAATTTGGGTATGGAAAATAGTGAAATTTACCTAGGAGACGGACTTTTCACCATCATAACATTTTATAGATGCCATATCAAGACCTTAAATTTTAATCATGTGATCCAAGAACAAATATTAACAAGCCCATGTGATCAATTTATTTTGAAATCTTCACGTGTGAATTTTGATGTCATCAATATGCTTACTCAAGAAGATCTACCAAGTTGACTAGGAGATGACTAGGATCACCTAGACATTCACAAAACTATTCCAATGAATTAATTTCACTTTCATAAGTACACCAAACACTCTTTACCCCTAAAACATGGTCAATCACCTTGAAGGCCTACACACATGATATGCACTCTCAAATCCACTTAGAACCTATCACTTTGTCATTAATGCATTATATACTAAGATCACCTTGACATAAATGACAATCAATGCATATCGATAACATTCTCAATATTATTTTCATGGAAATATATTGATCTAAAATAATTTGACCCAAGTCGAGCCCAATACACCATTGAGCTAGAAGCTGAATCCAAACCAGTTAGACAAAGGCAAAGACCCATAAATCCAAAACTTTATCCATTGATAAGCATTTAGATTCATAAAATCATAGAATGAACCATCATATTTCTAATAAATCAATAAAATTATGTGGAAAAACCTATTACAGTATGAAATAATAATGGTGATATTAGACTTTGCGTTGAATTCTGAGATTTGAACAAAGCTTCTCTTAGAAATCACTATCCATTTCCATCCATTGAACAAATTTTGAAACTAGTTTTAGGTTCAGATAGGTTCTCTTTGTTGGATGGGTATAGTGGCTATAATGATATTTTGGTTAAGGAATAAGCCCTATTCATTATAACCTTCACTTCCAATTGGGGGACCTTTGCATATAGAAATATGCCATTTGATTTATCTAATGTTGTAGTAACCTTTTGAAGGGCTATGGATATGGAATTCCAAGGTCTTATTAAAAGTGTTTTTATTATCTATTTATATGACATAAACATGTTTTCAAGGGGTTCAAGTGAGAAAAAGATTCATTTCAAATAACTTTCTGAAAGGTGTAGGCAATTTGTGGTATCTCTTAAACCTAAAAAGTATGTCTTCTCAATACATGAAGGTAAGCTTCTTGGACAAGTGGTTTCAAAACATGGTTTAAGTATAGATATTGAAAAGATAAACTCAATTACTTCTCTCTCCTAGCCTAAACATAAGAAGTCATTACAAAGCTTCCTTGGAAAAAATAATTTCATAAGGAGGTATATTTCATATTTTACTACTTTAGAAAAGACACTTACAACCATGCTTAAGAAGAATCTATATACATATATTATTTTTAACATTATATCAAATATGGATGCTTTACATCTTGTAGGAACCCATCAAGACTCAATTTATTTGAGAGCATACCCTAAGGGGTGTACCAAGAAAGTGGTGGTAAGATCTTCTTTGGTTCTTCCTAGGATTGTTGTCCCTTATTGCCACATTATTATAAATTCAACCAGCTCTTAAAACCATTCCCTAAGCTATTACTCCTCCCTTGCACACTCCTCCAGTATTTTTCCTCTTTCCATCATTTTTTTATTTCCTTAATTCCCTTTTATACTATTGACTATACTAGGTCAACTAGGGTTGACTTTGTATAGTTTAGGGGTATTTTTCACTTTTTGATTTTGTTAGCCTTTTGAACGACCTAGCTCAAAAATAGTGAATTATCCCAGAAAACATATAAGGTCAACCAAGTTCAACCCTATATATCCAAAAAAATTTGAAAGGATTTAGGGAAAGATCTAGCTATAAATACAAAATAGTTTTTTCATTATTTAAATATACAATCAAGAGTTATTATTCTCTCATTCTTCTTCACAATCTACTCTTTTATCATTCTACTTAAGGAGTCTTAGCTTAGGTTTTATACTTAAAGAATATAGTCTTATGGATAAGTATTGGATGATTTGGCCTTTCTAATGATCCTTAAAAACTAAAATATCCTCTTGTGAATCCCATTTGGCCAAGAGAGAGATTGAGTCTCGATAGGTTTGCATTCAGTTAAGTATATTCTAACTTTGTTCTCCTCTCTTTAGTAGATATAAGTAACATAAGTCTTAGCTCAAATAATATTAATATTTATATTCCATATATTAGGGTCTTACTCATACTTAGATTAATTTATATTTTCTCATACATGTTTTTATTTCGTTACTAACCCTTTTTATTATGCCACAAACTTTGGTGTGCACTAGATTAGATTTACTTTCTTATTTATTAGCATAGATGAAATATTAAACCATAGGACTCTTTTAGGGTTGTTGTGTGATTTTTTTAGACTATAATCTTGGGAACCCTTCCTATAATGGTGTATTGTGACAAGTGATCCCCTAATTAGGTCTAGAAAATCCCCATATTGGTCATGATCCTGCTTAACAAATATATTTCCAATTAGAAGTGTAGGTATGCTCTATATTCTCTGAGCTAAGATTGATTTATAGAAATGATGAATTTTTAATTACATAAATTTTTGTGAACCCAATGTGAAACTAACCCTTGCAAGATTTATTTCACTTTCTTTCATTATTTTTATCATATATTTGTCATACTTGATTGACTATGTCAACCCATTTCTAATCCATATGTATATGTTTTCAAGAACATGCAATTGGATTGAATTAGATGACCTAATACAAGTTTCCAAACTTATATATTTATATTTTAGACTACTAATTCAACCCAATTGACCCCATACACTTTTAGGCATCTAGATTTAGCTATTAGGTTGACCAAGGTTGATCCTGTACACTTTTAGGCACTCAAAAATAAGATTCTACAAAGCTTTATCAACCTAGCTGATTTAGTAAACAAATTTTTCAACCATATTCCAAGGTTATTAACTACAAATCTTCATTTTCAACATCTCTAATCCACCAAGGTTCCTTTCTATCTATCTATCTCTTTCATTTCTATCTTTCTTTTTATAATTTGTTGTCTTAAAAATTTCCCCTGCACAGTCAATTGGATTGACCCTGTCAGCCCAATTTTGTGTTATGTATGTTATCTAGATAATTAGGTCAACCATAACCATCCCTATTCATTTTTATACCTTGATTCTACAGTCTAGGTTTGACCCTATCAATCTTGTTCTATATTTTTTGTATATGGTGTCAACATTATACCTTGTTTCAAGTTTGAATTAATCTTTATATGTTAGTAATTAGTTCACACCTTTGTTTTCTTATTGTTTTCATGCTTAGAATAGTTGACATAGTCTAATTAGGTGATTTTTAATTAATCATTTAGTTTTACTATTTTGATTTTATGCATACACATCCAAATCACAAAATTTAAACAAGCATTTTAACATTTGTTTACCCAAGGCCAACCTACTTGGATTTCATCACCAAGGGGGAATCTTACTTGATACTATAATCAAGTATAAAGCATGGTTAATGGTATATTTTGGCTAAGCACCTGATACCCTTATCATTATAGTGTGTAAATTGAGTGGGTAGGTCCCAATACCAATCTTGTATCATTGCCACTATAGTCCCTTTTAACCCAAACTACCTGAAACCATCCTTAAATTGATATCTATTTCCTTGATTTATATCCAAATTCCCATAACATTTAAAATCATTTCTTAATAATCTATTAAAACTTCTTATGTTGACTAATTAATTATCTATTTACTTTTCAAGTTGATTACTTGTTCGTTGCTCAATTGTCTATCCAAAAACTTGCATTAGCCATTATTAATGTAAGGTTTTGTATTGTATATATCAATTGAATTGGATAGTGTTAATCTAATTGACTATTTGTTTCCATTTAGTTCTTATTTTCTTATATTAGCTACAAAAATTGTCTTATTTCAATAAATAACTTATTATCAATCTTCTCATTTTCCCTATCTATTGTACTAGGTCAAACTAATCAAATATTTACTATTTACAATCCCTTTTGCATCTTTTTCCTATCTCTATTTACTATACTAGATCAACCTAGTTAACCCTATACATTTTTTAGGCCCTATTTTATATGATAGGTTGACCCATTCAACCCTGTAATGCTTTTTACTTTTCTTATTCATTAATCTAGTTCTTTATTACTCTAATTTTTCATTTTACTCATCTCTCTTCAGTCATAATGAAGTCTCATATCATAATTTTCTTGGATAAATTGAATCCATTTAAATATTATATGGGATGTTCATTTCTCCCTGTCTTTTCATCCCAAGAGCACCATCACTCATGGGGCACCTCTTTCCCTCCATCCATGACCTATAATATGGTACAAATAACACTTCAAGATGATGTTGATGGATCTAATCCTTTCTTTACTTATCAAGATACTTCTCATCTTCAAAATATTCAAACTAATGTGGGAGTAATTGATACAAGTTTACATAACAATCCCATTAGTAACCCTTCTTCTATAAATCCTCCCCCTAATACCAATTTAGGGAGTAATCCTACCAACACCAACCCATCTCCTGATACAACCCAAATTTTAGCCCAAGTTATCCAAGATATGAACATAATGTAAAATTATAACACCAACTAAATGATGCAACTTTAACAACATTTATTCAATGTGGCTAATCAACCTCTAACTATGCATCATCAAATTAATCCCAATTTCATTATTCCACCTCTTTGGGATGCCTCAAGCAATGTTATTCCTCAACCCATAGTGAATAAAAAAATACTTCAAACCATTCAAAGTGAGCCTTTATCCCCATTTATTATATCCATTAATATTGGTAACATATCTCCAACTATCAAATATGATGGGACTAAAGACCCTTCTTAATTTCTTAAAGCCTTTGTAAACCTTTACAAGGAGAGGATCCAAACTAATACCTTTTCTAAAACTAAACTCGTAGTAAAATTTTTTATGACTCGTGTATTATAATGGTATAATAAACCTCCCCAACATTCTATTTGACAACTTTAAGCTTTGGTTAATCTTTTAGTTAAAAAGTTTCAACACAATGATCTTCCCAAAAGTTGTCTTAGCCACTTCATCAATTCTAAGCAATCTCCCACTGAATCAGCTCATGACTTTATCAAAACATGGAAATATTTGGCCCATAAATCCAACCATAACATGAATGATGATAACTTATTCAAACTCTTTATCATAACTTTGACTCCCACTCTCCAATATAAGGTTCAAACCTTTGCTCCCCAAACATTAAATGAATTCTTGATCAAGCTAAACATCAAGACTTTATTATGAATAAATTTGAACCTAATCCTAAAAATTTTAAAGGATATTTCCAAACATCTAATGCTATCACTAGTAATACCTTACAAACTAAACAAGGAGTTGCCAAAACTAATGTTCCTTTGCATTCTCATACACCTCTTTCAATTCAATAAATGAAATAATTTTTATCGCCCTCAAAACCCTTCATCTATCCTAATGCTCCTCCTAAGTGGTATGATCCCAATATATTTTGTTGGTTCCATGATGAAATTGGTAATTCTCATGAATCATGTAGAGGGATCACTAATTTTTTTGTCTCTTATGTTCATGGTGATTCATTCAACCATGAAGCTATGATCAATCTTCGTCATCAAGAGTATAATATTACATCTCAAAAAAGACAAACTTATAAAGCTTATGCTTCAAATACCCAAAAATATTCTTCAAATAATAAATCAAATACCAAAGATGTTTGTGCCATTGACACTGATTATGACCAATATTTTAACAATTCTCAATATGTAAACACTACTAATATTAATTATCATCACAAACTAGCTCATAAAGATCCAATTACCAAGCCTAACAAACCATCTTTAGAAGAATAATTACTTAAATATACCACCACCACTACAAATCCAAAATCAAAAGAACTTAAGGAAAAAATTCCTCTTTCCAATCCTCTAATCACATCTACTCCTCAAAAATATAATCTACCTCCCAGACCTCATGATGGTTCTTCTAAATCTCATTGGAACTTTCTTGAAGAACTTAACTCTATGCCTTGTAAGATTCCACTTATGGAGTTGGTTCATACTTCACCCTATCATCACAAATTCATTATGCAACAACTTTAAGAAATTGAAGATCCATCTTCCATTGATAAAGAACCACCTTTTGTCAATTCTCAACCTACCAACATCAATACCATTGAAATTATATATCCTTCTTCTAAGTCGTCTATTGAATTCCTTGAATAGGACATGATCAATGATGAGATTATTTTTCATGCCATTGATATACCAATCTTAATCAAAGTAGACATTAATACCACTCTTATCCAAAAATTTCTAGTTGATGAAGGATATGGTATTAATGTGACATATTTATGGCTTATACAATAATTGGTTATAACAATAATCATCTCAAGCAAACCCATCTTACCTGTCATGGTTTTGATAAGATAAATCAAAATCCACTTGGTTGTATTTGGATTCCATTAACCATAGGACCTAAAATATCTCAAACTAATCTTATGTTCCTTGACCTTCCTTTATCTTATAACATACTCCTTGGTTTTCTATAGACTCATCGAATGAGGGCCATTGCTTCTTCTAGTAGTTAATGTATTAAATTATTGCATAATGAAAAATGGTATAAGCATGAAGCTATTCCCAACCCATGGAGTATCCAACTACATAATCTTAAATCAAAATATCATGTTCTTATGATTCCTAATATCAATAATGTTCTTTTACCTAAGTTCATCAACATGAATCTTGATTTATAAGTTACTCTTATGGATTTCAATTATGATGAGCCCAATGAGTTGTAACAAACTTGTAATACCATGAAGCTACCTCCATACATTTCACAATGGCTTCCTCCTTCTCTCTTACTAAGAGATCATATTATTCCTCTAATGTATGAGATTACCAATTTTCCCCCTCTATGTAATGCTCATGAGCCTTCTCTACCAGAAGATGCCTTCACTTGTAATGATTTTGGAGTGGCTAAATTATTTTAAGATCCTCTCATCATTTCTCTTTGTACATTCAAAAATATTAAGATTTCATCTTCTAAAACTCCCCCTGATTCTCAAGCATGTATAATTTCTCCAACATATGATGATAATTATATCATGACCCAAGCTCAATCTAGAGATTTGGATGTACAACATTATCAAAAAACCTTAGCCTAAATTCATGCTTTTAATCAAGATGTTCATACTATTTATTTTGATCATATCTTAGATCTTGAGGGTCATGTACCTCTTACCAATCCTCCTCTTATCTATACTCCTTGGGTGGTAGAACAAATTATACCTTTTGAACATTCACAAATATCTATATCTCCTTTAACACCTATCAATCCAATCATTACATCTAATCCTTCTCCTATCACTAAACCCACTGATATTACAACTCCTCATCCATCTACTTCCTCTACTCTTTAAATTACATTGGATGCCAAGGCAATCGATTTTTATCAGATACATTCCAAGTATGATCACCATGGAAAACAAATTCTATATCTTGAAGTAGATGTCATGTATTATGGTCCTTTTCCTACCTTACCTAGTGATGAAGCTATCCTTGAGTTATTTTATGCCCAAGAATCTCATCTTCCTCGACATCATTAAAAACTTGGAAATTTTACAACTAAAACTTCTTAAATTCAATAACTTCATTACTAGAATCAATCCTAAAATAAATCCAATCTCAACCTTACCCAATGCACCATACCACTTTGAAGATGGTAATGTCATGTTTATCAATTAAACCACTCACATGGAATATGGTACTCTATATTGTCCTTGACCAATTATAGTTTCTCAAGAACTCTCACCTTTTGAACATGACAATTTTAGCTTATTCTTTAACAAATATTGTGAGGCTTTTATTGGTCCTATAAGGACATGCCTAGTATTGACCCTAGCATTGTCATGCATAACATCATTACTTATCTTGATGCTAAGCATGTGCATTAGAAACAAAGAAAATTTCCATTTGAAGTTTCAACTTTATGTCATAAAGAAATCATTAAATTAATTGATGATAAATTTATCAAACCAATGTATTATTTTGAATGGGTTCTAACATTTTTCTCATTAAAAATAAATTCACAATGGTCATTCACATTTGTATTGATTTTCACAATATTAATCTTGCTTATCCCAAGGAAAACTTCCCTTTACCTTCAATAGATGCCATCATCGATTTCATGACTAGTTAGGAAATGGTATTTCTTATGGATGGTTTATCAAGATACAACCAGATTCATATAGCTCCTAAGGACCAACATAAGACTACTTTCACCATGAAATGGGGCACCTATTTCTATGTCAAAATGACTTTTAGCCTCAAAAATGCTAGAGTAACCTACCAATGAGTAATGATTCATATTTTTCATGATCTCATTCACAAAATTATTGAAACCTATGTGGATTATCTTATTACTAAATATAAACATCATAAGAATCATTTTTCCAATATTTCTATCATCTTTGACTCTCTCCTTAAATATAAAGTTAGACATAATCTTAAATATGTGTCTTTAGATCCATATCTAGAAATATTTTAGGATTCTTAGTCTCTCTATGTGACATTGATGTTGACCCCTAAAAAATTAGTGCTATCATCAACATACCTATTCTTCATTCTATTCTTGACATTAATACTTATTTGGTGAAATTTAAGGCAATTAGATGATTCATACCCAAAATTTATTATCACATCCACTCCATCAATTCCCTTTTAAATAAAGGCAATGATTTATAATAGATAGATCCATGTCAAAAATCCTTTGATAACATGAAAGAGTCTTTTCTTCACCCACCCACACTTCATCCTCCTTTCAATGATAAACCTTTAATTCTATATACTTTTTCCACACCTATTTTAGTTGGGGCCATGCTTGCCCAACATGATGATACAATAAGAGAGTATTATATCTACTACATTATCCAAGGCCTCATCTATTATGAGACACATTATACCATAATTGAGCATGATTGCCTTACCATTTATTTCATAGCTAAAAAGCTTCATTGCTTTAACAAACTACTTATGTCATTGTTCATTCCAACCCCCTTCATCATTTCTTCTCCAAAGCCTTTTTTTCCTATAGATAAAATTGGCAAATGGATGGTCCTTATGGAATTTGATCTTTGCATCGTCACTAAAAATGTTATTAAAGGGCATGTCATAAATGATTAAATTATCACAGCTCCCATTCTAGCCACTTTTTCCCTTTAAGATGATCTTCCAGATGACAATATCCTTTACATTTAAGGTCTTAATCAATCTATCTCTCTTAAATATTACTTTATATATTTACTACCGATCTTGAATCCAATCAACTTGGTGAATCTTCCACTCCCTCTAATACTACTAAACCAAAAGTAGTTATCAAGGAGATTCCTAAAATTAATGTTTAATTACATGAGGATACTTGGACCTTCCACTTTAATGGCTCTAAATGCCTTTAAAGAGCTTAGATAGGTTTAATTCTCATGATTCCTCTTGGAAAGATCATTCTTTTAGATTTTTTCTTCACCTTTGATGTCACTAATAATATGGCTTAATACAAAGCTCTTATCTTAGGAATGAGAGTTGTTCTTGATTTAAACATTCAATACCTTCATGATTTAGGTGATTCTCAACTTATTTTCCTTCAATTTAGTGGTTATTATCAATGTAAAATTAAAAACATCATCACCTATTGTCAAATTGTAACCACTTTTTCTAAGAATTTTATCTCTTTCACTATTGAGCCTATTCTAAGAGATTAAAATTCCATTCTTTATTCTCTTGCCTCTTCAGCATCTCTCTTTCATTTGTATCAAGTCCTCTCTGATCCTACTTTTCTTATTCAAATAATAAAATCTCCATCTTCTACTCAACCACTAGATTTTATTTCTATCATATCAAGATTGTTACCATTTTCTAAAGCCCTTGGTATAAATATATCATTCAATACTTGGAACATCAAACTTATCCTCCTAATTTAGACTCTCATGAAAAGAAACACATTTGTAAACAAGATTCCATGTGTGTATTTCAACATAACATTATTTATTATCTCAAGGCTAAAGGTACCTTAATCCATTATGTTATGTAAGATGAGGTCCCTCCCCTTCTTGAACAAGATCATGGGGGAATTTATGGTGGCCACTATAGTAGGTAGTTATAGCTTTAAAATGCCTACATATGGGTTAATTTTAGCCTAATCTTGAAAAGGATGCATCTAATATGCTAAAAAGTGTACTCTTTTTTAGCTTCATGATGATCTAAACCATTTACCTCCTGTTGAACTTCAAATTATTGAATCTCTTTAGTCATTTTCCACTTGGGCATTCAATCTCATTGATAAACTTCTTTTCTCCCATAATGGACATGTCTTTATCATCATTGATACCAAATATTTTACCAAGTGGGTTGAATCCATGCCCCTTGTTAATGTCACTATTCCTACCATTTCCAAATTTATTATTAACCAAATCATTTTCCACTTTGGCATTCCCCATACTATCATTTTAGATAATGGTTGTAACTTCAAAAATAAACATGTTAAAAAACTTCAAAATCAATCATAAATTTTCCATGTCTTATCATCCATAATGAAATGGTCAAGCTGAGGCCACTAATAGAATTCTCAACAAAATTCTCTAAAAGAAAATTCATAAAACCTACACAAATTGGCATATTCATCTTTACCCTACACTTTTGGCCTATAAAACTAACATATGTACTACCACTAGGGCAACTCCATTCTTGGTAGTCTATGGTGTTGATTCAGTTCTTCCTTTAGAAGTTGATCTTCCTTCTCTTCATATATCTCTTCATGTTATTATTCCTGATGAATAATTACATGAATCTCATCTTCATGCCCTTAATATTTTTGATGAACCTCATATTTCTATCTTACAACATAACCACCAATACAAGGATTACATTTATAGACAATATAACAAATGTCTTAAAGTATGCACTTTTAATGTTGGTGATCTTGTCCTTAAATTAGACTACACTCATGATAAAGAAGTTAAATATTCCCAAAAATGGTGGGGCCCATATTTAGTCAAATATAATCTTTCTCTAAGCACATAACACCTTAAAACCAATGAGGGCCATATATTCAAATATCCCACCAATGCATAATTTCTCAAAAAATAATGTGACTAAACATTTATTTCTATTTATGATTTTTATCTACATCTATCTAACACTTTTTTTAGGTTACTTAAGTGTGGGTCTCATCCCTCTAAAACAATTTACTTCCTTTCACAAACCATTAGTCATCTATTTTGGTCTTTTAGTTTCTTGATGTACCATAGTCTTCTTTATCTTCTTGCATTTTATCTTGTTTTTTGTACCCCTTGGGTTTTTATTTTATGAGTTGATTTTTAAGACCATGGATAGGACCTAATATTCCTCAAAAAACCACCATCTTTTACTTATTTTTATCACACTTTTTTCTTGGTAATTTTTTTTGGCACCCTTTGGGTTTTTATTTTGTGAGTTTATTTGTAAGACCACTGATACGACCTAACATCCCTCATAAAAATACCATATCTTTTATTTATCTTTTCCTTATGTTATAAATTTATAGTGTAATACCATGGATAGGACCCAACCCTCATCATAAAATTACCACCTTTTCATGATATTGATCCTCATTCTCAACTTTAGTTTTTACTTCTTTTGCTAGATGAAATCTACACAATAATTTATGTTATAATGTTTTTCTCCATTTCCCTCATTATTATGATAAGGAATCATACTTTCCTATCATTGTATCCCTTTTTTCTCTTTGTCACATTTTTTTGTGATTTAAATAAATTCAAATTGTTTCATGTGTCATTCCTCTTGATTTCCCCTTTCTTTCACTCCACTTTGGATTAAAAAAGGTCTAAGTTAAGATAACACTTTTATTTCACCTAGATTTATGAGACTCTTAGACCCCATGCTCTTTGATGTTCTCTATATTATTAACCTTGTCCTAAGTATTCAAATTAAAGTCATCTTTAACACCTATGTTTGGTCATTCTAAATTCATATGGAAGAGGAATAGAAAAATACATCAATAAAGTTAAAAAAACAAATCATTTTAATAAAAGGGCAATGATATCTAAAAGGCAGCATATAAATCTTAAAATTCAAAATCACACCGAAAGACATGATTAAAAGAACATCTCTTATCTCTAATCGAAGCTCAAACTCTATAGTTGGCCTCACATAGAGTTGAGGTCCTTTAGGGTGTAGTAGGATAGTAGATTGGAATAGGGGAATTCAACAAACTCTATGGGGTTACCTACTTTCTCATACAAGTACCCAATCTTCATAGTAGATAGATGACTCTATAAGGGGTCCTGAGGAATGGGGAACATGTTATTGGGAGGTAGGTCCATTTTGATTTTCATTGATATATCATTCATGGGATGATATATATACTTAATTTCTTAAGTTAAGACTTGTGTAGCTAAGATAAGTTCTTCATAGTCTTTAAGGTCAAAAGTCCTCTTATTTTGACAAACCTACTTTGAGTGTCTTGACTTCAATAAAGAGTACCTTGGTTTGTCATTCATTCTCCTATATACCCATTTAATTTCCCCCCTTGATAGACAAATTGTGATTCCAAATCTATTTTCCTTTCTTCTTTACTTCATTCTTTTTAATCTCTTAAAACATGATAGCACTAATTTGTTTCAATTTTATCTATCCTTAGAGTGAAACATGTTTGAGCAACTATGGATTATGTTATTTACACTATGATTTACATTTATACACTTACTTTACTTTCCTTTTACCATTTATCATTAATTTTACTATATTACTATTATAGATACCTAATTTTATACCCTTTTTCCATTGTTGAGTGAAATTAGCTTGTTTCTTCTCACTCGACAAAGTTCTTTTCCCTTTTATGCACCTTTTTATATTGATGATTGAGATGTGGATTATTAGTTATCACTCATCAATATTGTTTTACCATTTTTTTTTTTGTATTTTACCTTGAATTTATTTAATTACCATCATGTTTGACATGTATCCTTGGTTTAACTTGGTGAGTTTTCCTTTCTTAAGGATAGCTTATTTGAGTTTTTTTGTCTTTAGTAGCCTTAAATTAATTATTACCTAATTTAATCTTGTTGTTTACTTGTTATTTTGGTCTAACATAGCACTTATCACCAAATATTTCTTAATTTCCTATGTTTGTACTATCCTCATAGAACCAACTATCTTGACTTTTCTTGTGGTTGTTCAAATTTGCTCTTTAGTTTTGTATTCTTGGGTTTGTTGAAAGTAGTCTCTGCACCCTACACAATCAAAAATAACAACATAATAAACAACCATCCCATGATAAAGGTAATTAAAGGTACACACCACAATTACTTTTTAGTTATTTACTTTTTAGTCAACTACTTTAGCTATTTTTGTTTTAAAATACTATAATTGTTTTTAGCATCAACATTGTGTGTTACTGTGTTTTTTCTCAAAGCACCATCCACTATTGCACCTCAGTGACACATGATTAGATTCAATTAGGAATATATACACACATAACATTTTCAACCTTTAATCAAATACTAATGCTTTACATCTATTAAGAACCCATTGAGACTTGATCTATCTAAGTTTACACCCTAAGGGGTGCACTAGGAAAGGGGTGGGCAAGCTTTTAGTGCTTCACAAGATTGTTGTCCCTTATTTCCACATTATTATCAATCTAACCATATATTAAAACCATTCCTTAAGATATTACTCATCCCTTGCACACTCCTCTAATATTTTTTCTCTTTCCATCCTCTTTTTCTTTTCTTAATTCCCTTTTAGACTATTGACTATACTAGGTCAACTAGGGTCAACCCTGTACAATTTAGGGGTATTTTTCACTTTTTGAGTTTGATAGCCTTTCAGTTGACCTAACACAGACCTAGTGAATTGGCTTTGAAAAAATATAGGGTCGTCTAGGGTTGACCCTATTAGGGAAAGATCCACCTATAAATACAAGCTCATTTTGTCACTATTTAAATATGTAATAAAGAGTTATTATTCATTCACACTTTTTCATAATTTAATCTTCCACCCTTCTACTTGAGGAATCTTAGATTAGGGTTTTTACTTGGAGAATATAGTCTTGTGGTTAGGTATTAGATGATTTGGCCTTTCTTATTGATCCTTACAAACTAAAACAACCTCTTGTGAAGCCCCTTTGGCCAAAGGAGAGATTGGGTCTTGATGGGTTCACATCCAGGTATGTATATTATGACTTTGTTCTCCTCTCTTTAGTAGATAGAAGTAGCAAAAGTGTTAGCTTGAATAATATTACTCTTCATATTACATGTATTAGGGTTGTACTCATACTTAGATTATTTGAGATTCTCATATACATGTTTCTATTTCTTACTAACCCATTTTATTGTGCCATAAGATTTGGTGTGCACTAGATTAGATTTAATTTCTTATTTATTAACATACGTGAAATATTAAGCCTTAAGATTATTTTAGGTTTGTTTCATGATTGTGTTATATTTTAGGATCTGGAACCCTTCCTAGCATTGTGTATTATGACAAGTGATCCCCTAATTGGGTATAGCAGATCCCCATATTAGTCATGCTCTTGCTTAACAAATGTATTCCCAATTAGAAGTGTAGGTGTGCTCTATCTTCTTTGAGCCAGGATCAATTTATAGACATTATACATTTTTTATTTCACATAGAATCAAAGTTTCATCTAGTCCAATGATGGGATGAATAATTTTGAGGAGATAAAGTAAGAAATATCTAGTGCTCCTAAACTCATAAATCTAGATTTCTAAAAAGATTTCATCTTGTACACTTATGCTAATATGGACACCATTTTAGGTATTCTTATGAAATAAAATCATGAGGCCTTGGAGAAAATAGTAGCCTTCTTCAGTCAAGGCTTGGAGGATTATGAGACAAGGTATTTTTTTTGAAAAGAATGTTCTTTTGATAATCATGCCTCTTTAGAAGTTTAGATATTTGTTATCTAATAATAGGATACATCTATGGTTGCTCATCCAAGTATCAAGGAGTTCCTTTTGAACAAGGATATAAATGAGAAGAAGGTTGGTTGGATACCAAGAGTAATGGATTATTATGTAGATGTTAAGGTCACAAAGCTGATAAGAGGCAAGGGATTATGTGAACACCTATCCTAAGACTTGAAAGAGGCTAAGGAAGTGGTTTTAGTGCTAAATGTTGAAGAAGTTGAAATTGATCATACCTCATCTTCTAATTGGTTTAATGAATTTGTAAGGTATCTTCATGATGGTTATTATATTCCTAATTTAAAATCTTAAATAAGAAGATATTTCAAATTGAAATAGATTCCATTTCTCATTATTTATGGTGTGATTTTCAATAAAGACATCAATGGTATGTTTCTAAGGTGTATAGAACCAAACTAAACATAAATGTTACTTAAAGAGTTTCACGATGGAAATGGTGGATTAAATTTATTATTAATAACTACCTCCCTTAATATCATGATAGGTGGGTACTATTGGCTAAGTATATTTATTTATTATCATTCATGGGCTATGAAATGTAAACAATGTGTTGTGTTTGTAGGAAAAGTAAGACTTACAACCTTACCTCTCTAACTAATTTTGGTGGATTAGACATTTATCTAATTTTTTAAATTAAAACTCATTCAAGGTTATAAGTGGATCCTTACTTTCATTTATTACTTCACAATATGGATAGAGGCAGTAGGATTGAAAGAAGTAAACAAATCTAGTGTATTATATTTTTTTGAAAGTTTACTTACGTGATTTGGGGTTCCTTCCACCATCATTTTAGGAAATGCCATGGATTTTATGCGAGCTAAGATAAATAAATGGGATATATAACATGATTCTTTACTCATCACTTTATCAAACTACTATTCATAAGGCAATGGCCTTGCTGACTCCATCAATAAGAACATGTTGAAGATCATAATAATGACTATTGAAGATAATCAGAGGTCATGGCATTTAAAGTTGAAGTTATCTCTATTGGATAATAAAATTACATATAATAGGTCAATAACCAACTCACCATACAAGCTAGTTTATGGTAAAGAAGCAAGGTTACCCATTTCTCTTGAGTTTCCTACTTTAGAAATAATGCACCAACTAGAGTTGTTGGAGAATGGACCATTGGAGATCAGGGATGATAATATTATGAAGATATAAGAGATTAGAAATCAGTCCATTTTAGCCATGGAAATTCACCAAGCACAAGTGAAGAGAGACTTTGACAAAGGAGCTTCTTCACAGAATATCAAAGAAGGAGATTTGATTCTTAAGTGGGATGAGGATAGAGATAAAATAATAAGGCATACCAAGTTTGACTCCCTTTGGAGTGGCCCATACAGAATATCCAATTTCAAATCCCATAATGCCTTCCAACTTAAAAAGATGGATGGTGAGGAGCTTTCAATCCCAATTAAAGGGATACATATGAAACATTGCTATTTAGATCTAAGTTCTTTATACATTATTTACTATTTTTTCCTCCAAATTTTATCCTAGCACATTAGTTTTCTTGTTTTTTATTTCAAATAAGTGTTTTTCTTGCATGTTTACCTTGTTACTTAGTTTCCTTTATTTTGTGTGTTTTTTCCCTTATTTTGGAGGATAAAGTTATCTTATTTCAAGTCAAAAGAGTCTTTTAGTCATCGATCATATTTTTTACTATTAAGTTCATAATACAAGAGTGGTTTTATAAACCTAAAAGATATGTCAATGATCTAGTTCTCAAGCATAGCAGACATGCTTCCTAGTTGAGTCATCAAAATGTTGACAAGTTTGACCTCATAGGTCAAACTATCACCCCTATCATTTGAAACATTTATTGTCATGTTGTTTTCCCTATTAATTGGTATGTTGATCTTGTAATGTCCTTTAAATAGTCATTTAAATCCTTGATTAGTAGAGTTTAAGGTTATTTTGATGAAATTAAGGTTTTGATCATCATGGTCATTTTCTTATCTAGCCACCTTTGTGACCATTTTTAGGTTGTGTCAAGAGATGAAACGAGTCCATAACATCATAAATATATTTATGGATTGTGTTAGAGTCATATTGTGTTGTATAATTAATTTAACTGGTTGGTGACATGTTTAACTAACTTCATGACCTAGTTTATTGCATTTGGAGTTATTTTATGGCTTCTAGAGTAGGTTTTGAATGTGAATGATATTATAATGTTATAATAATAAAATAATGTACTTTTTATGTATGAAGATTACAATTAATCCATTTTTCATTAGTTTCATCAAACTTCTCAATTTTAGTACTAAAAAGGCCTATTTTGAGGCCATTTATATAGTTATTTAAGGTAAAATTGATATTAAATAATATTAAATAGATTATTTATATATTAAAATGTCCAAAAAATGATTTATAAGAGGTTTTAGGTCTTAAAATAATGAAAACTAATTTATCTCTCATATCGATCTCCTTGGCATCTCTAAAAGGGCCATTAGTTTTTGTTTAGTATAGATAGGAAAGAAAGATTTAGGTAAAAATATATTTGTAAATTATAGGTACCTTAATTAATATAAAATTAGTGTCATTGGTTTTCAGATTAGTTCTCCCATAATTATGAACAATCGCTAAAAGTACAAGGGAGTCACTATGAGCTAGTAATCTATTTAGGATCCAGGATTGTCTCCATTTATTCACTTTATATCTATATTGAGAAAAATGGTTTTAAAAATATTATTTCAAGGTTAAATATTAAATTTTTATTTTTTTAATAATTAGATAATTTTCTTTGATAAGGGTTTTTTGGATAGGAAACTAGCTGCTTGTCTTGACTTGAGATTTGGCAATTTTCAAGCAATCTTGATATATTAGTGGAATATATTTATTTTAAAGATTTTTCAAGATAATTTTAAGTTAAATTAAATTTATTTAATTAAAACAAATTTTTATGTAATTTCATCTTGAAAATCTCTTTCTTGAGATAGCCTGGTTGGTCATTTGGCCCTTCCACAAGGTATAATTGCAAATATAATGAGATTCACAGTGTGTGAAGAGAATATTAGTGAATTTTTAATGATATTTATGGGTTTAAAAATTATTGTAAAGTATTAATTTTTAATTTAAGGATGTTACATATGAGTTCAAAGAACCATACTCTCTTAAGATTTAAAAATCTCTCTTGCATGCCTAATGAGCAAGCTAAAAGGACATCATGGCAGGTAATGGAAGTTATGAGGACTAATGAGGATGAATAGTTTAATTTTTATGTCATAATATTGTTTTATGGTGTTCATAGGGTCTTCAAGATAGTGAGAGACACTCTTTGGTGCAAAATGTCTATTATGAGCCTTATATGCTTAGAAAACACAATTAAGGTTATGTATAGTTATATTGTCAAGTTGAAAACCTTCCTAAGGATTTTGTTTTCCTTAAAAGTGTGTTTAGTATTATATATGGATAGTGATATATTATTTATCAAACATGAAGGGATGAGAATGAGCTTAAGGTTGTGAAGGTATAATAAAATCATGAAGAAAACTTCCTTAAAACTCAATTTAGCATAGTTTAATGTAAGTTAACATTGTTTAAGGTTACACATTATTTCTTGTTTCCATTCTAATCAAAATTACTCAAGGAAAATTAATTATTATTCAATATATTTATGAATATGAAAGGTTAATAAAGATATTTATATCATTCTAGTCTCTTATTATCAACTCCCCACCTCTGCTCAATCCATACACAGGGAAAAATCACCACCTAAAATAGTTATCCATGTCAAGCTATATCTTCAAGAGCCATCTTGTTGAAACATGAAGGTATGTGAGTTTTGAGTTTAATAAATCAAGTGATATAAATGATCAATGAACATTTAAGAATCTAGATATCATGGAGGTAGGTGGAATGGTTTAGTTAACCTATAGTCTATTAAAAAATACAAATCTTGACCTACATCTATGTAGGTAAAAGTACAATCAGGGTTGTTATTTAAAATGATTTTGTCTCAAAGAACAATAAAGGGTTGAATGAAATGGATATGATGACTAAGTAGAGTTTAAGATATGTTATAATGTCCTCCATTAAAGATTAAGAGGAGGTTGAAAAATTAGACTTTGTCAAAAGAGCATCTTCAACCATGATTCCTAAAGTTAGATGCTTTGTGTGTGATCACTTGAGGTACAACGAAGAGAGATTAAAATATTGAAGATTAATGATTACACCTACTCAAGTTCTTGAGGTAATGAGGTTTGTATGGTCTTACTCAAGATCCTAATGTTAATCTCTTTCTTCCCTCAAGATCAACTGTGGACCTATAGGTTTGTACAGATTGTGGAAGAAATTTGAAGATGATATGAGATTTTTTAGAAGGCCTATAATCAATTGAAGGAGTGACAACTCAATGAGACAAGTTTTAAAGTAGTAATATCTTGGATAAGTCTAAGGACAAATCAAGATCTACTGGTAACCTATGAATTTAAAAGAGACCTATAGGCCCTAGGCCTGTAGGTCATCATTATAGACTTAGGTCCATTATTTTCTAGATCATAAATAATAAGTTACATGAAGAGCATAACATCTATGTAGATAAAGATAACATACCAATCATAAGAAGAGATAAACCACTTGAAAATCAAAGTATAACTAATAGATTGAGTTCATAGTCTAAGAGACCACTTACAGTCTATACAAAAGTTAAATCTTCACCTGCAACCATGTAAGTGAAAATACTTTCAATCATGCTACATTGGAAGTGGTGTATGAGAGGATATTTGAGGTATGAAAGGAGTTTGAACCTTTTGATTTGTCTTTAATAGATCAAAGGGTCTCTAAATCCATATTTAAAACTTGTCCTAGATCTTTTAACACCTAACCTTTACATATAACAAATAGTTACCTACAATAATATGTATTTATAGGCTACATTTTTCAAATTTAGATTTAGGCAAAAGGAGAGGGAAAAAAGTATGTTGAGAGAGTTCTAAGTCTATCTTGAGACTATAAAAAGGTTCATAGGCCAAATTAGGCTATTGATATAGAAGATGAAGTCATAAACAAAAAGACATTCAATCAAGAACACATACATGCCTACAACCAGCCATGAAGTATAAATAGGTATTTTGAGGGTTATATGGTAAATGGATGTTATAAATTAAGTTGAAGGTGTGATCTATAAATTTGACTCAAGATAGGATGGTTTGTATGGTGCTAGTTTAAAAATGAAAACAAAGTGAAAGAAACACACTAACTAGCATAACATCTCTAGGCCTAAACACTAGGGAGAGCTTAGTTAAAAAATATGAATAAAACACAACTAAAACTCAAAATAAACCCTCTTTTACCTTACTTTGATGCTCCAAAATTCTTGTTGTAGTGGTTTGCTTAGTTTGTTCTCATGAAGTATTCATCAAAGGAGTCTTAGCTATATCCTCTTATCCTTGGCACCTTTGGCTTGTGGCTTGGCTTGGTTTAGAATCAATTTGGCATGGTAAAATTAGTTTCTTGAAACTTTGGAACCAATCCTTCATTATAAATTTGAAAAAATTAAGCTTAGAAATGATGTTCATGGCCTCTCTATTTATAGATTTTTAAGAATGTCTAGAATTAACCTAAACCATCCATCTTGAGATTGAGATGTCTGGTTGAGGATTAATTCAATTTTTGGAATTAAGTTTATAATTATCCTCATCATGAAATTTGAATAAGGGTAATTAAGATTCATGGAGGTCATCATGGAAGTCATTAATGAGGCATGGAGGGCATGAATCTTGTATTTGTTGCATTTATGGCCTAGGGATGTCTTCCCAAGAAATGAAGTCACCTGATGATGTAGATATTCAATATTTATTTCCAAAAATAAATATTCAACAATTTTCCATGGAATTATTGATTAGGATCTATTTTTTTAAATTAGCTCTTAAGCATGTTTAAGTACTTTGTGCACAAATTACTCAAATTAATCAAATTGCCTTGTTATTGGTCCAAAATTTGATTAGATTGGAATTGGAAGTCAATGTTAGATGCATTGGAACCATATTCCCATTTAGGATGTTACCAATAGAAAATAACAAAGGCACATGTCTCGTGTAAGATATTTGATAAGAAAGAGAAATCTAGAGCACCTAGGTGTAAAATTAGCATTTTGACTAGAAATGATCTGATTAAAGTTAGCTAGCCCATAAATTTCATTACCCCATTTAATGATACTTTATCCAAAATCAGCACTTGAATATGTCAATTTCACATCATTTAGCATGCTTTAGTGTTTTTAGCCCAAACTGTGCATTTTGGGTGGAAATTGGCCAAAAGCCTGATTAGAGGTTATTGGTGGATATATTTAGGTGTCTATAGTTTGCCTCTATTTGGGAAGACATTGAAATATATAAGCACAGTAACATCTTCTCAAAGAATGAAAAGGTCTTGTATGCCTATAACTGTAATGATGATAAACTAGTTGTATGATGTGCCCTCAAGGGAATAGTTGGCACAAGTAGGTCAACAAATGGTCCTTTAAAAAGAAGTGAAATGAGGGGACCAAAGAAAGGAAAGATGATGGGATGAAAATATAATGATATGGAAAAAGTATTCAAAGTAATTGAGAATGTAAGTAGGATGGTGTACAATGGTTTTCCCAAAGGTGGTTATACACATTATGCCCTAATAGTGGCAATGTGGTATGATAACATAATGATTTTCCAAAAGGTGGTTATAATCATTGGGTAGATGGAACTGCCCCTGTTAGGATAGACAAACAAGATAATAACATGCCACTATATGGGCAAAAAAATTAAAGTGGTGGCAAGACAATGATTTGCCCAAAGGTAGTTATAATCATTGAGAAATGTAGGTGGGATGGTGTGAAATAGTTTTCCCAAAGGTGGTTATAAGCATTATACCTTGATAATGGAAAACATGATAAACTTGGTCGAGGATGATGATAACTTAACATAGAGGGTAATGATGAATTAGAACAACCTATTAGTAGGGAGATACTCATCTGAACTAATAAAGGTTGAAAATTTTTCATGTTTAATTACTCTATTTGGGATATAATTAGGATGGAATTAGGATGTTGGTATTGAAGAGATGCCACCATTGCTGAATATACTTCTTGAATCTTAGGTTTGTTGTAGCACATGTTGGTAGGAATCATGGTATAACATCATGAAGACTTGGCCAAAATATGCATAAGGACTGACTCTTGTGATCTAATACTCAGTAGAAAACAATGCACCAATGATAAAAACCATGATGAAAATGTGAACATATGAATATGGATAGATTCAAGTGTAAGTGTGGGAAAGGAATCACCTAATGAGCACACATAAATTGAATCAAGGCAACTATGTTAAAAGTAGACAAATAGGTAGACAAACAAACAAAATAAGCAGAAACAAATAAAAAAATAATGCAATAGAAACCATATGAACATTACCCCTAGAAAATAGGTGAAAACTTAACAAACAAACAAAATGGAAGAATATAAGAAAAAGAAGGGGGTGGTTGAGTTATCTCTATATGCACTAGGTAAGTGGACATTACCCACATAGTTCCATGGATGTAATATCCAATAAAAATCTTTAGTCCAAATGTAGTTCTCTTAGGGAATGGGAAGAATGTGATAACTGAGAAAAAAATAGAATGGATGTGATGGAAGAATAAGAATTGTCTTAAAAATGGTAAGTGTGTGAAAGAAAAGGCCAAAAAGGATGGGGAAACTAAGTGACAAGTAACTTGATTATAACCTAGTAAGGGTTCCCAAAATCCTTAAGGCAAAGAAGTGGTCAATGTTTTTGTTCTTTTCTAATGATTTTAAAAATGTTTTTGGAATTTTGAAATAGCTCAACCTGATCAAGAATGATGAGAAACTAAATGGTTCAAGCTTATAAAATGGTGAGAGCGTTCAAACTTAGGTTGCTCATAAAATGGCAAGAGCATTCAAACTTAGGTTGCTCACAAAATAGTGAGTGTGGAAAGGGGGTGACTAAGATAACCTCAACAAGTATCGAATGCTACCTACATAGTCCCAGAATAAGACCTCAAGTTACTATAGTTCTACCCTATAGTGGAGGCATTTGACTAGTGTAGTAGTCAATTCAAACAAAACAAGCATAGTTGGTAAAAAGGCATAGTGTGGCCTAAGAAGTGGCAAGTCAGTATGTTAAGGCTTAATAAAAAAATGTTTCCCCTAGTTTGCCTAGAGGCGGGTATAACTAGGGTGTGATACCATAGATCAATGGTACTAATTTTCCCAAGGTGGTTATAATTAGTAACAAGACTGGTGATAAGAAAGGAATAATAAATGAAGGATGCAACTACTAAAAATTTTATCACACTACTCCAAAATATGATCTTTGTCTAAAGTACTTGAATCAACTAATGAAATTGATTAGATTCCTTAATGCTAAAAATGCATAATGAATGGCAAAAAACCAAGGTCAAATAAGCTAGGCTTTATAACACACTAAGTGGATAGAACAGAATGGTAAAATGGATATGGCTAATAAAATGGTTAAGAATGATATTTGTACAAAGAATAATAGTGATTAAATGGCATAATAAAATGTTCCTAATGGATAATATACCTTAAGTGATCAACTCAGGAAGTTCCTCTCTGTCTAGTGTGGGAAGACTATATGCTCTTGATCCATAATTTGCAATAATGATGAAAGGACCTATCTAGTTTGGTTTGAATTTACCTTTATGATTCTTCTTAGCTATGGTATTCTTTTAGTTTTATTTAAGAATAAGATCACCAACTTCAAATGTTCTATACCTAACAAATCAATTATAGTGGTATTTATGTTGGTTCTAATATTCCTAAAGATTATTGAGCGTAGTTGTGAATTTCTCATCAAGTAGGTCTAGCTCTTGTAGGTGAGCTACTCAATATTCATGATCATCTAAGACATGCTTAAAAGAGATGCATAGTGAAGGCAATTCAACCTCAATGAGAAGGATGGCTTTAGTACCATAAACAAGTGAGTATGGAGTGGCTCCTATAGGGGTACGATGATTGGTATGGTATACCTAAAGGGTAGGGAATATTTATAGGTGGAAATCATGATCGACATCATTGGCAATATTTTTGAGAATATTGACAATGGTTCTGTTTGATGCTTCAACCTAGCTATTACCTTGAGGGTAATATGTTGTATAAAAATGTTGTTTGATGTTATATTTGGTACATATCTGGTATACATCATTATTATTGAATGATCATCCATTATTAGATATAATGTTAGAGGGGATATCATAGCCTCAAATGAGATTGTTAAAGATTAATTTGTAAATTTGCTTTTTAGTCATGTAAGTGTGGGGTATAGCTTCAACCCACTTAGTGAAATACTTAGTGGTGGTAAGGATATGGTTATGGATATTAGATGAAGTGGGGTTGATCTTCCCAATGAGGTCAAGTTCCCATGTAGAAAATGTCCATGGTGTCAACATTGGTTTCAATGTTTTAGTTATGGCATGAATCAGATTAGCATGCCATTGACAGTTGTCACACTTATTTATATATGAAATGACATAAGTGTCCATCATGGGCCAATAATAACTAGTATGTAAGAGTTTTTTGGATACGACTTCCCTACTAGAATGAGCTCCACATACTCCTTCATGAACTTCTCTTAATGCTAGTGTAGACTCTACTGAAGTTAAACAATGAAGTAGAGTTCCATCAAAATTGTGATAATAAAGTGTAGATCTAATTTGAGTATAACAAGTGGAATGATGAATGAAGGCTTTGGTTTGTTTTCAAGATAGGTCAAGTGGTAGAACTTGGTCATAAAGGTAGTTATAAAGGTTTGAGTACTAGATAGAATTAGGACCAATAATGTCATAAATAATTACAATGGTTGAAGGTTCATGTGCTGGTGTTAACAAATTCTTGATGAGGAATTGATACTCTCTATATTTATCTATTTGTCAAATTAGAGAGCCAACAGTGGCCATGGAATTTGTTATTCTATTACTAGGCCTTGGTATGTGCTCAAAGTGAATGTTGGTAATTTGTTACTTAAGAGTGTCAAGTATGGCTTTATATGGAACCAACTTGTCATCTTTGGTCTAAAAATGATTTGTGACGTAATTGATGATTAACTAAGAATCACCATAAACTTAGAGATGAGATATGTTCTAATGCACTCCCTGTCAAAGTCTTGCAATAAGTGTTTCATACTCAGCCATGTTGTTTATACAAGGAAAGTTGATTTTGAATGATTTAGGGATTAGATCCCCCTATGGTGTAATAAATAAGAAACCTATCCTTGATCTATGTGCAATAAATGAATAATAAAAATATAGATTTCAATGTTATTCCTCAAGAGGTGTGTCAATGATGGTCATTATCGATTCATCAAGAAAATGAAATGTGAGAGGCTTTGTGTCTATAAGAGGTGCTTTAATAAGTTGATCTAAAAGAAATTGTCCCTTGATTGACTTCTGATTAACATACTCTATGTTAAACTCACTAAAAACATGATCTATTTGGCCATTCTACCTTGTAAAGATATTTTAGATAGTAAATACTTGAGCAGATCTAATTTTAAAATGACCATGGTTTTATTATTCAACATGTAATGCCATAGTTTCTAAGCTACAAAGATTATGGCTAGACAATATTTTTTAATAGGTGCATATTTATATTCATATGTGACTAAGGTACACATTAGGTAGTATAAAACATGCTCTTTTCCATCATCATCATGTTGAGCCAAGAGTTCCACCAGAGCATTATCAATAGTGGATAGGTATAACAAGAATGACTTTCCTAGTATAGGAGGCAATAATATACGTGGATTAGCTAAATAGTCCTTGAGTTGTTGAAAAGCTATTTGGCATTGATCATCTCAGTGAAATGTAACTCCCTTCTTTAGAAGATGTGTAAATAGATGGCACTTGTCTACTAACTAAGAGATGAAGCATCAGATTGATTGGATCTTACCTTACAAACTATAAAGTTGCTTAAAAATGGTTAGTGGTAGCATCTTAGTTATAGCATGGACTTTAGCTATATTTAATTTAATACCTTAACAAGACATGATGAAGCCAAGTAATTTTCTTGAGGTTACACCAAACACACATTTATTTAGATTGATTCTAACTTTGTACTCCTGTAATCTTTCAGATATCTTATATAGCACTTTTGGATGGTTGACCCTAGTTTTGGATTTTCCTAATATGTCATCAACATAGTCTTCAATAATATCATGCATCATATCATGGAATATGACAATCATGGCCCTTTGATATGTAGTTCTAACATTTTAAGACCAAATGGCATTACTTGATAACAAAATGTTCCCCATGGAGTGGTGAACACTATTTTATGTTGGTCTTCTAGTGTTATTTTGATCTAGTTGTATCTTGAAAATCCATCCATGAGTGAAAATATTTCATACCCTGCTTGAGAGTCAATGATCATGTCAATGTTAGGCAATGGAAATTCATATTTAGGACATGCTTTATTTATGTCTTAGAAATTAGTATAGATTCTAATTCCTTCAATATTTTTACTAATAAGTACAATATTAGACTTCCATTCTGAGTAGCCAATGGATCAGATACATCTTACTTCTAAGAGTTTCTCCAACTCTTTCTTTACCAAGATAACAATGCAAGGATGCATCTTATGTAGCTTTCATTTTACCAATTTGGCATAAGGATTAACCATAATGTAGTGAAAAACCAAGATAGGGTCCAAACCTAGCATGTTAGAATATGCCCATGTAAAGATATCTACAAATTATCTCAATAGAGATGTAAAGACTTTACATTCATCCTTAGTGAGGGATGCACCTAATTTTATCCATTTTGGGTCTAGTGGAGGATTAATGTTTATGTCTATTGTATCTTTGACTAGAAGGGTCAAACCATCTTCTAGGATAGTAGGTAATGACTTGAACTATTGGGCTATGTTAGGGTCCTCTATTGGGACTTGCTCTTTTTCTCCTAGGAATGATGAATTTGAATCCCCTAATGGAATATCTAGCCATGTGAAAAAAATAGTTAAAATTTCTTGAAGAATTTGATCAAATACTTAATATTGTGCAAAACTAAACTTAGAACCATAGACAAGTTCTTCATTGGTGGTCTCCTAGTCTAAATTTGAATAATAATGAACATCCCCATCTAATGGTGCCTAAAACTATTTTTCACCACTAGACTAACCTTTATCTTTATTTTTTCCATGGTCAGAAAGCACCTCAAAGACGTTTTCACTTTGGGACCTCAATGTTTTACTTTTTCTTTTTTAGCTAAGGGTGTTTACCCATTCTCTAAAATAGGCTTTAGGATCTAATGTAATTGAGAATCCTGACTTGTGATCTCCTAATGGAATGTTGTCTCTAAGGCCTAAGAAGTCACATAATGCCTCATCATTCTAGAACTCATCAATTGATAGATTGGATTATTTTTAGTCTCAATCTATTATTTGGGGATAATATAATGGAAATGGGTTGTGATGAATGACCAAGGTAAGGGTACAAATGAAATTGTTATCAAATAGGTTGGTTTCAACTAGGTCATCAAAGCTGAGGCTAGGATTAGACTCTGCTTTGCTATCATCATCATCATCATCACTAGTCACTGGTGATGGAGTTTGAATAAGATATGTGGGTTTACCCCCAGGTGGTTTAAATATAAGTCTATAATGTCTTTCATACTTAATCATGGAAATTATCTTAATGGTTCCTTACTGATTAGGTCTGAGGCCTCTTCCTTCATAATTATGACACTCCATGATCATATTGGGAATAAGATAATTTGCACTTTTATAAAAATCAGCTTGGTCATCATTGTATAAGCATGATTCATCCTCTTCAAGAGGGTCAGGTCTAGGCTAGATTTTAGTACAAATATGATAGGTCCCTTATCTTTTTTCTTTCATTACCAATGCATATATGGGGTGATGTTAGGTCACCCAAAGGTTCTCAAATTCTGAGGAAGATTGGCAATATGAAATGTATCATGGGTCACATAATCTCCCGGTCCATTATCTAAAATGGTGAAATGATTAGAAGCTTCAAGAGGTGGCATGTGGGAAAGGAAATCCAAGGTATTAGGATATATACAATTATCTGATGAAGGATCAATAAGTATGGCCTTTCCTTTATCCTACTTGGAACTTGGATTCATGTCATACTAATAATCGTAGCTTTGAAATTCAGCCTCAAGATATTTTTAGTGTTCATATGGGTGTAAATCTCATAGAATATTCACTTACATCCCTGAGTGGGAAAAATTGATACATTGGTGCAATGTTGATGGGACTACATAAATCTCATGTAACCAAGGCCTACCTAGAATCATATTGTATGATAACTCAAGATCAAGCACATGATAAAGTGTATCATGGGTTAAAGGCCCAATGATAACTATAAAACTAATGGTTCCTTGTGATTCTCTTTCTTGATTATCATAGGCTTTGATGGTTATCATTTCTTATTAGAGACCTACCATTGTGTACCCTAAAATCTTGATGAGATTTAGAGATACTATGTTGAGGCCTAATCCATTATCTTTAATGACACATTTCACTTTATGCTACTTTATATAAACTTCTATGTATATTGGTTATTATAGAGAGGGCCAAGAGAAGACATATCACTTTGGTTGAATGTGACTTGTTGGGCTAGAGCTAAGTGTCCAACCAAAGATTGAAATTTATCATGGGATATGTTACTAGCAATAGTGGATTGGGTTAAAAACTCATTTAAGATGTTCTTTTGGATTAATGATGTTCACAAAAAATCTAAAATAAAAATTTGTGCTAGTGTCTTCTACAATTTTTCTATAATATCAAACTTCTTATTTTGGTTAGTATTGAATGGTTTGTTTTGAGGTTGAACGATTGGTTGGATGACAGGTAAAGTGGTAGATGGTTGTGGGCTTGGGATAGTAATCTTTCTCCTCTGAGTTGTAATTAAATAATAAATATTAAATACTAGACCATTATTGCTAACAAATGTTAGGAATGGTGTGGGACTAGACAAGACAAGTCTTGGTTATTAATGCACTCGTATATGGTCACGTGGCAAGGATGAGTTGTCAATATAAGGTCCAAAAAGGGAAGTTCTAGTTTGTTAGTTTTCTTGTATGCACTTCTAGGTCAGAGAAGGATTATCCATATAATTTGTTTGAATGTTGTTGTTTAGCAATGGTCTAGGTTGATTAGTGCTTTGTCTAGGATTAATGGAGATGGTATTAACACTACCCCCTGCAATATGACCTAAGAACCTACTATAGTCTTGCGAAACTACATGGTAGATTTACTGGTTGTTACCATTCCAACCTTGGTTTTATCTATTGTTCTATCATTATGGTTTCTATTGTTGATTTTTCTGATTCTACTGGTTTAAACTTTGATTTTGATACTATTGATTTTGTTGCTACACTAGTTGTTATTGCTAATTATTCTACTACTATTGATTGTTATGTCAGGGAAAGGGGTTTTGATAAATCAAAAGAGTTTTATTGGAAGTGGAATAACCATTATCCAATGTTATCTCCCCATTCTCCAATATATTTTCAATTAAATTATTTATTTGGACACATATTCATAGATTATACCTATTGACCTGATGATATTCAAAAAATTCATTTTCATGGTACCAATCAGGATAAGGAATGCCTTGTAGATAATGCTTTGGTGTAGGCCAAATAATCAAATTAGTGGTGGAAATTTTATGAAATACAAGTCAATAGGCTCTCCTAGGTCACTAAAGACATAATGCATAAGCACAGTTCTTGTTGGAGGAGGGGTTTATAATGATAAAGGTTATTGTGTTTATTGCACATGTCTTGGTTGTTATGCTTGCAACATTATTTGGAGAGATTTGTTAGTAGGAATAAGCTAAAAATGTGGTATGGATGATGTTTTCACCATTTGGACATGACATGATCCAGTTACTCCATTTCCCACAACATTCCTATTATAGTTGAATTACTTCGGTCTTTCTTGGTTATTAGCTTGTGTCAGTTGTGATGCTTGTACTTGAATGGGATGTTGATTTTGACCATTTCCCTAATTGGTACCTTGATTTTGATTAGTTTTATTTATCTTTATGACTCCTTTATTGATGAACGTTTGCTTGATCAATAAACCTTTATCAATGATCTCTTTGAAAGTATGTGCACATTATAGTTTTAGATGATAAGTTATCTCACTATGAAATTTTTTAGTAAACACAGTGGCTAATTGTTTATCTAGTAAATTATGGGTGAAATGGATCTTTATCACTATAGATAACTTACAAAACTCTCAACATATTTTTTCTTTGGTTGTGTTAAATCCATTAATGAAATCTCATGTTCAAGATTATAGAAAAAGTATTGTACAAACTTATCAAAAAAATAATCAAAATCCATTAATAAATTTTTGGGTAACTTTAAAAACCATTCCAGGGCTTATCCAACCAAGCTATTGGGAAACCAAAAAAAAAGATATACGTTGTTATATACCACTAGTTGACATGTGATAAAGAACTCAATCAAATGAGCCTTAGGGTCACCTTTCCCTTTGTGTTTGTCAAATTTTTATGGTTCATATCTTGGAGGAAATGGTATCTACAAATACTCCATGTTGATTGGATAAGAACACATGTCATCCAACTTAAACATTTTAGTCTATTTCCCAGCCTGAATGGCAACAATTGCATCCTTCATTTGTTACAATTATTGGGATAGGAAACTTGAAGGAACATTGGTTTGAGGGAGAATATTGGTTTGGGTAGATGGTTGGGAGGTCGTAAGTGGGACACTTTCACCAAGGTATGATGGAGATATATATTGAGGTATATTGGTTTGGTTGGGAAATAGACCAGGAATATGCATACGTGGATTAGGATGTACTTGAAATTATACATTTGGTTGTGTGTTATTCTGGTTTGGGTTGGTGATAAAGGTTTGAATTAGAGGATTTTTTGGTTGGGATGGAGGGATATAAATATATTTTGCCTATTGTGGTTAAAAATGGACATGTTATCGATTAATCAAACCTTGTTATTGAGTGGGAACTTATGGACCAAGACACCCTATCTCTAGATTTATGGCAAATTTTGAACCAACAACTATCTAGTAGTTACTTGAGAAACATGGGAACCTCTTTACTACAAAAATCCCTATGGGGAAGTGAAAGAAGGTTTTAAATTTATCATTTGTCACTGACCAATATTTGTATATTGTTGACTAGTCATCTCTTGGTTTTAGATTGGTACACTAGTCTACGATTGAAAAGGTATGTTTTCCATTACCTAGAAAGGTGGAACATTAGTTGCCCCTGATTGAGGTGGTTATGTATTTGTCCTATTTTGCATTGGTACACTAGATTTTTCATGTTGTTGTGGAATAATACTCACTAATTTTTAAAGAGGATTAAGATTCATCGCATTCTATCATTGAGGAATTACATTGGTCATTGTTTGACTACCTAATCCTGTAGGTTGTACACTTGAGGAAGCAACCAGTTGAGGTTGGGATGTAGAAAATCCTACTCCCTAATATGATGATCACTCATGGTATTAACTATAGGTACATGTTTTTGGCTAGTTTTTTGTGTGTTAGTACCACTTTGATTGGGATTAGACATTATTTTCACATTGTCTACTATATTTTGCTCACTATTATATATAGAAGTAGAAGACACTTCTTCAATAATGGGCATATGTAGTAAGTTGTCTATTAAAGTGTTTTTCATGAATGGGTCTAAAATATAATTCTCTTGACTAGTTAACTCTATCAAAACTCCTATTGAATAAATTAGGTCAATAAGAGGCTTACTCACCATGTTCATTTGATTGAAATTACCTATTAAATTTAGGTAGGTTTGATATGCTATCTACATTTGGTTAAAGTAGTCTTCCATGATGGTTTTATCTCTATTAGGTATATTAGGTTCCTAATATGTTGTTTAAAATAAAGCCAAAGGATTTCTACAAGAAGCTTGTTGATTATATATTATGTTGTGCAACACTTTCACTAGGCTTGGTAAATTTTCATGGGAGAAGTCTGCTAGTAATTTGGCCCTTACATCTATGGATATAACCAAAATCTCATATTTTTTCTCTAAAAAATGTCATTCAAACAAAAATGGATCATATGTGGAAGTTGTATTAGTATAATATAACTGTTAGAGAATTGGCTCGTCAATTATGGGTGTTTTAGTTACGTATTGTGCAGTTTGTTCTTGGTTTTATTTTGAGTAAGGTGGTGTATTAACCAAATAATTAACAAATGGATCTTGGCTTTATGACCCTAATTTATTATTATAGGAGGGATAAGAATCCATCTCATAACAATATTATTCATGCAGGGGTCTTACACCATTTATTCCTGCATAACTACATTACTAATCCTTTGATTGTCTATGAGTCCACCACGAGTGTAGGAATACATGTTAGGATCCATAGTAAATTATTTGTGATAAAATTTCAAAGAGTTATACAAACTCTAAAAAGGACAATATCTAAAATATATGATGTTTCAACTTAGTCTAGATTCATCAAAAGTATCAAAAGATTTATGCAAATATTTGTGAGGAAACAAGCTAGCGTGAAGTATCAAACATTTCATTGTTCACACAAAGCTAAGCAAGTAAATGGACTAAAAATCAAAATGCCAAAATATAAGGTCAAAGTGTTTCAAATCAGTCTAATCTAGGAAATTAAAAGTTTCTAGGTCTTTTGGCCAAACACGGTGTCAAAATCTAGGCTCAAACAAGGCATGTGCTAGGACTCTTGGCCAAATAGTGCCAAAAGATATAATTTGAAATAGATGAAAGTTTTAATCTAATGGATTTAAAACAATTATAAAATACACTAGGCATTTGATCCTTAGATTGAACTTGATCAACTAGGTATAAGGTATGAAACAAAAATCACTTTAGAGATAGTTTATTTTATCACAAATAATGGTATAAAACTTGGTTCTTTTGACAAATAAGTTAGACAAAATTGAATGGTATAACTATGTTAGACAAAGGATCACAAAAGTGCACTCAGATTGGTCTAAAAATGTAAGACCAAATTTGAACTCTAAGCAAGAGGGTCTATGAAACAATATTTGAAATGTTTTGGGCAATGTAAGGACACTACACTACCCAAAAGGTGTGGCTAAATGTTTATTTCAAAAACTCTCTGAGGCAAAGATAGTTTCCCACAATTTTGATAGCATAATACTACTTTTCTTGTCTCAAAATGTTGTGTTGCATAGGCTCAAAGTGAAAGTGTTAAGCACAAAATGACTTAAGTCTATCAAGTGGTGATAATGATCTTGAGTCTAAAACGACCTTTAACCCAAATGAGAAATTGAACCTAAGTTCCCTCAAGTTTAGTGAAAATGGTAAATTTACTTAACATATCAACCCTATAAACTTATAAAAGTGAAACTCAAATTTAGATTATAAATTAAGGACTTAAACAACTTTGGCAAAGGTCTAGAGTCAATTGGGTTGCATAACTGCGCTAGAGTGGATGATATGACTCCCATGTTTTGATGGAATTTGAATCAAGGAAAATTTGATGAGCTCACATGGGTAGCATAACACCTCTTTTTTCAAAGGAAAATGAGAACCATTTTTTTGGTTTGAATTGTTCGTTTATACCAAGATTTTACTCCAAATAAAACTTTAATCTAGGACAAGACTCAATTGATTCATCACTCATAGACTCTAAACTAACAAGGTTACATGGTATTATTGGAATCCATCAATATACATCATTTGAGAGGATTTTAAGTGTTCATCCAAAAGTAAATGAACATTATTTTGTAGGTTTTTGACACCCTCATTCTCTTAAATGATAGTACTATGACATGGACCTTGAGGTGCACCTTGCACCAATAATACTTCTATGGTAAGTGGGGTTTTATTTACGATCTATAATTTTTCAAATGTTCTAGGGGAATCAATTGCACGATGACTTTCATGCCAAACAATGCAAAAGAAAAGCATGGATTTTGGGTTCATATCACTTGGCTTATTGCAAAAAGGTCTATTCCTTTTTGCAACCACTGCATCCTGATATTCATTCAATGTAGTGTGATATCCAAAGTGCCACTACGTCCTATGTGCAACTCTAATTAGGAGCCAAATGAAGTCAATTCTGAGATGTGAAACCTTGGGTCAAATCTTCCCTAAAGAGCTTGTGGGAGGTGATGAAGTCCACCTCATAATCAAAGTTTACATAAAAATAAATAAAACATGAAAATAGAAAGACTTTAGGGTCATTTTCAAGGTCACCCAAACTTTGATGATTTTTTTGGGAGTGCTTTAGATGAATTTATTTCTAAGCCTTGGACTAGGATATTTACAATAGGAATGGCACTTTTGATTCCAAGGGTTCCCTAAAGGGGATAAATGGAAGAGCATACATGCAATACCCCTCTTTTTGCCAAATAAAAATCTAATTTAAAAAACTAAGTGAATACAAAAATCTTGGAAAGGTGAGTTCATTTTTAAGCCCAATTTTGAAAAATGAGGCGGTGTTCATTTGACACCTTGGTCTTAGTTGTAACTTTGAAAACTAATGCTAAAAACACTTATTTAAGCACCTTAAATGTTACTTTAAGCACCAAAATAATGTTCCTAATTCATTTTTAAGCATGAAAAAGGTGATCTGAACATGTTTTTAGCAAATGTCAAGCTTCGTCCTGTAACAAAAATGTTAGCATGTCCTTTAGCCTTAAAGCTATTTTGGGTTTAAAACAATGAACTTCAAAAAAAGAGCTCTTAGGTTTGTGTTTTAAGAAAAACACAGTGACCAACATTGATTCTATAACTAATGATGGTTACACTTATTAACTAATGACATTTATCTAACTGACATCGATTATACCAATAGTGATTGATGATAACTATCCAACCGATGATGATTTTACTAACCGACGTCAGTTACTATGTAAGCTCGTGACAAAGAAAAATGGAAAAACAAAGTTAAAATATCAAATTATAAGAGTTTTAATGATCCAAATGAAGATTTTAAAGTTTCATAATGATCTTATTCATGTGTGGGATGCATTTGGTCCCATTGGGTGTGCCATTATGTGATCTAGGAATTTGACTCAAGAGAAGATGGTTAGTATGGTGTTAGTTTTAAAATGAAAACAAAATGAAAGAAACATACTATCTAGCATAACATCTCTAGGCCTAGACACTAGGGAGAGATTAGTTAACAAACATGAATAAAACATAACTAAAATACAAAAGAAACCATCTTTTACCTTCCTTGGATGCTCCAAAATGCTTGTTGTAGTGGCTTGCTTAGTTTGTGCTTATGAAGTCTTCATCAAAGGAGGATTATATATCTCCTCTTCTCCTTGGCACCTTTGTTTTGTGGCTTGGCTTGGATTGGAATAAATTTGGCATGGTAACACTAGTTTCTTGAAACTTTTGGAACCAATCTTACATTATAACTTTGCACAAATTAAGCTTAGATATGATGTTGATGACCTTTCTATTTATAGATTTTTGAGAATGTCTAGAATCAACCTAAAACATCCATCTTGAGATTGATAAGTGTGGTTGAGGATTAATTCAATTTTTATAATTAAGTTTATAATTATCCTCATCATGACATTAGAAGAAGGGTAAATTAAGAGGCATGGAGGGCATTATGGAAGGCATTGATGAGGCATGAAGGACATGAATCCTGATATTTATGGCATTTATGACCTAGGGATGTCTTCCCAAGAAATAAGGTCACCTGATGATTCAAATATTAAATATTCATTTCCAAAAATAAGTATTCAACAAGTCTCCATAGAATTCTTGATTAGTCTCTAATCTGGTTTAATTAGCTCCTAAGCATGTTTAAGCACTTTGTGCACATATTGATCAAAATGCCTTATTATTGGTCTAAAATTTGATTCGATTGGAGTTGGAAGTTAATGTTATATGTGTTGGAACCATATTCCCATTTAGGATTTTATCAATATAAAATAACAAAGGCACATGTGTCATGTGAGATATTTGATAGGAAAGAGTAATCTAGAGTACCCAAGTGTAAAATTAGCATTTTGACTCAAAATGATTTGATAAAAGTTATCTAGCCCATAAATTGAATTTCCCCATTTAATGATAATTTACCTAAAATTGGTAATTGAATATGTCAGTTTCACATCATTTAGTGTGTTTTAGTGTTTTTAGGCCAAATTGTGCATTTTGGGTGGAAATTAGCCAAAAACTTGATTAGAGGTTATTAGTGGCTAGATTTAGGTGTATACAAAAGGTACCTTATAAAAGGAATGTAATATATTCAATTGGATATATATGTTCATGAGAATCATATCCCAAGGGGCAAAACATAGTCAAGATACACCATTTTCTAACACAATCATCTAATGACTTGAAGGTTCTACTTAAGTAAGGTGAAAATATGTTATTCACTAATAATTTGATGAATAATAGTGGGATAAAATGTATATAAAATATAATTATCCATAAATAAATTTTTATATAGTAAAATAATAATATAAACACTTAGAACTAACCTATAAGGTCAATAATTCATGTTTCCATACAAACCCTTAGTGGTGAAACTCAATGTTGTGGAACTATATGAGAGGTAAATGCTAATAGAGAATCATAATAAATAATTTAATTGATTATTATATACATGTTTTATAAATATATTTGATGTGAAAATGATTTTTAAGTTCTTAAACCTAGGATGACCTTCCTCGCCTTAACACAATCATTGGCCTACAACTAGTCATGAGATCATTTGGTGTTTTGAGAGGTTTATAGGCAAAATTAAACTTTGATATTTTGTAAAGATAGTAATAATTATTGGAAAAATTCATATATTTATAATTTAAATTCATATAAATATGGGTCATACCCATTATTTTGTCTCAGACATGGCCCACTCTTTTAGCAAGGGGTAGTCTTGAGACCAAGGGGCCTGTTTGAGGTCTAAGAACAAAGTAATATTTTAAAAATTTATTAAGATACATAAGGGTAGTAAAAAATCATATAAATGGTTTAAATACACTATGAAGAGGGAAAAAATATTAGGTTTTAATCCAAGTTCCCTTGAGGGCTAGTAAGAAGGAGACAAGCCTAAACCTCATGACCCCTACCCAGTATACCAAATGCATATAGTGGGGTAATGAGCACTAAAAAGGAATGTAAAATAATGGGGTATATGTTTTTAGATATGTATGAACCTATATTAGTAGTCAGGTGGAGTTTTGAGACCCAAAACTTAGAGTATACCTTTCTTAAGTCCAAAAAGAGCTAAACATGCCACTCGAGGAGTAACTTTACATACTTTTACTACCTCTCACATTTTTCATGGGGAGATGAGAAATTTGGGATAGATGATAAGGTAAATAAATAATTTTTAAAAGTGGAAGAAGGTCACTTGGTGGTCTATTCTTTATGAATAATTGTTAAGACTCCAAATATGTCTTAAACCCTTCTAAACCCTTGACTATGACCAATCAAGGGAAATATACCTAAAATACACATATAATTCCATAGTTTGATCCTAAAATATATTTTATATTGTTTAATACATCAATTAGGTTCTCCAAATGTACCTATTCTATACGTTTAATTATATATACTATCATAAATACCTTATTTTTATGTTTTTGGTGTTTTTTAGTTGTTATGAGAAGGGGAGAACTTCCCAATAATTATATGATGTCATTTGGGATGTGTAATATATATTAAATATCAAAATATTTCATGTTAAATTTTATAGGTGGTCTAACTAGGCCCATTTTTCAAGGTAGTCCCAAATAGGTTCAAAATAAGACTAGGTGGCAAGGTGGTTTCCTAGTTTACATACTTCCACAAGGTTTCAAGACCCCAAAATTGACATGGAGTTTGGTGATATCCTATGTAAAGTGAAACAAAATATTTTATGTGAATTAACACATTTTGGAGCTTTCTAGATCAATATTTATACTTTATATCCTAGGAAGGCTAATTAGGCCTAATTTGGGAGAGATAATGAGATGGAAAATACACTTTCACTTAGAATATGAGCATGAAATTGTGTGAAGATATAAGATATTAATGGGTATCCAAAAATGTACTTATTTTTACATAGTCATCTCCATATTCTTCTAGTCAAGGAGCTTTACATGTTATGAGGGTTATAAGGATTTGAGATCAAAATCAAGGTTTTGGTGAAAAATCAAGTCTTTTTGAGTGATTAATGGCTTCAAATGTATTTTTACAAGTCTAGTATGCTATTTAAAGGCCACCCATGGAATAAATTTTCATGCTTGAAGACAAGCTCAACTTTTCCCTACTATGCCATGTTGAAGATGAACTTTCTAAGGAGTCAAAACTTTAAATCATTTTTTAAGGCTTATAATAAAACTTTTAATGACTAATACATGTTCTATACACCACAAGAAAGGTAGGAAAAGGTCAAGAATCATTTAAAAGAAGTTAGGAAAGTTTAAAAAGTCTCAAGTCTCTAGAAAATCCCTCTCTCCTTCTAATGCCTAAACTTATTAAAGGAGTCAAACAATCACTAAAGAGATTATAACATACCATAAATCATGTAAAGACCTCATGAATGTCCTAAAATAATATTTTAATGATCAATTAATGAAGACTTAAAGTCCTATTTTCAATGAAGAGGATTAATTCTTTAACAAGGACACGAGCTAGTATATAGGGAGTCAAGCAAGGATATAGGAACTTTCTAAGTGGTCAAGGCTTAAAAAATCATAATAAATATTTTTTCAAGTCTCTTAAACTCATGATTCTCTCTATTCTACACCCCCTAATGACATGGATGAATGGAAAAGTTGGAAAGTTACTACGTATCATTGAAGAAGGGTAAAGACCAAGTTTGAGACCCCTATTTTTGGGTTTCTTTCTCCTATCATTGGATTTATCTATTTGTATTAATTTTTCCAGAAAAATTTAAGCACTCTTTGGTTTTGGTTGTGATAAAATGTTTCCAAATTTTTACTCGCATTTTGAGAGAAATAAGAAGCTTTTGTTCTTCCATTTTTAGGTTTTTGGTGAAGTGTATATGTTTGCCGTTAATATAGAATTGTGAATCATTTGATTTCCTATGTCATTGTCTAGTTTTTATACCTTAATGAAACATATTTAAAATTATACAGGTCATTATAAGTGTCAATATTAAATTTACTCCAAGCATTGGATGTGAATTCAATTCTTTTACATTCCTCCCTTGTAAAGATTGAGTTTATATCAAGTCCTTCTTGTGAAACACTATTATAGAGGTCATTCTTGATGTGAAGAGAATGTGTGAAATCTTATCCATTTCATAAGAGTTTATATTACAAGAATAAGTGGTAATACAATATTGGTGCATCACCTTCATTCCCAATTTTACTTTAAATTCCATTACAAGTAGTATTCATTTCACCCTTTTCATAGTCAAAATCCGTAATTAATAGGTATAAAAAAAATTAATGAGAGATAACCAAAAATAAATAGAGATTTTATACATTCCAAAGTCACCCACACTTATGAGAGATATCATGTTTTATTAGGAGTAAGAAACACCGCACTTTCTCTCAAGGGCACACTCCTAATTGACAATATTTTTTTAGGGAAATAATTGATATTTATATTCTGGTTATCCATAGTCGAGTATGTGAAGCCATATTTATTTTCTCTCCCTTGTCTCATATTTTACTTATATGTGAAATTAAAATAATTTTTAAATCATTATTCATGTGCTTGCTAGAGTTTTCATCATCTTGTCAAAAATTATCTCATAAGGGTTCATATGTTTACCAACCTATGAATGCCTATGTTTTGTAGTATTATCTTTCATTTCCCCTTATATATAGTTTTCATTCAAGTGTAATTTTGGTTTTTTTTTAATTTCCATGTCATTTTTTATTATGTGTGTGTGTTTTAATTTTAAATAAATCAAGAATTTAGTATTTTCCACTTTCTTGTTTTGTCCCTTGTGGCCAAAAAATGTCTCTATTATTGTTATTTACGTAAAAAATTATAAAATTTGGAGCCATTTTTGGAATTTACAAAATAAAACTATGGAGTATCAAATTTGTTATTTGTAGCTATCAAAAGTAATAATGTTGAAATATTTATAAAAAAAATTGGTCTTTACAATTGATTTAACCTATTTAGGAATATTAGTGAATTATTCCTAATTTAGTTAAAGGTTATGAGTAGTAAAATTAGTAAATAAATATGTAATAATTAATATATTTATTTGTGTATATTAGATTTCAATTTTGACCTTTCTAAAAATAGTAATAAGAGGGAGAAAATAAGATAGCTAAAAACTAACTAATACGGCTGAGATAAGGTCTAAGATTCATTGTGCTTGACTAGGACACTATCACAAAATAGGAGCTAACTTTCATTTTATGATTGGGAAAGATAAATAAAAGTTTATAGGAGTGGTACAATCATTTTATTCCACCTCTATCACTATTATCCAAGATATTTGAGCTTTCTAGGTTTTGTTTGCTATGTTTGTATGACCCTGTCTGTGAAGTTTTGGTACCTAGAAGTCTATAAATCTCTTTGTAGAGAAAATTTTCTCTTAAAACCATATAATACATTATTGTTTTACAAATTTCAAGAAAGAGGGTGGGTTAGTGTGTGTAAGAATCACTAAACTTGTATCCACACCCCTTGTGTGGGCATGATGCCTATATACCAATACTCTAAAGAGTGATCAAGCCATATGTAGTTCTCCCACTTGATGTGCTTTGTGAAATAGAGTATATAAATATGAAAAATGCAAAACTATATGTACTTGAGGTTGCTAGGGATTTGTGTAAGGATTTGGATAATATTGTAAGTGTATTAGCTAGTTGTATGTAAAGAATAGGTAATATTTATTGAGTAGTCCTGCTTGTATTCTTTCTTGCTTAGTGATATTTTCTAACACTTTCTAAATGATCCTTTAATAGGATTTTATAGGGATCTATTGATCATGGGTTTAATGTGCTCACATTAGGCTAACAAGGATAAGGATGGGGAATAAAAAGAACTAACCATTGGGGCCAAAAATGGACATGGATACGAGCACCAAAAGTAGACAGGAGTAGCACTAACACTATAGTCTAATTATGGTTCTATTTTCCTAAGCTGATAGGGCCTAGGGGAGGGATTAGTCATGGAGAGAGTAGTCTATATGAGCTAGGATTAATTATGGAAGGCTATGGATGACTAATAATTAGTGAAAAGATGCATATGAGGATCATGAGAGAAAGAAAGAGGGACCTATGGGTTCGATGTCAGAAACCACACTCAAGTTACCAATTTTTGCATTTTATATGACTACATTTGCCCCTCCTTTATTATATTAATGTAACAAAGTTAAATACTATGATAAAGGAAAAATAGAAAGCATACTTGAACTTACCTACAAGGGTGAATATCATGAGGTTGTGGGATGTTATGTGTGTATAGAGAGCACATTATGAAGTGTGAATATTCAAGAGAAAAAAAGAGTAGATGAGTTCATTATAGATATGCTATATATAAAATAATAATGTATAAAAATAGGTAAAAGAGAGGAATAGAAAGCAAATAACATACCTCATTATGAACATGAACCAATATAAAACCTATTGTGATGCTAAGTGATATTGGATATGTTGGATGATGTTGTACAAAGAGTAATATTGTGAATGGAGCTAAGTGCTTAATTTACCTAAAGTGGTTCAAGAATTCAAAGGTTGGCCCTTTGGCTCCATCATCACCAACTAAGTGAATTTAGGTGGTCATGAATGTTCTAATCAATGTTTGGATTGTGTCTCCAATCCCTCTGAGTAGGTGGCTCATGAATACAAATGATAACTAGTCCTTTGGCTTCATTTTTACCTCATGAAGTGAAACTATAAACTAATTTTAATATGAAATGTGTGTCAAATGAGATGGATCTTAAATCTCATTAATTATCTATAATCTAAAAAATTTTATATGGATAGTCGAATGTATGATAGAAACTATGCCACTCTTCACCACTTCAAAAGGTGGAGATTAGGCTTGTATGAAAGCCACTCTAAAATTGGTGCACTAGGTTTATATGAAATCCATTTTGAAATGTGGAGGTTAAGATTGTATGAAATTTACTCTAAAATGATTCAAACCACTTGTATATGGAATAAAACATGCAACTAATGAGAATTCTAGGGTAATGCTAAATTTAGAGAGAAAATAAACCAAATGTGTCATGCACATTACCCTCAATCACTAGTGTTTGGAACATGGATTATGATCTAGAAGTTATACCAACTGTCATATATAAAAAAGGAAGTAAGAACCATCATTCCATGATTAATGCCCCCTATATCTAAATTATCTAAGCAAAAGTGTTCAAAAAACTATTAATTCTAAATTGATTTGACTATGCAAAATAGTAGCTAAACCTACTTTTCTATCTACTGCTAGAAAGTTTATTTTTTTGTTTTCTAGACAAGAGTGCCAAAAATGGATAGTAGTGGCACCAAAACTATAGTATAATATTAGCACTATTTTATTAGGCTAAATCTAATAACTATTCTGACATTTTCACTATCTACTTGATCTATTCTAACTAGTTTGACGCCTAGTTGTTATTATGGGTGTGTTAAAAGCTAGATTTTTTACTGTTAAGAGATTTGATCTCTATGACAAAACCCCTATTTATTTCCTCCTATTCTAAGGGTAGGAATTAAGACCTTTAAATGACTTCCCTTAGAATAAAGAGCCATGCAAGAATGTTATGCTACAAAAATACATGGTATAGCAATGATACTTGATAATATATCTCAAGATATATCATGGTTTGTAATGAGAGATTTTTAGATTAATAGGGGTATGATTAAATAGATATAACAATTTAATATCATGTGAAATGTACTAAAATAGAATTAAAAGTGTTAGTTTTTAGTTTTTAGTTGTTATGGAGGGATGGATCATGATGTCCATCATGGCATCTAACAAATCAGGATAATTCATGATGTGAATCATAGCATTGCAAAAAATCAAACAAAAAGCACACAAGGAAAGAAGTAAGAAGCATACCAGGGTGGCTAAGGGGACCAATCAAATAAGGGACATGGGCACATGTCACCCAAATTGGGAAATAAGCATACAAGTCATGTTCAAATATCACATACACATACCATTAAAATAAGCAAGGGTTAACATGAAGGCCACAATCACATAAAAGAGTATAGATAAAGGACATTGGAAAATGTCCTTAGGCACACAAATGAATATAAGCAAAGGACATTGCCAAATGTCCTAAATCACATACATGAGACAAAATAGGAACTGAGAAATTCAATCAATAAAGCTACACTAAGCAAGAAAATAAATCATGTGAATGCTAAAAATATAATTAAATCTAACTAATCAAAGAAATAAATTGAAAGCATGTAATACATGGTAGTACAAGACTAGTTATATGCTAGGAAATACATAAGTGATATATACTAGTGAGTGTCAAAAGAGTAATATATGTAAGGTAGTAAATAATGTACATCAACATGATAACTAGAGTGTGTGGTGTAGGAATGACATAACTTAGATGGTGTAGTCATGTAGAAAATTCCCCAGTGGGTATGTATAGCAATGTGTGTCTCAAATGTAGAAATAGGATGCCCCCTCAATGGGTAGAGTGAAGCAATCAGGTATATGGATGTTAATGCACACACTTAAATAAGATTAAGTGAAACATGGGAATGTAGATAAATTGACAAACAATATTATAGAACAAAAAATGTAAGTCTAAAATAACAGTAGAAATGTAAAGCATGAATAATGCATACAATAAAAAAAATTGGTGTTTTTGAGTTATTTGAATGTTTTTAAAAATTTGATATATTTGAATGTTTTTGAATTTTTTAAATTTTGTATTTTTTTAATATTTTTAGAATATTCAAACTATGTACAATTAATCATAGGAAGATTGTGTACAATAAAGTGTAAAGGAACTATGTACAATCAAGCATGAGGAGACTATGTATAGGTAATACTAAGAAGGGATGATTGTAACTGATGAGTCTCATGGGAGACTCCCTATCATGGTGTCCTATATCAAGAAGAGGAATCATACATGATCATGAAGAATGATGGAGATGCTAAAAATGTGGATCTAAAAGCTATGTATGCTGAAAATACTCTTAAATATCTAAAGTAAAAAATGAATATGGGATCCCCCTATAACTTTTATAAGTGGATGAAACTATAGGGCTCTTAGGGACCCATATAGAAGTAAGAGAATCTCTCTGAACATGTGTTTTATGTGTAGATGCATGAGATCTCAATGATTCAACCGTAGGTGTGAACATTGTAGTTAAAATCTCTTTGAAGTCTTGAAGCTATGGATTCTCTATAAGAAGTGTCTATGGAGGTGTATTAACTCTTTGTGCTAGTGGTGGAGGCCTCAAAAATGTCTAAATCTGAATTGGAGGAATAATTAAAATTGGTAGAGAAACTGAAACTAGTGGTAAAACTAAAACTGGTGGAGAAACTAAAATTGGTAACTACAAGATAGTAGATGGATCTGAAGTGGGGAGTGGTAACTCATATATAGCTCCACCAACTATAACAACCTAATTAGTGTGAATGAATTTTGCATGTCTATGAACTATAAAAGTTACTATTCAATTTTTTTGAATCCATGGTCAAATGAGTAACATATCAAAAATTCTTGCACAATGAATAATAGTGAGTGGTGTGTTCATTTGTGTTGGAACAACCTATAGAGGAAGTAAACTATCACCCAATAAACTCTATATGTCCCATTGAATCTATTTATAATTATGTCAATCAAGGTAATATCTTTCTTTAAATATCCTAAATGTTGTAGTAATTTCATAGTGCACATGTTCACATTGAATCCATTATCTATGAGAACACTATGAATAGGATGATTATTAATGTACTCTCTGATAAAGAGTGCATGATAATCTAAATCATCCTTAATGATCTCCTACTCTAAGAAGTATATGGAAGGTAGGTCTAGGTGCAACTTTGAAATTATATACACCAGTCATGTTTATTAGAGGATGTAACTCAATTGAAGTTAACCTATATGTATCTAGTGAGGGATCTGCATGATATGCATGGTGATCCCTTGATGTGTCCCTTATCTCCTACTTAGAATGCTATGAAAAAGGATCTAAAAATATTTTCAAATCTTTATCCTATGCTTTCTTTTCTTGAGGAGGCTCAACTAAATTTCTAAGATCAATATGAGTTCCATCTATCAAATCATGTATCTTATGTCTCAAATTGATGAATTTATTTATTGTATGGCTTGGTTCCCTATGAAAATCACAAAATTCATGTTGATCATATCCCCATAGAAGAGGATTTGTTGGGTCAACTTCACAAATATGAGGGAGAGATATGATGTTACATTCTAATAGCTACTATAAAACTCTGGTTGGAGAAACTGGTAGATTAGTAAAGGTTCACCAAGGAGGTGTTGATAAAACCACTCATTGAGGGGGCTCAAAATCTACATTAACTATTTGTTGATTTTGACTCTTTTTATCATTGACCTTGACTTTATATGGGACTTTATTGTTACTCATATTTGTTATTTTTGAGATACTTGTGTACTTGAGTTTACCTATTGAAATTAATTTAACTTCTCCTTCTTTTAGTGTGTGACATAATTCAGTGAAGGAAGAGAATATTTTAAAAATAATTGATTCATGCAAAGCTATTATAAGACTCCATTTTAAGAGATCTTGTAACTCTTGATTAGCCACGAGGCTAGTCATCTTAGACAAAATAGTCTTATATCTAAGAACATGATTTATGAGATTCTCATTTGACATTTGTTTTTATTTCACAAGTTGGGCATATGAAACCTTATCACCAATGTTAATGCTAAAATGAGCTAGGAACATGTCAGCTAAAAGATTGAATGCATTGATCAACTAATTTTGTAGACTATAAAACCATTATAAAGCATAATACTTTAATCTCCATGGAAATATCTTGGTAAGTAGCTAGTAATTTGGTACATAGGCCAAGCATACTACATGAAAATATCTCAAATATGTCTTTGGATCACCCTTAGAATCATATAGAGTGAGCTTGGGTTGAAAAAAACCTTGTGGCAAGGGTGTAGAAGTAATGTGATGTGCCAATGGTGTATACAATAGAGAAAAATAATCCAAAGCTTGTGTAGATCTAGAGTCACCTTGTTTAGAATGTATCACCTTGGATTTTAGAGATTTTATCTCTTACACAAGGGTTGTCACATTAGGAAATAAAGATATACTAGTTTTACTAGATGGTGGTAGAGAGGTAGGTTGGGCTACTATAGGGGGTTGTTGAGACATAGTTTCCCCCATAGTTTCATTTTTAATTGGTTTCTATGAAGGAATGGAAGACTCAACTTGTTTAGCCTTTTTTATTTCCATGATAGATTGTAAAATAAATGAATATCTTAGGGTTGTTCCCTGAGTCTTTAAACTTTGTAGGATAAAATATGTATTGAGGACAACTTCATTATTAACAATTGGTGGAATTTAGTCAAGAGGATGATGTGGTGGATCATGAACACCGCTATTTGCATCATCATTATTATTCTCATACTACTCATCATTAAAATTATCCTCATTGAAATTGGTATAATCTAGTTGTGTAGGATTTATAGCAGGAGTTTGAGCTAGTTGTTTATCCATGGTGTATGGTTGAGTCAAATGGGTCTGGGTGAATTCAAGAAGGTTTCCTTTAAGTCTTGTACTTCATCTTGAAGTAAGAGATTCAAGGAACCTAGGTAGAATAAGTAAAACCACTTGGATAATAGTATAAAATATTATATGGATATAATATAAACAAGGAACTAGAATATGCATAAAAAGGATATAAAGCTCACAAACATGTAAGGTGATACCTAAAGAAGAAACGGGACCTATTATATGCAACTATGGTTTTAAAAATTATTTATTTTGAAAAATTCTATAAAATTTTGAAATTTAAAGTGAATTTTTGAGTGCAATATACAAGTAAGAAATCAATAATTTTATTGGAAAATTTATGATTTAAAGGGAAGTAGAAGATGCAACTAGGGTTTTGAAAAATAAATGTTTTTTGAAAATTACTATTTAATTTTGAAATTTTAAGTGAATATATAATTTTAATATGCTAGTAAAAAATCAAAAAATTATTTGAAAATTACTCAAAAAATATAGGAACCTAGTATGGGCAACTAGGGTTTGAAACAAAAATATTTTAAAATTACTATGAAATTTTAAAATTTGATGCAAATTTTTTATTTTATTTTATACGTAAAAAATTATAAAAAAAAATCAATAGGAGATTTACCCTAATGTTTCTAGGGTTTTTATGTGCAAAATGAAGTAAGTTAGGTTCACCAAATGATTTAACCTTTTTGGGAATATTGATGAATTATTCCTAGTTTAGTTAAAGGGTCTGAGTAGTTAAATTAGTAACTAAATATGAAATAATTAAGCTACTAATTTGTGTAAATTAGATTTTAATTTTGACCTTTCTAAAAATAGTAATAAGAGGGAGAAAATAAGACTTAGTTAAAAACTAATTGATACAACCAAGACAGGGTCTGAGATTCACTATGCTGGACTGGGACACTATCACAAACCAAGATCTAACCTTCATTTTATGATTAGATAGGAGTATTGAAAGTGGATAGGAGTGGCACCAACACTATAATCCACATCTACCACTATTATCTAGGAGATGTAAGATTTTTGGGTTTTATTTGCCATGTATGTGTGACCCTATCTATGAAATTTCAATAGCTAGAAGTCTATAGATATCTTTATAGAGATGATTTTCTCTTGAAACCCTATACTATATTTCGATTTAACCAATTTCAAGAAATAGGGGGGGTTAGTGTGTGTAATATTCACTGAATGTGTATCCACACCTCTTGTGTATGCATGCTTCCTACATACCAATACTCCGAAGAGGGATCACGCCATATGTAATTGTCCCACATGATGTGATTTGTGTAATAGAGTGTATGAATATGTAATAATGGCAAACTAGATGTACTTGAGGTGGATAGGGATTACTATAAGGATTTAGATAAGATTGTAAGTGTATTGGCTAACTGTATGTAGAGAATATGGAAGATTTATTGAGTAGTCTTTCTTGTATTCTTGATTGCTTAGTGATATTTTCCAACCTTTTCTCGATTCTCTTGAATGGGATTTTATAGGGATCTATTGGTCATGGGTCAAATGTGCTCACATTAGGATGACAAGGAGAAGGATGGGGAATCAGAAGAAACTAACCATTGGGGCCAAAAATTCACTTAAATAGGAACACCAAAAGTGGATAGGAGTGGCATTAGTGCTATAGTCCAAGTGTGGTTTTATTGTCCTAATTTGATAAGGCCTAGGGGGATGGATTAGTCATGGAAAGAGTAGTCTATTTGAGCTAGGATTAAGTCTATAAGACTATGAATGATTGGGAATTAGTGAAAAGATGCCTACGAGGGTCATGAAAGAAAGAAAGAGGGACCTATGGGTTAGGTGTCACAAACCACACTCAAGTTACCAATTTTTGCATTTTATATGACTACAATAATGATGTCAAATTGGGTTTTTAAAATAAGAGTGCCTAAAAGAAGAAACTCAATGGAGATGGTATTTTCATGTTGAAATTAGAAATGTGAGCTTAACATAGGAGAATCAATAATCCTAATTTACATATCAATAATCCTAATTTAATGATAAAAAGAGTCTAGACATCTCACAAAGGATATAATAACACATATTATGTTTGAAAGAAGCTTTTGGAAGGTTTTGACCCTCTATAAATAAGAGATACATGAGTAAAATAGGTATAAATTAGGTCCCTAAGGTAGATGACTTAAAGAATGAAAAAAAGGCTTAGAGCTTAGGAAGCGAACCTTTATGTTGGTCATCTCCTTGGTGTCTACCAATTAGGAAACTCAAATGATCATAATGATTTTTTAGGGATTTTAAAGAGAGATTTAAATTGATAAATTAATCTAATATTATTCCCTATGTTGAGTTATATAATTAAAATGTTTCTAGAATCAAATGGGAAATAGTTCTTCTTTCAACTTTTACTATCGCTTCTAAATAAGTTAAATAAATTGTGGTTAATTACACCAATCTAGGTGAAGTATAGAGAATAAGAGTGGATGATGGGACAAAGAATAAGAATTATTTTTCCCACCTACATGGAATATTACACATGTATGTAGGAAATGGTAATTCAAGTTATGCATAGGACATGGAAAGATAAATATATGGTTTCCATATACTATAACCTCTATTATAAGCAACCATCAAGAAGCTCATATAGATGCCTATAAATCTAGTGGGGATTTAGTAGATATGCATAGTTTAGATGTTAAATATAAAAAATTATATAAATTATATGTTATAACTCAAAAGTTTATATTCATGTTCAACATAAAATTATGTAGACTTTCTTTCAATTTGGTTTATTTGGCCTACCTACTCATCAAATAAAATTGGTAAAATGTATCATGCTCAAAACTAGGTTTTACATGTTTATGTTAGATTAAATAGAGTAAAAAAAATTTTAGGAAAATTCAAATTATGGTATTAATATATTTTACATGTAAAATATGAGCTTATGCAGTGTGTGTACCAATGATTTTTCACCTATGTGTTTGAGTTGGTTTTGTGTTCTTGTTCATATTATATAAGTTCAAAAATGTGTTTATTTATTAGTGTGTTTTATGAACATTTATAAAGGTGATCAAGGTTTCTTCTATTACTAATAGAAACACAACATGCAATTTCAAACAAAAATAGATAGAGATAGAAAATTACGTATGTACATTTATGTTCATTTCAGATCAACTATGTAATATAATATCCTTGCCTATGTTGAGTATCTTGAATGTGGTTGTAGCCATTTGGTCAATTGAAAACCTCACTTTTATATAATTAATCCTTTATGAGTGAATTGAATGTGGAAAAGATGAGCATTTCATAATAAAATATTAGGAGTACACAGGTAGACTTATGAAACCATTTGACAAATTTCTCACTAATAATGAAATTGATTGCTTTTATGCATAGAATGAATTGTTTTAACAAGCCTTGAAATTTTTAAATCAAATGAAATTATCAGGTGTAAATACAATGTCACAACCATTGAAGTATCCTCCTAGTCTATTTGTGCCATGTGTAAATGTTTGCCAAAATTTCTCAAATAAATTTGGTTTCACAAATGAAATGATTATTAGATATGCACATAATGGGTAGCATGATGAGGCATTCAATATATTTGAATAATCACCTCAAATAATGTGGTCTAATATCATTGAATTAACATATAAATAATTATATATACCTATGTGGAATTTTGATGCATGTTGGGTGAAACTATTTGAAAAAATGCCTCATTGAAATTTTGTCTCATAGGTCACAATTGGTTTCTTATTTCTCTCCAATATATATTTTTTATGTCAATCCCATGTATCTCACATTAATGTGGTCATGATGAAGAATATTACTTAGATTTTCATTGAAGATTATTCTTAATATATGTTTCTAGTATTGTGTTTATAGTGTGAAAATATATTAGGAGACCTAAATATAGTACAAACACAAATGAGTATGATTAAATTATTTCTCAAAGTTAGTTGATTTACAACTCCACACAAGGTAGTTTTTATAAAGATATCTTTATTAAAATACACATTGAAAATTTAGAGAATTTATTGAGTGTTTTTATTGGTTTTCCTTATTATTATTGTAGTTTATATTCCTATATTAGTTTTTTAAAATATTATAATCTTGCCTTCCTTACTACCACAATCAGAGTTTTGTTTGAATATGGAAATCTCCAACATTAAGGAACTATCTATTATCAATGTAAATTATACCCTTAAAGAGGTTGTTCAAGAATTATTAATTTAGATGATACCATGAAGACACCTTTAGGATATGGGTGGCCTAATCAATTAGGTTAATCTCTAGATATGGGCTAGCTTACTTGATGATTCACTTTGTATGACTACTCTACCTGTCTAATTAAATGGAAAAGAGAGAAAATAATACCTTATAACCTAGATGGGGTGATGAACCAATAATATGATTCATATATTTGACTAAAATTACATTATTTGAGGTAAATAAATCTATACTCTTTACAAAACCTACAACCTTGATAAGATTCTTGCATAAGTATTTCATTTGTGAGGTTAAATAATGCATGATAACAACTAGGAGGACAACAAGTGATATTGTGGAGATATAATTGATGTAGTTACACTTTCAAATCCTACATAAATTGAGTAAATAACACTAGAAATGACCTGAAACATCTGTATTCTCTACATAATGGTGAGAAACTATGGACAACAAGCTAGGAAAGATGAACTATTAACTAGACAAGATTAATAAAATTGAATGAATTCACACATCACAAAACATACAGGTAGAAAAAATCAAATTTATTTATTTATTATAGAGGTATTCAAGTAAAAAAATTGGAAGGGTTTTACCATAACCAATAGAGGTCCTTTTACAATCAAATTTCAATGCATATATAGAAGAAGATGGGTGAAGAAAGAGAGGTGGGAATATCGATGATTAATCATGGATGCCATAAAATCATATAATCAATTAAAAATCATGAAATTTGATAATAATAATCTCAATTAACTCTTATAAATAAGTTTCACACTTATTTTTATGAGATTCTTTGAGAAGTGGTGTAGGAGCTCTTCATTGCCTTAGATGACTCATCACTCTTGGTCATGAAATTGACTTCCTTATTTTATTGATGGGTTACACCTTGAATAAATAACTCAAATATATATATATATATATATATATATAATTGACACATAATTATAAGATATGAAACTCCTAAAACTAATTCAATATGTATTGCATCTCATATGCTCACTTTGTCATCTTGCCAAGCTTACCAAATGCATAGTGAAAACATCTATCTTGATGAATTATCATGATTTGTGTAGATAATATACCTTATGAGGATTTTAAAATAATTTTAATATTTTTATATAACTACATGAAATTTTTTATCTCTCTAATCCACCTTAAACTCCCAAAAATGCCTAATTTAGTCTTTTTAGGCCTCAAGAAGCCCTAAATTGGCTTAGGGGTAAAAATAAGTTTTAAGGCTCAGATATCTATATTATTAGTTAATTGGATATGTTTAAATTGGTAAGATGTGTAATTTTTAAAAAATCAAAAATATTTCATCAACTCTCAAATAAAAATTCTTTCAAAAGTGTCTGCTTGTTCCCCTATATGTGACATAGAGGTGTGTTGAAGTGACTTGGGATCATTTTGTCTCTTTATCTCAATCTGAGGTGTATTATAATTTATTAAAGTAATAATAATATTTTAAAAATATATAGTAAGATTTTGTGGCCTTAAAAAGGTCTTAAACACCTAACTCATGCTTTATCCTTGAGCAAACTAGTTAAGAACCCTAATTTCCTTCATGGTGAAGACTTGTGTTTTGCCATTTTATCTCTCTTAACAGGGTGTATAGACATGAAAAAACTTGATTTTTTTAATTATTATCCAAAAATTTAATAAAAAATTCATGTATTTTGGATATCTAAGACTCAATCTATGACCTTTTTAGTGTTGCCTCACCTTGCATTTTCATATTTGTGTATGACTTTAGGTCTATGTTTTGGGGTTTTCTCTAGTTATATGAGATATAAAGACTAAAATAATTTTTAATTGGGAAATGGATATACCAATATAATAATTAAAATAATATTTTTGTCATTATAAATCAATAAAACCACCTAAAAGACCCTTTTCTAGCTATAATGACCCAAAAATTGAGAACAATGGCACCTAGGAAAAGAGAAATGAGCATATCTTGATTTTTATGAGGTATAAAGACCTAATTATTTTTAAATTTGGACCTAAATATATACATATATAGCTTTAAATCATTTTATTCATTCAATATATCACATAATACTCCTAAGAACACCTTTTTAGACCCAAAACACTTTCATGTTCTCCACTTTGAAGACTTATTCTCTAACATGCCACTTGATCATGATTGGATATTATTTGGATATGATGTGGGAGGTAAAATTATAACCTTTAATAACTCATCACCTTAAATTTTCATAAAAAATATAAAAAATGTATCCAAATTCTTTAAAATTAAGATGTTGGGGTTTTGAAGGGATTTTAGGGTAGCTTAACTTCTTAAAGATGATTCATAAATTTATGGCCTTATATAAATGAAATATTACTAAAAATTTTAATGTAATAGATTTGGACTTCAATAACTAAGATAATTTTACCTGGTGTACCTCCTCTTCATGAACCATCCATCACTAATCTATTCTTTTTCATAAGCTTGTGACCTGATGAAGATATTGAATTACCTTTCCATTGTCTTGAACCCATAAAATCCTATCCTATCATGATTTGGCTTGAGAATTATGGATAAGGATATGGTATACCACTTGTTTCCTCCATCACTTGTGACCTTTTTACTTCAATTCAACATAACATCTTATTTTCTCATAATATGTCAACTTTAACCTACCACTTTCATGTCAAAAAATGACTTACAAAATTTGGCATGTGTGTACAATGTTCAAGTCACATATTTTACCTTTATAATAACCATACCAAACATGAATAAATTTTTTAATATATAAAAATTATTTTGGCAATAAGGATTTGCATTAAGAATGAGTTGGACAAGTATATAATAATGGAAACATGAACCTTAACTTTTGCAAAAATACTGTAAAATATGATAAATATGCCATTTAAAGCGAGTATGACTCAAAATCACCTCTTATTACTAATAAAACTTAGTTTAAACATGTTAGGGATAAATGGTGGAAATATTTCTAACACTAACCAAACAAAAATTAATATGCATAATTAGAATTTTTAAAATATCAGCAGCCATTTAGAATGAGAAGGAAAATATGTGGTAGGTGGAGAAAGAAGTTAGAATATGAAAGAATAAAAAAATATAGAATAGAATGTGAGAGAGTATATATGTAGAAAAATATTCTAAAAATGGGAATGTGGGTAGTAGAATAGAAGGTGTAAAATACAAGAATTTATGTAGTAATAGTGAAGGAGAAAAGTAATAGGAATAGAACAATGTTTATTGAGAAATAATAATATGCACTCAGCCAATAGAAATGGAGAAGCGTCCTATGAGATATAACATTATAGGAGTAGGACATTATATGAGTTTTAATTGTGAGAATACACATTAGTATCTTCTAAGACTATATTAGACTGGTTTTTAATACTTTTTTAAATCAATATAATTATACATTTTGATTTATAATTGATTTGTTATATACTTCTATAGTAAATAGAGAAGACCCTATTATTAATGTTTTTAAGTTTTGTATTTAGCATATTATTTGACTTATTCTTCAAGTTCTAAAATTTGTCAATAAATACACATTTAAGGGTGTTCATTCATCTCTTTATCCTAGTTGGTGTAAGCACTCCCCAATTTGATTTTATTTCCTAGTAATTGGTATCAAAGATGTCCATTATATTTTATTTACCAAATATTGGTATCATAACTAAGGTCTGAAGGGCCTATTTAAACATGGTATCTATCAACAATAATCCATGGAAATAGTCAGGGACTATTTCAAATAATTTGGACTTATCTATAGTCTAACTAAAAAATAAATATCAATAATATGCCCACATTATTCAAAATTTTATAATTTTTAATTCTCTCCAATCTAATAAATGGGGAATATATCAAAATTATTACCATAATATCCACATGAAACTTTCATAGAACCCAAAAACTATTCATTTTCAATGATTATCTCCCATCTAATTTAGGAACATAAGTTCATAGTATCTGAAATAGTCCTTTATCCCTAATGTTTGATGGTAATAATTATGATGTATGGTGAATTAATATGAAGACTATTTTTTTCTCTCAAGAGCTATGGGAACTTGTATAAGGAGGGTATACTAATGAAACATACAAAGCAACATTTAGTTATCTCACTCAAGCACAAATGAACTTATTAAAAGATAATATAAAGAAGGATGCTAACGCATTGAGTTAGATTCAGATGGCACTGGTTGATTCAATTTTTCTAAGGATATAAATATCCACTCATTCAAAGCAATCATATAAAATTAAAATAAATTCATACTAAGGAAGTGATAAAGTGAAGCTAGTCAAGTTAAAACTGTTGATAAAGGATTTTAAGATCCTAAATATGAGGTAAAATGATTCTATCAATGACTTTTTCACAAGGACTATGAGCATAGTCAATCATATCAAGATAAATTAAGAGGAGTTATAAGACCATATAATCATGTAAGATATTTTTAAAATTATTCTAAACATGTTTGATCCTATTGTGGTGGAAATATAAGAGTTTAAGTAATTGATAAAAACACCAATTAATGAGCTAATAGGTTCCTTGAAAACTCATGAACATCATTAGAATAGGTTAACCAATTCTTCCCATGAATAATCCTTTAAGATAAATGTGAATGTGAGAGGCATCAGGAGAGTAAAAAATAATAAATGTAGAGAAATAAATTTTAGCATCCAAGAAGTTGGAAGACACAATCATCACTAATGACATGGAAGAGGAAGAGGATGGAGTATCAACACTTCAATAGGTGGTCCAACACAAAGGTACGATGAATAAAATGTGCAATGTTGTTACTAAAATATGTATGGACACTATGTAAGTGAATGTAGGAAGAAAGATTATTATTTTAATAGACAAAAATAAATTTTATCTAAGGGAAAATAGGTTAAACCTAATAGGATTGAGCAAGGGGGAAACCCATTTAAAACATACAATGTGGCTAAGAAAAGTAATAGAGAAATTTGGTATTTGGATCATGTTTTTATCAACCATAAGAGTGGTAAAAAAGAGAATTTTCAATAAAATTTATGAATAAATTAAATGAAACATGAATATAGGAAATAATGAGAAGTTCCTTGTCATGGGAAAATGAAACATCTCTATCTTCACCAAGCAAGGTGAGAATAGGCAAATCTAGGATGATTATTATGTATGAGGGTTAAATCACAACCTAATCAACATTGGGAAACTTGTCCAAAAGTGATCATATAAGGTGAGATTTGAATATGGAGAGTCCATCATTTATGATAGATATATAAGCAATAGGCAGATTTTAGTAGTTAAGAGGATAAGCAATAGAATGTTTCCCTTTAGGATGTAAAGTGAATTAGTATAAATGTTTAAAATAATTGTGGTGGATGAATATACCCTTTGACATCTAAGGTATATTCATTTGTGTTTTAGTGGGCTGAAAATTCTTCACAAAAATTAAATGGTAAGAGGACTCCCCCTATTATAATAGCCAAATAAATTTTTTGATGGATTCATATTGGGGAAGCAACATAGTAATGCCTTTCTCTTATGTAAGTCATGGAAAGTAAGAGATACTCTTGATCTAATTCATTCATACTTATGTGGTCCTATGAATACTCCCTCCTTATCTAAAAATTAATATTTCATTAATTTTATAGGTTAATTTATCAAAAATACATGGGTGTAATTTTTAAATTATAAATAAGAGACATTTGAAATATTAAAGCATCTCAAGAGCATGGTTGAAAAACAAAGTGGCCATTACATAAATATTCTAAGAATATATGGTGAGGGAAAACATATTTCAAATCATTTTATGAATTTTTTCAAGGTTAATAACATAAATAATCAATTTATAGAAAGGTATACACTTTAACAAAATGGTGTAGCTAAGAGGGAGAACTAAACCATCCAAGAGATGGAAAGAATCATGTTAAAGGCCAAAGGTTTGTACAATGAGTTTTGGGCTGTAGTTGAGGTAATAAAAATATATTTTCTCAATATATATCATACTAAGAGTTATAGGAATATGATTCCTCAAGAGGCATGGAGTGAAAGAAAGATAAGTATTCAACACCTAAGAGTTTTTGGATGTGTGGAATATGCAAATATACCCAAGAAAAGAATATCTAAGTGGATGAAAAAGGATAAATTTTCATTTACATTAGATATAGTAATTAATACAAAGATTTTATGTTGTATAATCCTATGACAAAGGGGTTAATAATCAATTGATACATTTAATTCGTTGAGAATGTAACATGGAAAGATAGACAACAAAATAAATAAGTGCAAGCAAGGGCTAGTAGACCTTTTATTAAAATTAAAAAAATAAGTGGTATAACCACTAATGCACTGAGTGAAGGTCCTATTTCATAAACAACAAATTTTTCAAGTGGGATAAATCTAAAATAAGGTCAAGTATTAGCTCATGAGACAAGCTCATCATCCTCTAACTCAAGTCTGCACTTAGGCAGAACAAGGAGTTTTCAAGACATATATTAACAATCAAGGTATGAATAAAATGAGGATCAAACTATGAATTCTGTTCTATTGTTAATAGCTATTCATATATATTTTAAGGAATAAATTAATTAAAATAAGTGGTGTGAATCCATAGGCAAAGAAATACATGAAATAGAGAAAAATAAGACATGGGAACTTGCAGATCTTCCAATAGGAAAATAGGTCATAGGAGTCAAATGGATTTGCAAAACTAAACCTCTCTAGAGGGAAATATTGAGAGACACAAGGCGAGGATAATTTTCAAAGGATATAATCAATGACCTAAACATGACTACAATGAGACATTTATTCCCATAGTAAGGATAGAAATGGTGAGAACAATTATATATGTAACTATTTAACATAAAACAAAGGTACATCAAATGGATGTCAAGTCATCCTTCTTTAATGGAGTGTTAAAAGAAGAGGTTTATATGGGAGAGTGTTGTCATTAAATTTTTACATTTTGTGACAACACCCCCAATTGAACTCATATAGGCAATTAGAAGTGTTTGAAGTACATAGAAAATAAAAAAGTTTAGAATGGGACATTGAATCCATATCCCAATAGACAAGGCTTAGGTCACATATTAAATCTTACACTATCCATTGATCTTCAAAAATTGTAAGACATTGATTGGTATTTGGAGAAGCATTATGAATGAATGTGAATTTGATTAAAATATTATGGTTAGCCATAATTCAAAAGTTTTGAGAGACAAAGTTGGGTGTGTTGAGGATATCTAAATAATTTCCTTTTTGGTAGAATAAGAAAAGAAGTCCACAAGTAATCATATAAGGATTATTGATGTTATATAAATCTAAGTATGATTTTTACACACTTGGATGTATAAATGATAATTCACTAAGATTGATACAATCAATAAAACACAAGTGCCTATTGCACATGGAATGGACCTCATATTACATAAATCATACAATATGATGAACTAATTATCAATCCTTGCATAAAATATTATTTTTCATGAAATAAAGCTATGGATACTAGTTGAAAGGACTACAAGAAAATTGTATTTGGATACTAGATCAAGTCAATGCGATGAAGTTTTAAATGTAGTAATTGGAAGCAAGTGTTGGAAATATTGTCATTGATGTCAAAGGTTTAGTATGATTGGTGATAAAGGCCCCATTGAATTTAATATTGTTTATCTTGGCTAATATGAGTTAATATTTATTTAATATTAACAAATATATTTTTGGTTGCATATGAGACAAAATAAGGGCCCATGGAGAAGCCAAAGAGTCACGGGATAAAGACAAAAAAAGGATGGGATGCATTTTCCCATGAAGAGTCATCTTGGGGAATACCAAGAGTCACCAAGTGAAGAAAAAAGAGTAAAGGGTCAATTTCTCATGAAGGGACACTTAAAGGAATACGAAAAGTCACCAAAGATAAGGACAAAAGTGGGAAAGATGTTTTTGGTCATGAAGTGTCACCACATGACTTTTCAAATGCTTGGATAGGAAGGGTCATCCAAGATTGGTGCAGTTTTCCATGAGGAATGAAAGGTCACAAAGGGGGAAGGCCAAAGGTCATTTGGAAAGCTATAAATAAAGGCTTGAGTAGCCATTTTGTAATGTGGAAGTGAGAGGTTGATTTGATATTATAATATCTAGCTTAGAAGAGAAATTATGAGAGATGATTTGTATTTGTTATATCTAGCTTAGAAGAGCAAAAGTGAGAGAGAGGAAGGTGATGTTGTATTGATTTATCATTTGTTGAGATAGAAACATTGAGAGATAGGTGTGTGGTATACACAAAGGGGTTGGTGCTCCTATGGGTTGGTGCTCATGAATTGTTGTTAAGTTGGTGCTTGGCAAAGGGGTTGGTGCTACTATGGGTTGGTGCTCATGAATTGTTGTTGGGTTGGTACTTGGAAAAGGGGTTGGTGCTCCTGTGGGTTGGTGCTCATGAATGATAGCTAGGTTGGTGCTCGGCAAAGGGGTTTGAAGCTCCTATGGGGTGGTGCTCATGAATTAAAGCTGAGGTTTGTACTTGGCAAAAGGGTATGGTGCTCCTGTGGGGTTGTTCTCATGAATATATTTGAGATTGATTCTCCATGGTTTTTCCCACATTGGGTTTCCACGTTATATCTGGTCTCTCTCTATCTTGTGTGATGTTTATTGTTTAAGTTTTATTGCATATATTGAATGATTAATTAAGTGGAATTTGGTTAAAGGAAAGTTTTATAAGATATATAATATACTGATCACCCACCCTCTCAGTATATTATGTGCTTAACAATTGGTATCAAAGTAGGTTCCTTTTAAAAAGTTTTATAGCTTGAAGGTAGATCGCAAAAGCATGATGGCTGGGTCACAAGAAGGATTTTCTACAAATAAGGCACCTTTATTTGATGGGACAAATTATGCTTTTTAGAGCATGAGAATGAAGGTTTATTTGATGGTCCTTGGATTCAACATATGGAAATCAGTGGTGGAGGAATATGAAGAACCACAAAAATCTACAATTACTCTAGTAGAAAAGAAAGCAAGTGAATGTAATGCTAAAGCTTTAAATACTATTTTATGTGAATCTAAATTTGTTAAAGTTATGCAATGTAAATCTGCTCACGAAACTTGGGTAAAACTTGAGAATATTTACAAAGGTGATGGAAAGGTACAACAAGCTAAATTGTAGACTTTTAGAAGGCAATATGAAAGTTTGAAGATGGAAGAAGAAGAAGATATAGAAAGTTATCTTTTGTGAGTTGATTAGACAGTAAATAAGATTCAAGGTCTTGGAGAAACATTAGAAGAGTCAACAGTGGTGTAAAAGGTTTTGAGATCTCTACCAATGAGATATGATGCAAAGGTTTCAGCAATCGAGGAGATGAAGAATTTAGCCAAGCTAAAGATGGATGAGCTTCATGGTATTCTCACGGCATATGAGATATAGACAAAAAAAAAAATCCTTAAAGAGAGAAGTAGCTTTCAAGACATCAAAGAAGGAGAAAGCTAAGATTCAAGAATCAAGTGATAGTTCCAGTGATGATGAAGATGACAACAAAGCACTTTTCATTCACAGGCCAAAAAGAGGAATAGGTAAATATCAAGGAAAATTACCTTTTAAATGTTTTAATTGTGGAAAGATTGGACATTTTTCAGCTAGATGCCCAGATAAGGTTAAAGATGATGAAGAAGAAAAGCCTACATACAAGAAGAATTTCAAAGGCAAATCCAAGAAGGGATTCGAGAAGAAGAGTGTGTATTCTAAGGACCCTAGCTCAGTTGAAGATAGTGGAGTCAGCGATTCAAAAGATGAAGAGATTTTATTCATGGCCATACATGATGATGATCAAGAAGAAAAAGAGGAAGAAGCTAAAGTAGATATGGAAGAACTCAATTGTGCCCTAAAAGAGTTAAAAGCTATTCAAAAAAAGAATCGAAGGTTAAAGTGCCAAATCGAGAAAAATTCACAAGAGTCAAAGGAAATGATTGAAGATCTACAAGCAGACTTTGAAGAAGCCAAGAAGAATGAAGATCTCACAACACAATTGGAAATAACAAGAAAATATTGTGAAAGGTATGTTATTGAAATTGCCTCTTTAAAAGAAGATATTCAGAAAGCAGTCAATGATTAAGTAATTAGTGATTCAAAATTTAAAGATAACACTAACATGCTGAATAAGATATTAGAAAGTCAAAAAGCATATGCAGATAAGATAGGGATCGGTTTTGAAAAGAAAAAGAGCTATGCTAAAGCTCTAACACAAGAGGAAACAAAAAGGGGAGAAGTGAAGAATACAGAGGACATTCCAAATAGAGAAGGATGGAGAGAACAAAGCTACAAAAGGCAATCAGGTCAGAGATATATAGACAGGTCTTATTTTTATGGCTATTATTTTTATTGTAATGGATTTAGTCATAAGAAAGTAGAATGTAGAAAAAGAGCTGACAATTTCAGAAATAACGAGAAGGAAAGTCAAGTAGAGTCAAGCAAAAGCCACAACTCTTTTTCTCCTCTATCAAGCTTTAATGAAGAGACCATAGTGTGCTACAAGTGCAACAAATTCGGACACATAGCTCGGTATTGTAGAAGCTTGTTCGAGTCAGTCAAAAAGGATAAGAGTTTCAAAACTCCATTCATCAAGAAGAAGAATTAGAGTTTCAAAGCTCCATTCATTAGGGAGAAGGTTTAGACATGTTCATGGCAGAAGAAACAACATGAAGATTCTATGATGGTGCAGACATCTTTGCATGTGGGAGGTAAAGATCAGCCATGGTTAATTGATAGTGGATGTTCGAGGCATATGACAAGTGATAAAAGTAAGTTCATTTCTCTAAAGAAGATTAATGGTGGTATAGTGAGGTTTGGAGATAAAACCATTGCTAGGATAGCCGAAAAAGGTACTTTGAGTTTGGATTATAGTAGAACTAAGACTAAGAATGTTTTATATGTAAAAGGTTTTAAGCATAATCTGTTGAGTGTTAGTCAAATATGTGATCAAGGATATACATTAAAGTTTCATAAAGAGCATTGTGAGATTAGAAGAAAAGATTCAAATGAGTTGATTGTAGATGCTCAAAGGACAGGGAAAAATGTGTATGTATTGTCAGATATCTTCTCAAAGGCACAATCAAAGGATACATTCAAAGATCGACGAGAGGAGTTAGGAGTAATTTCTATTACTTCCTGCCATTGATGTTCAGCATCAAGTGAGGGGAAACTAAGTGTTAGCTCCAAGTAGGCCCTTTGCCATTGATGTCAAATGGGGAGAATAATAGGTACAGGTATAGGTGCAAAAAATAGGTATAGGGAATAGGTACAGGTTGCTACAGTAAGGGGGAGTTATTGTATGTTTTTAGATGATAGTATGTGCGGGTGACAGGATGTGGTAGTTTTAGGATTGAGGTTGCCATCAATGACAAAGGGGGAGATTATTGGAAATATTGTCATTGATGTCAAAGGTTTAGTATTATTGGTGATAAAGGCCCCATTGCATTTAATATTGTTTATCTTGGCTAATATGAGTTAATATTTATTTAATATTAACACATATATTTTTGGTTGCATATGAGACAAAATAAGGGCCCATGGAAAAGCCGAAGAGTCACGGGATAAAGACAAAAGAAGGATGGGACACATTTTCCCATGAAGAGTCATCTTGGGGAATACCAAGAGTCACCAAGTGAAGACAAAAGAGTAAAGGGAAAATTTCTCATGAAGGGACACTTAAAGGAATACGAAAAGTCACCAAAGATAAGGACAAAAGTGGGAAATATGTTTTTGGTCATGAAGGGGTCACCACATGACTTTTCAAATGCTTGGATATGAAGGGTCATCCAAGATTGACACCATTTTCCATGAGGAATGAAAGGTCACAAAGGGGGAAGGCTAAAGGTCAATTGGAAATCTATAAATAAAGGCTTGAGTAGCCATTTTGTAATGTGGAAGTGAGAGGTTGATTTGATATTGTAATATCTAGCTTAGAAGAGCAATTATGAGAGATGATTTGTATTTGTTATATCTAGCTTAGAAGAGCAAAAGTGAGAGAGAGGAAGGTGATGTTGTATTGATCTATCATTTGTTGAGATAGAAACATTGAGATATAGGTGTGTGGTATACACAAAGAGGTTGGTGCTCATGTGGGTTGGTGCTCACGAATTGTTGTTGGGTTGGTGCTCGGCAAAGGGGTTGGTGCTCCTATGGGTTGGTGCTCAGTAATGATAGCTGGGTTGGTGCTCGGCAAAGGGGTTTGAAGCTCTTGTGGGGTGGTGCTCATGAATTAAAGCTGAGGTTTGTACTTGGCAAAGGGGTATGGTGCTCCTATGGGGTTGTTCTCATGAATATATTTGAGATTGATTCTCCATGGTTTTTCCCACATTAGGTGTCCACATTATATCTGGTGTCTCTCTCTGGCTTGTGTGATGTTTATTGTTTAAGTTTTATTTCATATCTTGAATGATTGATTAAGTGGAATTTGGTTAAAGGAAAGTTTTATAAGATATATAATATACTAATTCACCCCCCCCCCCTCTTAGTATTTTTCATGCTTAACAGCAAGGTCAAAGTGTTGAATGACTCACAAATGATTCAAATCAAAGTTATTCACTATTATTATTAAATTATATAATTTAATAGTTTATCAAATATTTATTAAGATATCAATTATAGAAAGGGCATATAATAAATGTAAGTATAAAAGTGAACATAGACTTCCTTGCTAAATCTTGAAATACCTTACCTCAAAAAGTTCCTTAACATGTTCCAATAGAATCAAGGAAGAAGAAAAATTTTACTAAGTATTTTGATTGTCTAAATATAACACCTATGTAAGTAAGGGGTCAAAATATAACACCACTACAAGTAGAGGGGTCATAATCTGACACCCTATCAAGCATAAATTGTCAAAATGGGGTCCAACCCCCCTTGGGACATAACTTTCACATACAAACTTTGTTTTAGAACTTATTTGATGTGATATAAATAAAATTTTATGATTAAAATTTTTAATTTAAGGAAAATTATGATAAAATTTCATCTTGAACTTCTAAAATCAATGAGGAGAATCATAGTTGTCAAAGTAGGGTATAATTTTAGACTATCAAACTTGAGATGCCTTACCTCAAAAATTTCCTCAACAGTTTTCAAAAGAATTAAGGAAAAATCAAAAGCTTCTTATTTATTTTTAATTTTATAATCTAACACCCATATAAGTATAAGGGTTGAAATATTACACCCTTGTAATCATAGGGGTTAGAATATAACAACCCTAGAAGTAGAGGAGTCATAATCTAACACCCCAATAAGTAGATAATGTCAAAATAAGGTCTAATATCCCTCAAACCATAACTTTCACATCTAAATTCCATTTTATCTCTCATTTAATAAATTATAAATATAATTTAATGAATAACATTTTAATTTAAGAAAACATGGTGCAAAAAACTTTGTATTTAACTTCTGAAATCAAGGAGAAGAATCACAATTATTCAAGGCATAATTTTAGATGTGTCCAAGCATGCTCCAATCTCCCTCAAGCCATAAATTTCATATCTAAACTCCTATTTTGATCTCTTTCAATGCATTGAAAATCTAATTTTATGAATATTTTTTTTCCTCAAGCATCCATGGTGAAAAATGCTTATTTTAAACTTATAAAATCAAGGGGATAATCACAGTTATAGAAACAATGTGAAATTCATAGTTTTCAAGTTGTGAAAAAACTATCAACGCACTTTTTCAAGTTGTGAAAATTGGCCATTACACTTTTGGAAGTTGTGAAAAAAACCAACACACTTTTTAAATTCATATAAATTAGTTATTTCACTTTTTCAATTTGTGCAAAAACACCAATACACTTTTACATGTCATGAAAATTAGTCATTGCACTTTTTAAAGTTATGCAAATATGTCAATGAACATTTTCAAGTTATAAGTCATGTAAAAACACCAATGCACTTTTTCAAGTTGTGTAAATTGGTCATTGCACTTTTTCAAGTCATGAAAATTTGTCAACACACTTTGTTAAGTTTTAAGTTGTAAAAAATTTCCAAACTACTTTTACAAGTCAAGTAAAGACACCAATGCACTTTTACAAGTTGTGAAAACTAGTCATTGCACCTTTTCAAGTTATGCATATTGATCAATGAATTTTTCAAATTTTAATTTATGTCTTTTAACTAACATGTTTTTTCAATCTCCTAAAAATGTATAAAATTTGGTTACATAATGTAACCACCCATTGTAACATATAAATATGAGTTTGAGGCTCATTTGTAATGTTAACTTCAGTTGAGCTCATAATGGATTTTTATTGGTTACATTTTTGACAATAGATAAAAGTTTTTCAAGATGAAAGGAAGGAATATGTATGTATAATCCCATGAAGAATCAATACATAAATAATTTACATGAATTTTTGTAATGAATCTTTCTGGTGATTGATATACATGAGCATGTCAATCCACTTTGATTTTTATTCTTTAAATATGTTATAATACTATTTTTAGACAATCAAGGAATGCATATTTTTTAGTGTAATTATTTTTTTGAATCTTCATTATGAATTCTTGACATTGTGAAGACTTAGTGGGATCAAGAATAAGATTTTATACCTATTTTTATAGGGAAATATTAGGTTGTTGAATATCCTTTTTTATAAATATATCCAATCTCCTTGGTGTATGTATAATGTTCTTACGTATATAATATGTCTATCCCATCCCATTTATATGATAAAGGCATCCCATTTTATAATCTTAAATCTTTGGTTATTCTAGTGAGTCTCTATGTTTAACTACATGGGATTATCTTTCAGCTTTTTAGGGGTTATCATAGAAAATTTTATGTTTAAATAGATATAATAATCCCATCTTTCCTTTCTCATTTTTACCTTCATCCCTTCATTTCCTTTCTATATCCTTTCTATAATTTGTAGATTAAAAGTACAAAGACCCCATAGGAAACACTTTTGATGTAAATAGATGTGAATATCTCTTTCCCTACTTTCCCTTTTGGGTTTAAATAAAGGTAGCTATACCTAATAAAATAAGAGTGTTTTTTTAACCACATTATTGATTGACACGAGGACTTTGTCCTTGTGATACTGATTGAAAACCCACATTTTTTCCCCTAAATTTTTTTTACCCAACATATATCATCTTGGTTATGAGATTCCAGGACATGAAAATAAAGTGTATAAGTTAAGAAAACATTGTATGGTCTCAAGTAAAAAACTAGGGCATGGTCAAACTAAATAGATTCATACTTATTTTTAAATGGATTTATCAAAAGTGGAAATAAACCCACACTCTATATTAAGGAACGTAAATAAGGTATTTTTAGTATTGCCTTTATGTGGATGATCTAATATTTACCAAAAATGCAAATCAATCCATACTAGAGTATAATTAGCCATGAAGAGAGACTTTGAGATGTCTAATTTAGTTTTTTAAAAATATTTACTTGGCATAGAAGTTAAATAAATGGATATTGGTATAATTATATCCCATTAAAAATATACCAAAAATAGTTTGGAGAGATTTAGGATGGTGTACAACAATCTAACATCAATACCAATTAAAACATGTTTAAAAATACACAATGAAGATTGCAGTAGCAATGTTGATCCCACTTGGTACAACAGTTTGGTGGGAAGTACAATGTATTTGAATACAAATAGACTATATTTCATATATGAAATTAAACTCATCTCCAAATTCATGGAGACACTAAAAGAGACACATTTTCAAGTATGAAAAATGATATTGAGGTATGTTAATGGCATAAGAGGATATGGAGTTGTGTATCCATCAGTATATGACTTTTAGTTAGTTAGATATAAATATAGTGGTTGGGTGGGTAGTCTAGATGATATAAAAGTCACATCAAGATGTGTTTTTCATATCATGTGAGTATCTATTTCATGAGGTTCAAATAAATAACCCATTATCTCACTTTCTATGGCTGAATTTGAGTATATAATAATAATTTCAATAGCATGGTAGGATATATGGATAAAAATAATCCTATCATATTTGTATGAGGAGAATCAAGGAGAATAAAAAATATTTTGTGATAACATATATTCCATTTCCTTGTCAAAGAATCCCATTTTTTCTTGGAATAAGAAATCATATAACAATTTAGTATCATTTTATTATATATAAGTTGTTGAAAAAGGTGAGATAAAACTTAAATTTTACAATTCATATGAGAAACTTACTAACATATCTACTAAACCTTTGTTAAAATATAGTTTTAAGAATTTAAAAGAGATATTAGCGGTCATATATGCAAAAACACTAGCTCTGTTGGCTCATATGTTGTCTCTATAAGTCCACAACCTAGCTTCAAAAGTACACATGTCGGGTACAGGTATGCACAAGCTAGCTCTAGAAGTCCACAATATAGCTTTGAATATGCAAAAGTTGGCTTGAGAAGTTCATAGGATGGACCTAAAAGTGCATAACATGGATCTATAAATACATAGGATGGATCTAAAAGTGCACAATATACCTCTAAAAGTGTATAAAAAATATCCTTAGGAATAAAAATATTTCATAAGCAACTTTCAAGATGATTTATGGGTTGATTAATGTTGAGGAAAACATAGAAATAAATTCAATATTAATGGAAAGTGTTAAAATATTATAATCTTTCCTCCCTCACCTACCATTGATGCTATTTTTTTTGAATTTTTATATCTCTAATATCTATTAATTCATCAAACAACATTTAATACACAATTTTGAATTTTTAAATTGTCAGCAACCGTTTGAAATAAGAAGAAAAATGTGGTAGGTGGATAATAAAGTTAGAATATGAATGAAGACTAAAATATATAATATAAATTGAGAGAGGATATATGCAAGGAAACTATATGAAAATGAGAATACGGGTAGCAGAATGAAAGGTGCAAAAGGCAAGAAGAATATATGTAGTAGTAATGAAGGAGCAAAGTAGTAGGTAGAGAAAATAGTTTATTAAGTAAAAATAACATACACTCAACTAATAGAAATTAACCAATAGCTTGTTAAATATAACATCAAATAGTAGGGTAGTATATAAGTTTTAAGTGTGAAAATACAAAATAACATTTGTTATGACTTTATTAGGTTAGTTTATAATAATTTTTTGAATGTGTGTGTGTGTGTGTGTGTGTGTGTGTGTGTGTGTGTGTGTGTGTGTGTGTGTGTGTGTGTGTGTGTGTGTGTGTGTGTGTGTGTGTGTGTGTGTGGGTGTGTGTGTGTGTGTGTGTGTGTGTTTGTGTGTGTGTGTGTGTGTGTGTGTGTGTGTGTGTGTGTGTGTGTGTGTGTGTGTGTGTGTGTGTGTGTGTGTGTGTGTGTGCACATGTGTGTGTTTACACTTAATATATTATTGTAATACATGCAATAAACCATGTTCTTAGTTCTTTTAAGTTTTTTATTTAACATATTTGTTTCCTTGTTATTTAAGCTTTATAATTTATTAATAGATTCACATTTAGGGGTGGTCATTAATGTCTTTCTCATAATTAGTCTAAGAGCTCCCCACTTTGGTTTTATTTCCTCACAAATAGTATTAGATTTGTCCATTTAGTTTTGTTTTCCAACACCTTAGAATTGGTGTATATGTAAACCTATAATCAAAAATAAATGTGGGTAATTAAGTGTCTTTTCCACATGGTTTTATGAATTATCTTCTAGATTTTTTTTTGGCATTATGTCCTCATCTTTGGCTTTGATCACAAGAGTATTCAATCCTTCTGGCTTGGTAATGAATAACTTTAATGGAATATGTCTATCATTGGTTATGTGAATATTATTACATTAATTTACACAAATATTGTGATGTCAATATTCACATCATTACAATGGATAAAATCTATAGTTGATATTATTATCTCAAAAATAGTGAGAAATAAGTCTCTATATTTATCTCACAAGCATATATAGTATATTGATATAGATAGTTTAGCCTTGGAAGATTAATTTATTAGGTAGTATCATGTCACAAGAATAAACATAAACATTCAAGGATGAATATGTAATAAGATGGAAATAATAGTAAAAGGAGATGTTGTCAAAATAGTCCCACGGGCCACCTTCTATTTTAGCAATCGATCAAACAAATAATTTTTTCCTTCTTTTATTAGCATATCTTTAATAAATTATTTCCTCTTTCAAAATATTCTCCAAACATAAATTGGAATGGAGATAGTTAACAACAAAATGTACAAATCTAATCAGTGATACACATTTAAAATTATATGTACTAAATTAGATCCATATCTTGATTGAAATAGAATGTTTTTTGTATGAATAATCTTGAAATATTACATACAAGAATAATAGTATACACAAATCATACAACACTTCTATAAATTGGGATACATAAAAAGCTATGTCACTCTATAATTTAAAACTCTTTATGTGAATTTGAAAGCTCACATTGGTTTTTTCTTCTCTAGACTACAAAAACTAAGCCTACCAACTTAATATTCATGATTTACCTTATTCATAAAATATATGAAAATATACACAAAATATATGAAAATTTAAAAAAATAATCTTGAAAGGTGAATTTAATAGGTAGTTCCAACAAGTGATCATGAAATAAATTCAAGTCAAATATCTAGCCATACAGTGTGTGCTCATTCCCATATGACTAGACTAAGAGAATTAGATTATATTTATTTGGATTAATACATGAGTGTGTGATACATTCCATATATGTGGAGATACAAAAATTAGATAGGTAGAGCTTATAATGAAATTAACTAGTCCAATAGCATGTGTTTATTCCCATATAATTTAGATAGGTGAACTAAATTCTAGTTGTCTAGATCAAGATATGTGAGTGCACTACAGGCTCTCCATGGGGTGTATGAGTCATTAGTCATTGAAATTTGGGATTATCCTAGATTATATTAAAGAATGTGTTCCCACAATTATAACCCATTGTAATTATTTTTTACCATTCAAATTTCACTATCCATTGAATTATATTTAATTAATTTTACTCTTTCTAATTTCCATGACTCTCTACATGACTCCACATCCTAATGGACAAGGTAATCCTATAGGTAAATTTTTACAAAATGTATTTTGAAAAGAAATTTCATGGGACTAATATTGAAATTAATTTATTAATTCCTTTTAGAATTAATTAATTTTAGGTAAATACATAAAATAAGTGCCAAGGAAGAACATCTAGAGAGATTATGCATTTGGAGTTATTGAGTAAATTAACTATTTTTTTAAATAATATTATATTTTAAATGAAAAATTAAAGTTATATTTAATAATGTAAAAATGCTTGAATAATAAAATAAAATATAGATAAACATTAGTTAGATCAAAATTGGCTCTAAGTTAAGTTAGTACAATAGATATTTTTCAACTTATTTTATGGATGGAAGATTGAACAAAAGAGAAAATATATAATTTTTAAAAGGAGTTTCCTATTTATTTAAATCTCTTGAAGGATAAATTAATTAAATATTGTGTGTGGGATATATGATTTTATGTATTTGAGTAATGGAATTCAAATAATCAAAGTAGATTAATCTTTAGATTTTTAGGTTTTGATGTTCTTTGTTTGTGAAATTTTTATTATTGATCTTTGATAGATAATCCATTAATTTTATGCATTCTTTTTTGTTATGTGAAACTCATGGTGTTTCCATAATTTTTGTTTAAACCCCCATATATGGGCTTTGTATCAAGTTACCCAATTCTATTTTTGAGACTTTATGTCCCATACAAGCATTTTGTATCTATTACATTTGTTTCTCCTACTTCAATTTTTGTGTGAAAGGAAGAATTTACAACCATTTCATTTAATGTTGACTTATTATGATGGTTCACTTTATATATTCCATCAAGGTTTTCTCATCTTATCTCCATTCTCCTCGATTCTTATCCCTTTTTTTATCTTCTACCATTTCCTAATTATGTTCCCTTCTGGACAGGGATTATAATGTTCCTTTTGAATTTTAGAGTAGGGTGAGTGTCTTCAATATTTCCCTATAATGTCTTAGCATTAATTTATTTATCTAACATAAGAACTTTCTTTTCATATTATTTATCTAGTTCTGGCTTAATCTTAATAGTTTCATTTTTTAGGTCATTCCAATCCTTGATGAGAGAGGTCATAACCCTCCCTATAACTTATAGTTTATACAAAAAGACTCCCAATTTCCTACTACATTCATTTTTTGTATCCACCATTCTATAAGTTTCTATTATCCTAGATCCATAATCCTATTTCCATGATATGGACATAGTTCTAGGATTTTTATTTGTGGAGGCAGGGTAAAAGGTAGTGGGGAACTTCAATGGAGACCTAGGAAAGGGGGAAAAGGATTATTTCCTCTTTCTATGATAGACTAGATTCATCCTTGAAAGGGATTTAGTTGGAATGTATTTAATAGTTGTGTCTTCATTTGGGTGGATAGGCTTCACATGCATGGTTTCACCATATTAAACAAGCAAAAGAATGAGGCCATGGTGGACGATTTTATTTTTATCTCTAATCTATTAGGCTAGGGCCATGATTCTAAGCATTTTAAAAGGTAGAAAGGTACACTGAGATTGTAACCATATAAATTATTGTGAATAAAAAAATAGTGGGAAAAAATAGCATATACTTACCTTTTAGGGGTTAAATATTTCATTATCTATAGACATATATCTATCCAATGTTGGGGAGATCTTACCATATAAAGTTCTTCTTTTTTGTCTTTAATATCACATCAATTTTTAAAAATGTTTGCATTAGCTCAATCTTGTGTATTTTATCCTTGAAATCCTCTATCCCTTCAAAAGACATGCCAATCACTTATCTAATGCTTTCTTTAGTGACCATTATATTCACACCCCTCATCCTAATAGTCTATTTATTCCATGAAAGTAAAAATTCTTTGAGAGTTCCTCATATTATCCATTAATCCTCTACATGAATTTAACAAGGCCCCATTTTCAATGTTTCTTATAAACCTTATTTTTCCCCTAAAATTTGGCACACAAAATAGGTTCCAAGAGGTCTCGATCACCTCCCATTTGAATTTGAAATCTATTTCTCCTTTTATAAATAGGTTTATGGGTAATTATAATCTCAACCTATAATTGTTGAGATTGAAATAGATTATTAATTTATTAAATGGTAAATTTTTAGTATTTGATAGACCAAGGATAATATTGTAAAGGGAAGTGGCTCTGCACACACAAAATTAAAGTTATTACATGTGATTGAATCATGAAAAAATTATGAATCATCCATGCCATCATTGTTAATGATATTTAAAACTTGGGTTGAGATAGAGTTAGATCCATCCCATATGGCCATCCTATCAATTCTAACCTCATATTTAGCTAAATAATCAGCAATAGTATTACCTTCTTATAAGATGTGGATGATAGAAGTCTAAAAAAAGGTATAAATAAGAAAATGGGCATCATCAATAATGTAATTAATGGTGTAGGAGGGGGTGATTTTTATTGATAAATCATTTATGATATTGAGGGAGTATCCTTATGTAACCAACTTAGGAATGCAAGAATGAGTAATAAGTTCTATGACCCAAAGGGATGTCATAGCTTCAACAACATGATTAGTTTGGCTGCCCAAAGTTATGACATAGGTAAAGATAACTTTCCCATCATGGTCTATGATAACACCTCCCACCTTCATTACTTGGGTTATCTTTTGAGGATCCATAAAATTTGTATTTCATCCACCCATATGGGGGGCAAGACCACATTGTTAAGCATCTCATCACTAGAGACTTAGGAATTTCAACAACCTAAAAGAGATTCTAACAATAGAAAATGGAAGTATCTATAAAAGATCAATTGGCCTTGTCCTTACGATGAAAAAATTCTAATTATCTAAGGTTTAGAAACACAAAAACGAAAAAATAGAGTCCATGAAAAAATTTATATGGGTGAAAATACTATAATTTCTCACTTTCCATATGGCTCAGAGAAAGTGTGGTAGAGTGAGGTATCCTAAGAAAGATAGGGAAGGTAGACCCCAAGGTCGTTTCTATTGAGTAATTAGAACTTGAAAAGAATTGGGCTAGACCTATGAAAGAAGGAATCATTGAAGTAGAAAATCTAGGATGAAAGAGCTGAATGTAGATTCCAAGAAGAGATGATTAACAAACTCTTCAAAAGATTGACAAAGGGAACAATGATTAGGGATGGTCATTCCCTATTTGATTAATTTTTTTAGTGGTGAAGATCCTATTTTAAACTGCCAGCTAGTAGAATATATTGATCTTAGGAATTAAATGCTTAATCCAAAGGGGATGCCAAACATCCCATTATTATTCAAGTTTCATATCTACCATATATCAATATTTCATTGAGAAATAATAACTCTCTTTATTTTTCTAGATTAGAATGTCCTCCTTAGGTAGACAAGGGATGTGAACATGATAAATTCATAGGTTTTTCTTAATCAAATATTGGGATTCCTCCTCATTAATTTAATCTATTTAGGAATCATATTTTTTAGTTACCAATAGTTTTTAAATTGAGTTCCCTAGGATGTTTTAAATCTCAAGATTAGATTTATCCAAGAATCTTGATCTATAAATGGATTGGATAAATCCAGGGATCATCCCAAAAGTCCACTATTTCCCCATTATCAATCTTCTATCTACATCTTTTCTAAAGAATTATTTCTATATAGGAAATGGCCTTCCAAAAAATTGACCTATCTGCTAGACCCTCCTCTTAGAGAAGACTATCCTTACATATATTTTGTCTTAATAATGTAGGTATATTATTTATCTTATTTTAGGATTTTCCATCCTTATTTTTTAAGTAGAACTTTATTCATGTTTCTCAAATTTAAGAGACCCAATCCAACATTATATCTAGGGAGGCATTCCCTATCCCATTGTACATGTGAGAATCTAATTTTTTTCCTTTGATATTTTCCATAAGAAGTTGTGTTGGATCTACACAATTTTATCATACATTTTACTTGGAAACTTGAACATGGACATAAAATAAATCAAAATGCTTTGGATTCAACTTTTAAGCATTTTTAGCTTCCCTGCTTGGGATAGTAGATGGCCTTTCCATCATACTAATTTCTTTTAAATTTTTCCAACAAGGGGATTCCAATATTTATCCTTTAATTTTCCCTCAAAGAGGGGTATCCCCATGTGTGTGGAAGGATATATTCTTATCTTGAAACCATGTATAAAATTGAGCTTTTAAAAAAAACCCTCTTGTGTGTTTATGAATAAGATTAAAATTTTAGATACATTAATGTGTTGGTTTGATATATTCTCATATTAAATAAGTATTTATTTGAAAATTATAGATTAAAAAACTAATGCCTCACCAAATAAGAAAGTATCATTAGCAAATTTCTCATGAGTAACCAGACTAGTGTTATGGGCCACTATAATCTCTCTAATGAAACCTTGTGTTCTAGTAACTTGAATGTGTTTATCCAACATTTTAGTGAGGATAATAAAAATATATGGTGATAATGGATCCACTTATCTTATCCCTCTGGTAGTTAAGAATTAACCTTTGGGTACACCATTAACTAGCACAAAAATGTTAGGGGTAGATATGCAACTATAAATAAGTTTTAGAAATAAGGGATTGAATCTAATTTTTTAAAGATTTTTATCCAATAACCTCCATGAGACTATCTCATAAACCTTTTTCATGTCAAGATTGATGAAAATACCTTGTTCTTTAAAAGTATGCATATAATTAAATCATGAATAATTTTTACGCTACCCATTATCTATCTACTAGAAATAAAGGCCTCCTGATGCTCATAAATTATTCTCTAAAGGATGGGTTGGATCATTCTAACTAGAGTTAGAGAATAAATATTGTAGGATTCAATACATAAAATTATAAGTCTAAAATATTTAAGTTGATTCATTCTTGGATTTTTAGGGTTGAGAATTAAAAATGTGTTATTCATCTTCTTTAGGATAGTACCATCTCTAAAAAAATTAGAAACCATAGCTTCCACTTCCAAATGTATTATGTCCCATAATTTATAAAAGAGAAGAGGAGGGAAACCATTAGGGCCTATGGCATTACCTTTTTCCATTGAAAACACCACCACTTTTATGTTGTTAGCTGAAGGAGGATTTAGGAGTTATTCATTCTTAGTGGGTGTTAATAGACATGGGATGTTATGAAAGATTTTTCTTCTAAACTTACTTTAGGTGAGCCATTTCCTTCAACAAATTTTTGAATTAGGAGATGATTTGGGAATTTATATCATCAGGGTCCTTGTATTTCTTTCTATTATCTAGTAAGACCTTAGAGATCATATTTATGTTTCTATTTATAGAATCTTGTTGATGAAAAAACTTTTTATTTTTATCCCCTTCTTTCATCCCTAAGCATCTAGACTTCTATTTCTATAAATCTTCATTTTTTGCTTCTATAATGTGATATTTGTTGAGTAAATCCTTTTCCTTTACATAAGATTTTTCATTAGACCCATGAATGGAAACTAATTCTTATAGAATTATAAGTTATCCTATAAATGTTTCTTCTAATTACAAATGTTTCTAAAGACCTCCCTAATCTTTATTTTTATTTTGTTATTCAAATGATTAATTTTATTTACTAAGATATACATATCTGATCCTAAGAAAAGATATTACCACCACACCTTTATAGAATAAAAGATTTTGGGGTGACGAAGCCACATATTTTTGAATCTAAATGGAATATGTTTAAATTTGGGGACTATTTCCCCTTAAGAGATGATAGGTTTGTGGTCTGAGATGATTTTGGAAAGAGAAGATAGAGAGCTAGTATAATGAATATCCCAATTTTGAGACACTAGGAATATATCAAGACTTACTTGAATTAGATCTAAGCCTATTATTCTATTTATCCATGAGAATTGGTTCCCTTTGAGCTCCACATACACTAGGCCTATTTTATAGATGAAATCATTAAGTTTGGCCATGCTTTCTAAAAATTATATCAATCCACCCTTATTTTCCATTAGAGTTAGGGGGAGTTGAAATCACCAACCACTACCCATTTCTAGTGATTGAATTTTTTTTTCAATTTCACCAATTCTTCCCAAAGTTTTATCCTTGTTGTTTTGGAATTGAGGCATAGATATTAGAGAATATCCATTATTATTTTTATTGTTTATTTTGGAAAATAATCACCAAATGATTATTATTATTAATAAGTACTTCCCCTTTAAGTTCTTGAAAGTTTCATAGTGTTAAAATTATGCCTAAGGATGTTTTATAAATTACACTGATGTGGTTGGACCTAATACATAATTTATTGATGCTTTCTCAAATAGTTATTTAGACATTTTAGTTTAATGAAAAATAATAACCTAAAGCTCATTTTATTTATCATATTCTTAACTAACTTATATTGTATGGGGTTAATTTAACCCCTTACCATTTCAAGAAAAGTTCTTCATTATTTTGATACGTTGAATTTAAGGGTCCTTTGAATACCCTTGATATTTCACTATTTATTTCCTTCTTCTTGATAATATACATTAGAGTCCTACCCTGAAGGCTTGGGTCCATCCCCTACCTTAGTTTTCTTTTTACCTTTTTTGGTTTTAGCCTGAGTCCAATGTTCTTCCTCACCTTTAGATTCATAAGATGGTTGATTGTAAAGCACTAACCTAGTTAATTTTAGTTGGAGTATAACATTTTTTGAATAACTCTTCATCCTTGAGTCGAGGTGTCTTCTACCTTTTTTAGTAGCTTCATCTCCCTGAGTTAGGGTGATTTACACTTTTTTTAATATCTCTACTTCCCTGATTTAGGGTATCTTCTAAATTTTTTAAGTAGGTTTACTTTCCTTTACTAGGGAACTTTCCATCTCTATTTACCAAAATAGAGGGATTTTATTATGAAGAGACTCAAAAGGGTTGCATCTCACTAGTTTAATAATGGGAGATGCTCCTTAGGTTATGATTGATTTACCTATGTTTCTTATAGTCAATAAATTATGCATAATGGGATTATTATACTTAAAGGATGAGGGGCTAAGGTCCCCACACTAATTTTCAAAATTTTCCCCTTAGTTTCCCATCCTTGTATCAATAGAAACCTCAGCTTGTAGGATGATAAGGGTGTTTTCCAAAGGTGAGACAATGTTTCCAATAAGTGTTTGGGATGAATTTGTTAAAGATTTCAATGATACAATTATAGGATTGATGGGGCCATCAACTTTTCTACTCAATTATATAATACTATCCATGCCGTTGATATTTTACTTTCTTGTCCAAACCTATTTGCTTACCTAGGGAGTTTTAGGTATCCTTGGACAATATTTCAAGACATGGTGAAGGATGTTTCACTTATTTGATATCATAGTAGTATTTTCATATACAATACCTTGAGATAAAACTCCATATTTATATTTTAGCATGATAGAATGGGGAAGTGGTTTTTTAGTAGGGATGAATACGTAAAATCTAGGTTTGACTATTCTTTAGTGGGATTTGGTGACCATATAAATCATGAAAGGTTGAACAAGATCCCTTGATATGTTAAGGATAATAGTAGGATCCTAGTAATCAAGTATAATCTATGGAGAGAGACCCAAATATGCATATCTTACATTATTTTTATATTCAAGTTTGTACCAACTTCCCATCACCTTAAAGAGACATTGAATTTTCTCATGAACTAAGGTCCCTCCATCAACACTTTTAAATAGTTTTCCTTGTTTTAAAAATTTATCAAGAAAAAATTTCTATCAAGGGATACCACCTAAATTTTCCATTTGGGTTTCCACATATTATTGGATGTATTTTTGAAGGAATCAATATAGGTCTAAAGTTGTTTATCTTCACTAGAAGAGAGTTTTCTAGTATTTGGTATGATTTTTACACAAGTGTGTCAAGTATGTGTACCAAATACTTGTTACCTTTTAGAAAAGGTTCAAGATGAAATTTATAGGTATCTTAACCCTTTGAAGGGCGGGATATTTCAACCTAAAAAATAACCTTTTTATAGTAGGACCCTCTGTATCATCACTTGAGTTGATGGATCAACACCTATAACTTCACCTTTTTTTGAGATGGTCTTCTTTCCATCTCGTGTGTTATTCAGATCTTCCCATCCATCCTTCGTAGTGTCATCAACCTTTGACTAGTTTTCCTAGCCAATCTTAAATACAAAAAAATAGTAGTCTTCTTACCTTTTTCCACTATCACTTTCTTCACTATCCTCCATGAAAATATGTTTTTAATGCATGTCATTGTGTGCTTTATGTCTTTATCACATTTATATTTAATTACATAAAATGGGTTAGAAGACTTAAAATTTACTATTATGTGGATGGAAGTCCTATAAATTTTCATTCACATATAAGTAAACATTATTATTATTTTATCAAAATTTATAATTTCATTCACATTCCAAATTTTTTTGACGTGTATGTATCAAACCAAGATCTTTTCTGAATTCTTTTTACTATGTTATTATTATGTTCATTTCAATATGTTGAATTTTTAATCATTCACATTTTTAATATTATAAATATTATTTACCATAGTTTTTACTTATAGATTACCAATACTTTTTTATTATGTGGATATAAATGCTAAAAGTTATGAATATATTACTATGAATTTATTTTATTGTGTCATTCACATTTTTAAAATTACAAATATTTTTTTCCACAAGTGTTGTTGATATGTTTTCCATTCATATTATTGTGTTATTTATATCTATGACAAATTTATATATGTTTATCTCTAACTATAGATTCTACAATCACCCACTATGCATTCCCACACAAAAATGTTTGTTTAGATGGAAAGGATTTGAAATTGGGATGAAAGACTAAACATTTACTATTATACACACAAATTCATGTTTGGATGGAAAATATTTGAAATTAATATGGAAGATTGAACATTTACTACTATGTGAATGGAATCAATTATAGTTTTCATTCACATACCAATAAATGTTATTATCTTTGTATCAAAATTTTAATGTGATTGTCTTTGTATATAACACATACTTAAACCACCTAATTTAAATTTTTGAAAAGTTGTTATTTTTAAATGAACACATTATTTTATCTTTGGCTTAAAATTTTGTGAAACAAGGCACAATGTGAAATTAATATGTTTAATCAATATAAAATTAATGGCCATGTTGAAAGATGAGTGTGCCTAAAATATTGAACATTTACTAGTATATGGATGGAAGCCATGAAGTTTTTAATTCACATAAAATTAAAATTTAATGTCTTTCTTTAAAAATAAAAATTTAATTAACATACCAATAAATGTTGAGTCAAATGTATCAAACTAAGTCCTACTATAAAATTATGTTATTGTGTGACTGATATGTTGTGATATTCATTCACATTTTCCATTATGTTATTGTATTATTAATATGTTGTATTATTGATATGTTTTACATTCTATTATCATTATTGTTGGTTGATTTTACTTCTATTATTAATTAATATATTCATGCATTATTATTTTATTATAGAGGTTGAATATTTGTAAAGGGTGAATGTTTTTCGATTCATTGATTTTTGAAAATTTTATAAGTTTATTGACACTAGTTATGTTTTAAAATATATTTTTTTATTTCCATCATGTTTCTTAACATAGTATATGTTTGTGAGGTTTACAATGATTGTAATTTTTTAAATTTTTCAAAGTTTCTTATTATGGAATTAATATGTACCCTTGGAGAGAGTTAATCAAGATCCCTCCACCTAATCTATAACATTGGGACAACCCCAGGCTATGGGTAACCTATGATTGGGTTGAACCTCTAGAGAAGGCCAGCTTCCTCTAGATGGATCACCTAAACTAATGTTATCATAGGGAAAAGGGTTAAAAAGGGGGGAAAGGGTTCCTAATAAGGATAAAAGGTGATGAACCAAATAAAAAAGGAATATTTCCATAATCTTGAACCCACACTAGATCAACATAAGATAATGCTAGCTCACATAACCTCACAAACCAACTGATTGCATAAGTGTTTTATGGACTAGGTTTGGGTAGAACACTAATCTAGACCTAAAAATAGCTTGAACACACATTAAAAGAGGTAAAAAAGGAGGATAATGGATGAGGAATATTATCCTTCACACAATGCCATCATGCAAAACTCACTCAACATAGATCTAAGGCATGAGATAGGTAAAGAAATTCTTTTATTGTATCAAGAGGTAGTTCTTACAAATACTTGATAGGGTTTAACCTAATCAAGATGAACATATCTTGAAATATCTCAAAGAGCCTCCTAATTTTCAATATCAAAGAGTCCTTGTGAATATATAATCCAAGAGAGTGAGAGAGATAAAATGAAATATATAGAGAAAAGGGGAAGAGAGAAGAAGGGGAGCACACCATTTAAGAACAATCAATAAACTACCACTTTTCAATGAATATTCCACATATTCTAATCAAATCAAGGTTAATTCATCATATACAAAATAGATTTCATTTATACCAATAGTCCTTGAATCTTCTCATTGGTTGAGAAATACACTACAGGATAATAAAGTGTCTTAAGATGATGAGTCATGATCTTATTTATGAAGGAAAACCTTTAAAGACCCCTAAAAATCTATAAATGCTCCAACTACTTTATCCAAGCACTAGATCTCCATCCTAGGACTTTACACCATATCCTACTTGATTTCTCATGAGGATAAAATCCTCATATCTTAAATTTGATAGAGCCATGATATGTCTTCTTTGAGCAGTCATAGGTACCTATTTGTTAGAGCTATGACTATATTGGAAGATTAGTCACTCCTTAATAATCACATATCTTCCACATTTCAATATTTGAACATAGGTCTACTTTAGATGAAAACCAATATTATCTATTATTTTTCATATATCCATAATTAAAATGGAGATATTTAGGTTGCTTGATCTCATTTCAATAGCTAACTACCCATATTTAATCTCTTTTAGGCCTAAAAAGACCCATTTTTGCCTCTAACCATTTATGGAAGCTAAAAACTCATTATCTTTATAAATATTCTTTAAAGATAAATGATCAAAATCATGAAACAATAATTCAACCCTAGAAAATGGACCTCATATGTTCTAAATCTTTAAACCAGAGGTTGAGACTATGCTTTAATGGTGGTAGATCTTCATCATAACCATCCTAACTATATGATTATTTTGCATGTTTAATGGTACTTGATCAAGCTCTAATTGAAATGTAACCCTTTCAAACATTGCTCATGGTTTGACCTAAACCATATTAAACCTTTGTTTGAAGTCCTTGGCTTTCAAATTTTAATGACCATTGATCTTGATTTGGGCCTTCTCAAATTATTCCATCTGTCAACTTTTCATTCATTCTCAAAACATTGTTGTTAGTTGTTTGACTGTTTGACCTCATCCACACCATAGATCTCCTTTTTCATAGCTTAAGCATGTACCATTGATTTACTTGATAATTTATATGGTCATGACACTTGGGATATTCTAATTCATCCCCAAGAAACATTGACTCATTAACCTCTCACTCATCATTAATCTAATTTGGTACGATAGATCATGCACCATTGATCACATTGGACCCATTGGATTTGTCAATCAACATGCACCATTAGATCTTCATTCAAGCACCTAAGATCTTGAAACTTGTTAGCTCTATATTCATCTTGGGTCCATTGACCTTTTAACTTAATTCTTACCATTGATCTTTGATGCACACCATTGGATTTTCAAGACCCATTAACATCACTGATCACCCACTCACCATTAGATTTGATATTAGCTTCTAAGATTTGGATACTTGTTAGTTGAATGTTCATCCTTGGAACATTTTAATTCAAATGGATATTTATCATATCTTTAACTTGACATCCTTGTACATTTTTTACTCTACAAGTCTAACTTTGAAGCTTTATATATTGAGAGAGAAAAGATATCAAGATATGAAATATGCAGAGGATGTTCAAGACATGAATAACCTCATGTCCTTGAAATCCTTTTCCTCTAAAAGGCCTCTTGATAATACTTATAAAATTCATAATCAATTTGACCAGTCTATTTATGTGTGACATGTTAAGATGGTTTGGCACTTTAAGATCATCGAACTCACACTATATGTCAGGAATCTAGAACAACAAACATGCTCTGATGCCACTAGTTGGGATCTTGCTCCTCAGAAAGAGCACAGTATGATTACCAAATATAAGCAATTGAATATGCGGAAATAACCAGAAACACAAGTAACTAGAATTCACCAATAGCACAGAATATGAGAGACAATACACTATCTTGTATTAACACTAACAGAAAAGAATACAACAAAGAGCCGCCACACTCTTTCACCTTACAGAGATTCGCCACACCTCAAGTGTTCAATAATTCTTCTCACACACACTCTCCTACACAAAAACGGTCCCAACAACCAACTCACACACAGAATTGGTGTTCACCTCACCAACCAGTCAGTAATAACCCTGCCGGTACATCAAGCACTCTATAGCACTTCAAGCTGATCTCTCATGAACCTGCAACCTGCAATTCAAAGACCAAACTTACATGTAGATCCCCAATGAGCTTGCAACAACCTGCAACTCACAGATCTTACAACTAGAAGGAACTCTTCCTTTCTATCTCATACCTTATATAATACATGCCAATGGGTCTATAAATAGATCCCTAACTCAAACAATAACTTAGACTCTTAATTTAGACAATTGTCCTCGCAGCACAAGACTCTAACTGGTCTCAACATGCAAACTCTTCGTTCACTTAACTAACTGTCCGTGAAATGAACAGTTCTGGAACACACAGGCGACCGACGTCGGTCCCTGCTTGTCTGGTTCTGCCGACGTCGGCCGACTTCCTGCCGTCGCTGGTGGCCTTCTGCACTGGACTCTACCGACGTCGGTCCTGCTGCCGACGCCGGTTCCTATAGAACTCAGCAACCATCTGTTCCTCAGTTTGCAAAGGTTGAAGCTTTTAGCTCCACAACCTAACAATCTCCCACTTGGAGATAAACAGTTGCAACCTGTACATGTACCTGTACACCATCTAGTTTTTTACCTTGGCTATGTATCCATCTTCAAAATCATCCTTGAAGACCAACCACCACAAAATCCATGGTGCAAAACCTGTCATCCAAATTACCTACCACATCCACATCTACAACCATGTAGAAATAAACCTAAACTTGCATAGCATGTGCACCTGCTACTAGTCCCTGTAAGAATCCACTGAACTGACCTCCAATGGTTCTCTCCCGGATTGGCTCCTAACTTGTGACAACTCCCACTGCTTGGGAAAACTCAGGTTTAGTACATACCATGCACTCAACCTCATTATGTGAATCAAGACACCTGTTCATAGAACTGTCCAACCATCGGCGTGCTAACCGGTTTCACACAATCATCCTAAAACAAAGTCAACACATGACCTTCCATGTCTCTAAAACACACTCTTGCCAAAGAATCTTGCTGCTCCCAGATTCTCCATGACAAACACCTGAACTAGCTTTACCTTTAGTTTAGCAATACCTGTATATGTAACCCTGTAACAAGCACATCATACAGAAAATAGGATAGTGTAGCTAATACTATCCAACTTGGTAAAGAGAAACACAATGAACAAACCTCCATTGCCCTGCAGCTAATACAAGATCAAATACCCTGATCTTCCATCTCACGTATCTATTTCCGCTCTTCTTCATCCTTAACATCCATTTGTCTCTCAGTGCTTACTTCCAGCTGGCCACACTACCCAAAACACCTGTTTGGTTCTCCTCCAAGGAATCACATCCTCATCCATGCCTAGCTCCCACTGTTTCCTGGATCTACCTATTCTGCTTCTTCTATAACTTCCTGGTCCTATGCCATAAGTGAGCAACAAGTAGTGTAAAGAAGGGAAATGACGAATTTAAGAACTTACTTACGCCTTCAGTCCTCCATATGGGCGCTTGAGACTCCATGACAACTTGCTGTCCACCCAAAATTCATCTCAGTGACCGATGCCGATCACATCTCAGTCTACAGCCGACCGATGTCGGTTCCTTGCGACTGCCTCCCGCCGACATCGGTTTCCCCTGGCCGACGCCGGTCTCTGTCTGCCCCGAGTCACCGATGTCGGGCTGCACATAGCCGACATCGGTCCCTGTCTGGACACCGACGCCAATTTTCCTGCCGACGTCGATCTCTATGTTTTTCTTGTGAGACCTGACTTTTTCCTGCGAGCTCCTTTTGGATCAAACCCTTGTCCAAATCACCCTTGCTCTGCTCAGAATTCCTCTGCACCTTGTGCTAAACTCTGTCTGTCACTTTCTCCTTGAAAACCAAGGCTTTCCTGTTCTTGTCACTAACATCAGATTCCTCAAGAAATCTCACCTTCTTCTTCTGCATACAGAAACCACGATCCATGCCTTCCAAATCCGAAAGCATATCCTTTGACTCAAGAACCAGCATCTCCTTCATATCTATGTGACCAAGCCTATCAAGCCACATCTCTGAATCTACAGCTGAAGTAGATAACCCAAAAAGAGAATCAGTAAAACAAGTAGATAGATAAAGCGTACCTACTTTCTTACCTCTAGCTATAACAAGTGTACCCTTGGTAACCTTCCAAGAGTCTGCTGTGAGAGTTACTGTGCAACCCTCTTCACCCAAACTTCTAACAGAAATCAGATTCTGCTTCAGAACTGGGACGTGCATGACCTCCTTTAACACCCATGTGTTACCTGTCTGCAGTTTCAGTTTCACTTTGCCTTTGCCAACAATCTGACAAGACTTACCATCCCCTACACAAATTTCTCCAAAATCTCCCTGGACATACTCATGAAAAAATTCCCTATGTGGGGATGCATGAAAAGAGGCACCAAAATCTAATACCCAAGATTCTACTTTATCCAAAGAACATACCAGAGCATCCTGTGCAATGTAACCTGCAACATCTGCTTCTTCTTCATGTTCTTCATGCTGATCTGTACCCGATCTGCAATCTCTCTTTAAGTGCCCTTGCTTTCCACATTTCCAGCAGGTTATTCTGCCATACCTGGACTTGGATCTCTTGCCCGTCTTCGACCTTGATCTCCCACGCTCTATCTTCTCTCTTGGCCTTCCTCTTCCTTCAACACTCAAAGCATCTCCAGATGATTCACCTGTGCTTTTCCTGCGTATCTCTTCGTTCAAGATCACACTCACAATATCATCCACTTTTAAGACTTTTGAAGGAGACACAGTATTAGAAACTGCCATTACCAAACCTTCCCAACTTTCAGGTAATGAACACAAGATTAAGAGAGCTCTTATTTCATCATCAAATACAATATTGACTGAACTTAACTGGTTTACTAAACCATGGAAATCACTAAGATGGCTATGAACAGATCCACCTTCCAACATTTGCAAATTAAATAAACGCTTCATAAGAAATACCTTATTCGAAGCTGAGGGTTTTTCATATAAATTTGACAAAGATTCCATCAACTCCACCATTGTCTTACACTGTGATAAGTTGGAAATCATAGATGATGCAAGACTCAATCTAACAGATCCCAGAGCCTTCCGATCAAGAACCTCCCATTCTTCATCTTTCATATCCAAGGGTTTGCTAGCAACCCCACCCAACGGTAAGTACAAATCTTTCTGATACAGATAGTCCTCAATCTGCATCCTCCATAATTGGTAGTTCTTGCCATTGAACTTTTCCATTCGTAGTTGACTGCTTTCTGTCATTGCTCAACTCCCACTCAAACAGAAACCCTGTGAGTAACCTGTAATCAAAACACACTACCCAGATCTACACCAATCTGTTAGTATCCCAACCAAAAGCTCTGATACCAATTGTTGGTATCAAGCTTAAGAACCTACAACCAAGGCTCTGATACCAGTTGTCAGGAATCTAGAACAACAAACATGCTCTGATGCCACTAGTTGGGATCTTGCTCCTCAGAAAGAGCACAGTATGATTACCAAATATAAGCAATTGAATATGCGGAAATAACCAGAAACACAAGTAACTAGAATTCACCAATAGCACAGAATATGAGAGACAATACACTATCTTGTATTAACACTAACAGAAAAGAATACAACAAAGAGCCGCCACACTCTTTCACCTTACAGAGATTCGCCACACCTCAAGTGTTCAGTAATTCTTCTCACACACACTCTCCTACACAAAAACGGTCCCAACAACCAACTCACACACAGAATTGGTGTTCACCTCACCAACCAGTCAGTAATAACCCTGCCGGTACATCAAGCACTCTATAGCACTTCAAGCTGATCTCTCATGAACCTGCAACCTGCAATTCAAAGACCAAACTTACATGTAGATCCCCAATGAGCTTGCAACAACCTGCAACTCACAGATCTTACAACTAGAAGGAACTCTTCCTTTCTATCTCATACCTTATACAATACATGCCAATGGGTCTATAAATAGATCCCTAACTCAAACAATAACTTAGACTCTTAATTTAGACAATTGTCCTCGTAGCACAAGACTCTAACTGGTCTCAACATGCAAACTCTTTGTTCACTTAACTAACTGTCCGTGAAACGAGCAGTTCTGGAACACACAGGCGACCGACGTCGGTCCCTACTTGTCTGGTTCTGCTGACGTCGGCCGACTTCCTGCCGTTGCCGGTGGCCTTCTGCACTGGACTCTGTCGACGTCGGTCCTGCTGCCGACGCCAGTTCCTGTAGAACTCAGCAACCATCTGTTCCTCAGTTTGCAAAGGTTGAAGCTTTTAGCTCCACAACCTAACACTATAAGCCTACTTAAAGTGTTTCAAAAGCTTGTAAATGGCAAGTGTTCTTCTCTTGAAGTCTGTCTACTCTTTCCACCAGGTAGAAGCTTTGTATGTGGGCCAAAATTGGTCAATATTTCTAATGTTCAACTCTTTATAGATTATATTATTTATCTATGTTTTTAATGTATTTTATCTCTATGTAATGATGATATAAATTCAATATTGGAGAACAATAATGGGTAATCACTTCTAGGTGACACACAAAACTATTTAAGCATTAATAATAGGTTTTAAGACTATAATTTTATAATTATAATTTATGTCTGATCAAGATATATCTATGTTATAAGATTGATAGCTATATGATTTTTTTTATGATCAATATATTGGTGGATAGTTTTTACATATGCTAAATTCTGCTTAATGATCATAAAAATTGATCTCATTACATATTTTTTTTTGCATTTAGTAGTCACTTATGGTTATATGATAATGATTATTATGATTATAAAATAATTACTCATTAATTTTATTTAGGTGGTTGTAATATTGTCCCACCCTCACATGAAATACAAAGGGAGAATATCATTAGAGAGGGGGGATGCAAATATCAATACTTGGGGTAGAGATACTTCATTGAACCCACACATACCATGTTTTAAACTACCTAAATGAAATAAATGTTAATCCAAATTTTTCTTGAAATAATGAATGTGTTTATTTATTTTTCTTGCATTGAACTAGGCTTGCTTGCCTTGATTGAATGCCTCACTTATCATTATCTCATAGTATGACAAGTCTATGATTTGATTGATGCATTGTTTAGCATTGTATTTACATTGACTATCTTGATTTCATTTAATCTTTTTAGGAAATGTATCATGTTATATTGTGTATGTGAAGAAATTAAATTAATTATCTTAACACTAAGAGAGTTTTGATTTATTATAGGTTTTTTTATGATTATTTTATTTCCCATTTTGGTGGCATAATGTAAAGGGTAAAAACACCCCAAAGTTAATTAAATTCAAGAATTTTTGAGACTTTAAGTTTGGCTATATTATTGACAAGGCCATTTAATGAAAGATAAATTAATTAGGGTTATTTGGTTAGTGTCATGATAACAGAAGTTAACTTCATTATTTTTGGAGTGATTGGGGATTAAAACATCTTCTATGCCAAATATAGGGCTTAAAACTACAAGTTACCATAAAATGAAAGTAGTGGTGTATTGAAGAAGGGAGGTTACACAATGTGTATGTTGTAGGGTTGTATGAGGATTTTTAAGACATGCAAATCATGCTGGTGCATAAGAGAATAATAAGAGGGAAGATGAAAATAAATAAATGGGAGGGCATGACAAAAGGAAATAATGGGAGCATAATAGAAGGAAAGAATGGGAATGTGACAAAAGGAAAGAATGGGATCACGATAGAAGGAAAGAATCGGATCATGGCATAAGGAAAGAATGGGAGCATGCCATAAGGAAGGATTGAGAGCATGATAAAATAAACAATGAAAAAAAATATCCTAGGTTTCAAGCTTAGATGACACCTATTTGAGGATTAGGTTAGTTATATCTTGAACTATCATTTTATTGCTTGAAAGTTTAGATTTTCAAAGGAAAAAT